>OY755240.1:75310708-75729569 GCA_963576725.1 Azorinus chamasolen | reverse complement strand
CAAAAAAAAGTAATCAAAATATGAATTTCTGGGTCTACACTGCCTACTCGTAGGCTGATCAGGGTCTTTATTGTATTCACTACATTCGTCTGAAAAAAGTGTTTTCCTTTGCCAAGATCAAACCCCACATATCTTGATCAAAACCCATATTGACGGTGAAATGACTGATCTGGGTCTACATAGTGCTCAAATGGACCGGTGCTCAAACAGTAGTAGCTTATGTGCGATTATCACGACTTTTTAAGTCACACGTCAACACATAATCAGCTATCGTGTGTAAAGCGATCAAAATTAATGAACTATCTCACTAAAATACATGTTCTGATCAAAATGAAAACAACAGAAATAATCAAAATAATAACTTCTTTTATCATTATAATATAATTCTCCACATTAACACTGTTAATAAGAGGTATATCCCTTGCTGACTCCAGTTGACTCTGAGTCGGCTATACTCGGCGGAATATAATTGGTGTAATTGGGGTGCAACAGGGGTTCAAAATGCAATCTAAGACATTATTTTGGATCCAAACTGATAATTTTCAATCTGTTACGGTATAATACTACTTTATCTGGCTGTTAATATATAAATAATACCCTAAAACGCCTTTTTAAGTTAGTTGTCTCTTGTTGTCTCTAGTTGACACTTGTTGTCTCTGTTTAGTACCACCCATTACAGATATACTGTGCTCTGTAGGGCGACCAGACATATGGATGAACCAGTTTGTAATGAACCTTAAAAATATACACCTAAATATTAAACAAACTTTAATCGATCAATTCAAACAAAATTGGCACAATAGTCTCCAACAGTCACACAAAGGCCGAATTTACAATAGCTTTAAACAAAACTTAGATCTCGAAAATTACTTCAAACAGCTTGACAGTCAAGATTACCTGAGTCTCTTTAAGTTCCGTACCGCAAATCACCTCCTTCCAGTCGAGACTGGGCGTTATGACGGAACACCTTTCCAGGATAGAGTCTGTCCGCTTTGCGAGACAGGTCATATTGGATCTGAAAAACATTACTTTTTTCAAGAAGAAAGGCACACTCTCCTGAACTTGAGTACTCGAAATGTATCACGACATATCTCATTGAAACACCTGTTATCAGACGCTCCCGCATAATTATATGCTTAGAAACACGAGCAAATTTGTAAAGATCATTATGAAAAAGTTTTCGCGATAAGCACTAAGCATCAGTATACTCGACTATAAGTCCCACACCTCCGGGCATAGATGCAACTTTATCTATTTATGAAACACCATATCCAAATGCTAATATTTTTATTACTGTAAATATATATGTTGTCGAATATCAAAAACGCTTTTAAAAACGGTGTGGACCCATTCCAAACGGCCCGCTATGAGTGATCCGGTCTGGATGCACACCGTTTACCATTACCTCACTGCCTGTATACCAGCTATTGTTGGTCGCTATCAAGATGATATCGAACATTGCAAGACGTGTGAACCCAGAGCAAGGCATACAAACTAAGGCAGTCAGGTCTGGTACTCATAGCTATCATTCGCTCCTACACCAGCTAAAGTTTAGTTTTCATGATGAAAGCGACAGAACCTGGGTGTACGCTGTTTACGTCCACTATTATACTGGTTAAATTGCTGGTCTCTATCATAGCTGTTATCATTTTGTTGAATATTGACCTATGCACATAGTCTGACACATGTATTATAGTGGTGCAGCATTATATTGCCTATATGTTACTAATAATGCAAGCCTAAATCTATTTTTTTAACCCTGTCGCTGCCAATGCCGGATCTGTGATTACCTATGCAAATAGTTTGGATCCAGATGAGACGCAGAGTAACTCTGCGTCTCATCAGGGTCCAAAGTGTTTGTTACTGTTACTGTTACTATGTTGTTGTTGTTTTAACAGAAAGGGAGGAAATCAGGGGAATGGAAATTTGCGGTAGACGACAAAGTTAGCAGACAAGCGAGTTTGGCAGCGAAAGGGTTAATACTTTGGAGCATAGTTACACAGTCTCAGACTTGGATCTCCTTTGTTGGAAAGATTGGCAAACTCGTCACCCATTTGGGGTTCACCTACTATGAATGCTGCGCAACTATATACAATATGAATATGTATGAAAACATGCGAATGCGAAATCCTTGGTGATCAATGGCACTACTGTAAACCGAAACGGTTTATACCTGTTTATTTACTTTCAAAGTCTATTAATGTTATCTCCCCTAGACTTGGAGCTACCCTCACGATTCATTGCTTGAGAGAAGGAAGTTCCAAATCCAAACCTACACGGTTTGCATGATATTTAAAATGCTTAACACTATTTCTCAAAATAAGTGGACATTTATTTTTTACAAATTATGTAATTTTCAAATGTCCCAATAAACTGAATTTAGTCTTTCATCTGAAGGTACTGTCGTACTAGGGTTTTATTTCCAGTCAACAGAACTCAGTGATAGTCGGTTAAAATATGCCATCAGTTTTTCTTAACAATGGCTCGAGCCTATGTAATCTACGTTAGGAATGAAATGGGGTATTACATACATGTATTTTGTACAATTCAGTTGTAATAATATGAATAAAACATATGTGGTTACTGAGACTAGTAGTTTACTTTTGATTTCCTACCTATTTTCCTAGTAAGCTTTTATTTCACGCATGGGTGACATCCTTAATAAATATTGATACAATTTTGACAAGATAACAAACCGCGTCGACTCATAAGCTTTTATGACTGACGTGAAAATAATGGCCAAATACTGTTTCATACTGTCATAAACTTATGAAAAATATGTGAAAACTAAAGAAATTCAATGAAAAAAATACTGTTAGCGTCAGTTCCTTTGTGAAACAATTGAACATGTATATAACGTAGATTTCATTTTTCATAACGCAGATTTCAAGATTTATAAAACATATTTTCAATCTGTTTTCGAATAGTAACAAACCAAGACACTTTTAAAATCAATATTTGTTAATGTGATATCATGGCTGTACTTGAAATATCAAACACAATTAAAATTTTAGCTATAACGTAGATTTCAGATATATAATAGTATAAACCAAAACTCCTTGCTGAATACATAACCATTTAATAATGAAAACAAAACATGAACATCCAACTATAAAGACAAGTTACTATTTTCTATTGTTTCATAAGTACAGTAAAACTGTCTTAAGTGACCTTGTATTGATTGGCTACAGGCGTTGTTATTAAACGATGATTAAATGTATTTACTAAAAGGCATGTGATTGCTTAATGAAGAGCAAAATATTTGACCTGCATTAAGCTATCACCTGCTTTGCAGATCCATATTTTGACCCTATCCAATGGTCTCTTAAGACAGGTTAAACTGTAAGTTCATCACCTTGCCGAAAATGTAACTCATTTTACCAACACAAACGAAAACAGCTGACTAAATCAATTCCTACTATCAAAACAGTTTTTAAGTGTTTTTAAAGTATTAAAACACAAGCAGGTATTTGAAAGTTTGATGTTATGCTTTAATACACTATTTCACACAAACCTAGTACACCTTTATAGACTTTTCTGAATTTTGTGAAGAGTTTTGCTTTGTATGCCAAAACTTCTTCCGCTCCTCCCAATGGGAAATGGCTCATCAATGCTACAAATAATGTCTGAAAACTTAACCCATAATTCATCAACTGGATTCGGCCATTTGAATGAAATGTTTTCATTGTCTTTGCAATTTGCTTTACGCATAAAGGTCACTTTACAGTCCCTGTCATTTTGATCAGTCTCTTTAATCTTGCCGATATACCAGTCCCCATCGATATTCGCTGAAACCCACTCATCTGGTTTGAAGCCATCCGTGATCTGGTGACAAACATCATCTATCCGGTCTGGGGACTTTTGTGTTTCAGAATCCCTCTCCGTTATTTCACTTTGCCCTTCTTCAAAAGAACCTACCTGACCTAGGCTAGGATGAGTTGCTCTTTTCACAATTTCAGTAGTGGTGCCACCACCATGTCCCTCCCCATTCAAGCATTGATCACAGTAGCATGATGTTACATTTGTCGTGACCTTTCCTTTGCAAACAGGAACCACTGAATGTACCTGTAATGTCCCATGCACAGGCACAAGGTCTTTGTTGATTTCAGAAAGCTCTTTTCTTGATTCATCACATTCTGATTTGCTGACAAACATGTACTTGACAGAATTCTGATTCATTTGTCCCCAGTGGAAAAAGTCACTTGCTTCCTGGATAGTTGTTTTACCTTGCTTGACGGATAGATCTGCCATACGTTTTGCAGTACCTCCGAGGCCGTCGCATGGACCTTTTCCATGCCCGGCCTCGAAGTAGTCCCATGTAGCAGGCATTCCAAACAGTTCCTGGTGGGCAGAGGTCAGGTAGAAAACTGTCTTGTTACGATATTGGGAGCTTGGACTATCCGTCCAGTAATGCACATGCTCAACTGATTCTAATTCTGATGACATTTCAGGAACGAGTTTTTTATGAATGTATATACTGCTCCAACATTATGACCACTGTCGTCTGAGACAAACATGAAACTCTTGTGATTAAGCTCCCCATCATCAGCACCTTTGAAGTAAATAACGACTGGGTGTAGTGTAATGGAATTAGAATTCCAGTACGCACTTTGCACTTCTTCAGCTGAAACACATGAGTAGTTTTCAGAAAAATCCATTTGCACAATGACATGCCCAACTGGCAATGTCTGCTTCAAATCTCTCATTGCCTTGTACTGCTGTTGTACTCTTCTTATGTGTTCAAAAAAATTGGCTGAGTGCTTTAGAAACATCATGCTGAAATCTTTCTTTGACATTTCTTTTTCAACAATTTTTGTTCTTTTTTTCCCGTCTGGTAAGTCCACTTTTGCCCACTGCTGGTAACGTACCATTTCATCGCGTATTTCTGTCTGTATTTCATCAACAGTAAGCTCTTTATATTTTCTGCCATACTCATCAGGGTTCAATGGCACTTCTACACCTGTTGCTTTGGCACTTTTTAACAAAAGTGCCATGTTCTGATGTTTTTGACACAAGCATTTATTCCGTGTTATATATTTTGTGAGGCGAATGTATTTTGGTCGCATGCGGCAAAACGTTGCGAGGGAAATTTTTGAGGTACTTTCAGAGACAAATTTCATGAGTAAATTTGACATGTTGTCATTCAAAACTCTTGTCTGGGTATGTCCATCTCCACTTTCTGATTTGGTTTTGTCAGCTTTACCGGGCATGACTCTGCTATTGTCTTCTCGCTCTAAAAATGCTACAACGTCCTGTCTTAATTTGTTTCGAGCATTTACCCGCTTCTTTATTTTAGGAAGGCTGTCACACTTCTTTGACATTGATGTTCCTCTGAAATGTGTACGCTTAATACCAGTGATTGATCCAAGCCTCTGCTTCAGTCTGTACTTCTGTATTGTTTTTCCTGATATTATCGTTTTAATTACCTTTTTACCTTTCTGTCCATTACATTGCCAAGCATCTTTTATTTCATCGGCAACAACATTTGCTAAAACAAGCTTCTTCAGCACTTGACTTGGTACTTTCTTTGGAGTAATTCCTTCTGCTCTTAATTCCGAAGCTACTCTTTTCCTTGGTGTCACATTTGTCTCATTTTCCGGGAGGGTTTCTGACATTGGCAGTGTTTCTTGAGTACATTCTGTATTACAAGCTTTCTGTGGTGTTGGAAATGTTTGTATTTTTTTCTGTAACCTTTCATAGCGTTTGGAAGCTGTTTTGAATTTTCTTGTTAACAGTTCATTTTGTTTCTTCAGTTTCTCTATCTCACGACGACTCTTTGCTGTGGCTCTGCTTATTCGCTTTCGTGTTCGTTGCTTTGGGTCACAGGCAGCAATTTTTACAATTAATCGTTCTGGTTGATCAGTAGAAGAAGATACTGTAGGCGAAGATATTTCATGACCATTGTCTATGACTCCACTGCTTGATAATTCAGTCAGACTTACATTTGTCTTACTACAACTCTGTTTTAATAATGTCTTTCTTTGTCTATGTAGTTTTACCCATTTGTTCACCTTTTCTCGGCGTTCTTTTTTCTCCTTTCTTGTCCTTAAAGGAATGGGGACATAATAGCGCTTTACACGCTCACGCTCTTTTTGCAAGTAAGCTGTCCCCTCCTTTGCCTTTTTTTATGCCCCCAAAGCTAGGCTTTGGCGGCATATAGTGATCGCACCGTGCGTGTGTGGGTGGGTGTGTGTGTGTGTGGGTGTGTGGGTGGGTGGGTGGGTGTGTGTGTGTGTGGGTGTGTGTACCTTTTGTCCGGAGTATATTTCCTTTGTCACATCAGCTACGGATACCAAATTTGGTGTGTCAGTTCATCTTGGGATGGGGGAGTGTCGCGTACCATTTTCATGTCACTGTGACCTTGACCTTGACCTTTGACCTTGATTTTACAAAAAGCTTGTCCGGAGCATATCTCCTTTACCTTACCAGCTACAGATTCCAAATTTGGTGTGTGAGTTCATCTTAGGATGGCGGAGTGTCACGTTCCATTTCCAGGTCACTGTGACCTTGACCTTGACCTTTGACCTCAATTTTAAAAAAAGCTTATGCCTTACCAGCTACAAAAAGCTTGTCCGGAGTATATCTCCTATACCTTACCAGCTAAGGATTCCAAATTTGGCGTGTTAGTTCATCTTGGGATGGAGGAGTGTCGCGTACCATTTTCAGATCACTGTGACCTTGACCTTGACCTTTGACCGATTTTACAAAAAGCTTGTCCGGAGCATATCTCCTTTACCTTACCAGCTACAGATTCCAAATTTGGTGTGTGAGTTCATCTTGGGATGGCGGAGTGTCGCGTACCATTTCCAGGTCATTGTGACCTTGACCTTGACCTTTGACCTCGATTTTAAAAACCGCTTATACCTTACCAGCTACAAAAAGCTTGTCCGGAGTATATCTCCTATTCCTTACCAGCTAAGGATTCCAAATTTGGTGTGTGAGTTCATCTTTGGATGGAGGAGTGTCGCATACCATTTTCAGATCACTGTGACCTTGACCATGACCTTTGACCTATTTTACAAAAAGCTTGTCCGGAGCATATCTCCTTTACCTTACCAGCTACAGATTCCAAATTTGGTATTCCAAATTTGGTGTGTGAGTTCATCTTTGGATGGAGGAGTGTCGCATACCATTTTCAGATCACTGTGACCTTGACCATGACCTTTGACCTATTTTACAAAAAGCTTGTCCGGAGCATATCTCCTTTACCTTACCAGCTACAGATTCCAAATTTGGTGTGTGAGTTCATCTTGGGATGGCGGAATGTCATGTACCATTTCCAGGTCACTATGACCTTAACCTTGACCTTGACCGATTTTACAAAAAGCTTGTCCAGAGCATATCTCCTATACCTTACCAGATACGGATTCCAAATTTGGTTTGTGAGATCACCTTCAGATGGCGGAGTGTCGCGTACCATTTTCAGGTCACTGTGACCTTGACCTTGACCTTCGACCTCGATTTTACAAAAAAGGTTGTCCAGAGAATATCTCTTATACCTTACCAGCTACGGATTCCAAATTTAATGTGTGAGTTTATCTTGGGATGGCGGTGTGTCGCGTACCATTTTCAGGTCACTGTGACCTTGACCTTTGACCTAGATTTTACACAAAGCTTGTCTGGAGCATTTCTCCTATACCTTACCAGCTACGGAATCCAAATTTGGTTTGTGAGTTCATCTTGGGATGGGGGAGAGTCATGTACCATTTTCAGATCACTGACCTTGACCTTCACCTTTGACCTCAATTTTACAGTCCGGAGCATATCTCCTTTATCTTACCAGATACAAAAAGCTTGTCCAGAGCATATCTCCTATACCTTAAACGTTGACAATCAACCCAGGGTCCTTTTTAACGTTGAGAATGACTTAGGGTCCTTTTTAACTAAGTTTTGACGCTTGGCTCTTTTCTTAGCTATCATAATCGTCAAAGGTTCTGTTTCTAATGTTAAGAACTCACTCCTGTGTCATTTTTAACAGCATCAAAATTTCATGTTACACCTGCATTACATTGTATTGTTTTTCCACCAAAATGCATTTCGGTGTCAAACACTTTGGGGGCATTTGTCACCCGTGACGACCCTCTTGTCTTTCCCTGTACTCTTTCTGTAGTTGAGCCTGAGTTTTTCCCATTTCTAAAAGAGAAATGAACAATATAAATGATAAATGTCAAATTTATTGAAGAAAACATACCCATGACATGATATATGAAAGGAGACAAATCAAGATATTTCAGATGTAATTTACGTTATTATACTGAAATCTACGTTATGGTTAAGTGTGTATCAATAGGTAAACATAAAACAAGCAAATTAGATCATGAATTGCATTTGACAGATGTTTCGAACTATGCTGCAATGCAAAATGAACGAAACATGAAATATTTGTATTTAAAGATCCTTTGTCAGCAAAATGATACAGAACACGAACTGTTTTTGAAATCTACGTTATACCGTTTTCAAAGCATTATCTTTCTTAATATTAACTTAAAATGTGGCCTTAGAATCATACATATTGAGGGCACGAACATTTATCGATATATATTTATATAATATTTCTCAGTGATATTTGCTTCAGACAACTGCACATGAAAAAATATTCAGCTGTTCGCATGCAGCATTATTTACATACAGCTACACCAAGGTCACAAAGAGCGCGAGTGTTTCAGTCATACTGCTTTATATATATACCCTTATCACGCTCATATCGAGCATATAAATGAAAACGCATTTTGTTATCAAATGATGAATATATTTATGTATTAAAACTATAATCATTTTACCTCTTATCTTACAATCACGTCTCCGGTGTTTACATTGTTCGTCGTCTGCACGTATTCAAGGAGAAAATGGCGAAAAATATCGAAAAGGGGCGCAACTTTTGTTGCACAACGTTTGTATATATGTATATCTATACATTGCCGATATTTGGCATCACCGAAACTGGAAAAAACAATGGTTCGATTCTTGTACACTAACGTAGATTTCACAACGTAGATTTCTTGTAAGCAATTTATTAAGAGAATTTTCGAATAAACGATGGTCCAAAGTGACCTAATATTACAGTGATGATAACAGTAGTTTATATCGTTAATAGTCAGTAAGGAAGCTGTCAGGTAATAGACATGTTCGAAAAAATATACCTAACGTACATTACAAGCTTATCGCAACGGTAGCCGGTCTGGTTTTCCTTCGGCCTTATCTTAAAATAACAACATTTTCCTAGATGCTTGTCAAGGCTATTCCCTTAGACAAACAAACAAACATGTATTTCACACAATTTTGATCCATTTTATGGTTGCTGGTACTTGTAATAGTGCAGCCATTATGAGTTATAACGTAGTTTCATTGGATTTCGCGACATCATTGAAAATGTGTATAAACAAAAAAGGTGTTTCGATGTTGGATTTGGGATGCATCTGAGTGCAAAAGGGGGTCAATATTATTGATTCATGATAAATTAGCGAAGATAGGAGCTGTTCTGGTAAATATAAATGTTTCATAAATGGTTTAGTGTCTTGAGCGACATCTCATTTTTATTAGCTTTGTCTTATAGTAAGTGATACAGTTCAAGTTTTTATAACAAAATCGCCACATTTTCTGCTCGAAAATTGTAAAGTAGCATTTAAGTGTATACCAAATCATAAATTCAATACTTGAAAATGTGTTTTAAGCTAAGTACGAGACTGTGACATACACTTTATGATACTGACCACTTATTTTGATTTACAAGTGCAGTATTGCGCATGTAATATTGCTTACACCACGGCTGAATGTTGTACAACACTGTAATATGTACAAGTCATGATATGGCTAAAACTAGAATTATTGCACGTTCAGCAAGCAGTCCCGTCCTGGACCGAATTCCACAGGACACTCGATCCAGCTCGAGGGAGGCGCTAGATCGACGGTGTTTCGTGTACCCTTTGTTTGACGTCATCAGTTTGTGTGGTGCATCTAAAAATAGTACTGGAATTCCCCTTTATCTAAAAATACTGCAAGTCTAATAAAGATCAGGTGATGTGCACTACAAATATACTACGACTAATAAAGAAAATACAGAATGCATGTTGAAGTTGTATTTTTGTGAATATGACAAAATAATCTATTTCATAGTTGATAACTCCCATGCATGTCTATGATAATGATGTTTTGGTAGATTTGCTACACGAAAGTGACATGAGATTCCTGAAACGTTGTAAGGAGTTTCATGTTACCCCTTCTTTAACGTTGATGCGTTAAGGTGGCATGAGATTCCTGACATACTGAAAGGAGTTTCATGTTATCTCTTCGTTAGCTTTGATACATTAAAGTGACATGATAGCTCTGATGTGTTGTAAGGAGATGACATGAAATTCCTGACATAATGGATGGATTTTCATGTTACCCTTTCTTTTATTTTAAAACATTAAAGTGACATGATGTTCTTGCTATTTCATATGGAGTTTCATGTTACCACCTCTTTAGCTTTGACACATTAAGGTGATGCATGCGATTCCTGACATGCTGTAAGGAGTTTCATGCTTCCACGTCTTTAGCGTTAGTATATTAAGGTGAAATGAGATTCCTGGCACTCTGTAAGGAGTTTCATGTCACCCTTCTGTATATTTAATACATTAAAAATACATGAGATTCCTGACATGCTGTAAGGTATTTCATGTTACCCCATTTTAGCATTGATACATTTAGGTGATATCAGATCCCTGACATCTGTTAGGAATTTCATGTTACCCTTTCTCTAGCTTTGATATATTAAGATGACATGAGTTTTTGTGACATGATATAACGAGTTTCAAATTGCACCTTCTTTAGCTGTGATAAGTTAAAGCGACGTGAGATTCCTGACATGCTGGACGCAATTTCATGTTACCCCTTCTTAAGCTTTGATATTAATATGACATGAGATTCCTGACATGATGTCATGAGTTAAACTTTATACCTTCTTTAGCTTTGATAACTTAAGGTGACATGATATTCCTGACGTGTTGTAAGGAGTTTCATGTTATCCTTTCTTTATACAAAAAAGTGACCGAGTTCTGAATGCTGTATGGAGTTTCATGTACCTCTTTTTAGGGTTGATGCCTTAAGGTGACATGTGATTCCGGACATGCTGCTAGGAGTTTCACATGAGGCTCCTTATATGTTATAAAGAGTTTTATTTGACCACGTCTTTAGCGGTGATATAGTAAAGTAAAATGAGCTACCTGACATGCTAAATTTTATGTTACCCTTTTTTGTTTCGAAACGTTAAGGTGATATGAGATTCCAGACATGCTGTAAGGAATTTCGTGCAACTACATGTTTTGCCTTGATATATTAAAGGTGATATGAGATTTCTGACATGCTGTAAGGAGTTTCATGTAACCACTTCTTTAGCCTTTGGTACATTTAAGTGACATGGATTTCCTGACGTGTTGTAAGGAGATTTATGATACCCTTTCTTTAGCTTTGATACATAAAAGTGACATGATGATTCTGATATGTTGTAAGGCGTCTCATGTTACCACGTCTTTATCGTTGAAACAGTAAGGTTACATGAGATTCCTGATATGCTGTCAGGAGTTTCATGTTACCCTTTCTTTAGCTTTGATACATAAAAGTGACACGAGAGTCCTGACATGCTGTATGAATTTGCATATTTTCTCTTTTTAGCGCCATTACCTTAAGGTGACATGTGATTCCTGACATGCTGTTAAGAGTTTCAGGTTACTCATTCTTAAGCTTTGACACATTAAAGTGACACGAGGTTCCTGATATGTTATAAAGATTTTCATTTCACCACATCTTTAGCGGTGATATATTCAAGTGAAATGAGATTTGTGACACGCTGAAAGGAATTTTATATTACCCTGTTTTTGTTTCGAAACATTAAGGTGACATGAGATTCCTGACATGCTGTAAGGAATTTCGTGTAACTACATGTTTTACCTTGATATATTAAGGTGAGATGAGATTCCTGACATGCTGTAAGGAGTTTCATTTAACCACTTCTTTAGCTTTATTTCATTTAAGTGACATGAATTTCCTGACGTGTTGTAAGGAGTTTAAAGTAACCCTTTCTTTAGCTTTGATATGTTAAAGTGACATGATGATTCTGATATGTTGAAAGGAGATTCATGTTACCACGTCTTTAGCGTTGATACATTAAAACGTAATCAGAGTTCTGACATGTTGTAAGGAGTTTCATGTCACCCGTTTTACTGTTGAAACAGCAAGGTGACATAAGATTCCTGATATGCTGTAAGGAGTTTCATGGTACCCTTTCTGAGCGTTAATACATTTAGGTGACATGAGATTCCTGACATGCTGTAAGGAGTTTGGTGTTACTCTTTCTATGCTTTGATACGTTGAGGTAACATAAGATTCCTGGCATGGTGTAATGAGTTTCAAATTACACTTACTTTAGCTTTGATAACTTAAAGTGACATGAGATTCCTGACATGCTGTAAGGGATCTCAAGGGAACTGACATGGGGTTCCTATGTTATAATGAGTGCCTTATCACTTCGTCTTTAGCAGTGATACATTAAGGTGACATGAAATTTCTGACGCGCTGTAAGGAGTTTTATGTCAACACTTCTTCAGCGTTGATACATTAAGGTGACATTAGATTTCATATATGGTGTAAGGAGTTTCATGGTACCATTTATTTAGCTTTGATACATTAATGTGACATGATATTCCTGACATGTTGTAAGGAGTTTCATGTCACACTTACTTTAGATTTGATACATTAAAGTGACACGATGAGTCTGATATGTTGTAAGGACGTTTATGTTACCACGTCTTTAGCGTTGATACTTTGAGGCGTCATGGGATTCCTGACATGCTGTAAGGAGTTTAATGTCACCCATTTTAGTGTTGAAACAGTAAGGTGACATGCGATTCCTGATCATGTCACCCCTTTAGTGTTGAAACAGTAAGGTGACATTAGATTCCTGAAATGCTGTAAGGAGTTTCATGTCACCCCGTTTAGTGGTGAAACCGTAAGGTGACATGAGATTCCTAATATGCTGTAAGTTTCATTTTATCATTCCTTTAGCTATGTTACATTAAGGTGACATGAGATTCCTGACAAGGTGTAATGAGTTTCATGTCACCCCAATAGTGTTGAAACATTAAGGTGACTTAAAATCCCTGAAATCCTGTAAGGAGTTGCATGTTATCTCGTTTTAGCCTTGATACATTAAGGTAACATGTTGTTCCTGACATACTGTAAGGAACTTAGGGATATCCCTTCTTAAGCTTTGATACATTAAAGTGGCATGGGCTTCCTGGTATGCCATAATGAGTTTTATGTTACCACATCTTTAGCGGATATACCTTCAGGTGACATGGGATTTCTGAAATGCTTTAAGGAGTTTCATGTTACCCCTTCTTAAGTTTTGACACATTAATGTGACAAGAGATGCCTTACATAATTCAATAAACGTCAAGTTACCCCTGTTTAGATTCGATGTTCAAATATTATAAATCTTTTGAGCTGAGTCTGAGATCGTTCTCAAGTTTTTGATTGGTCAGATTTGAGTAAATGCTTGAGTACGATCTCAGACTCAGCTCTAAAGATTTATGACCTTTGAACCTGTTGCTTGGCATCTGACTTTGATCCAAATTGTTAGCAAGTGTAGCCTTGCTTGACAGAGAAGAACTTGATCTCTTGATAATTCGACATTTTATTTATTAGATGTGTCCTGTTGATAGTGCAATGATCCAGAGTTACTCGGTGTCTGATCATAATCAAAAAGTTTGACATTCGTATTAAAGTTCCTCAAACTGGACAATACTTACGTATGAACATGCAAAACTAACTTATTACATGTTATCAACATTACAGAATATTAGCCAAAATCATCTATCTTTCTACAATCGTATATAAACTACATGTGTGTGTGTGTTGTAGGGGGTCTTTTATGTTCTTATTTAAAAAAAAATATAACGCGATCTGGGACTAAACTATAAACAAATGTTTTATATTGACAGGACGTCTGCAATAATTGCAAGCACATGCCTCTTTGACCAGCCATCAACAAAAGCATAGCCGGGACATAAGTGTACAAGCCAAATCCCTATATAGTGATAAGGTCTACGAAACGACTTTAGGTTTACTATATAAATCAAAATATAAATAAATCACGCTAGGGGCGTGAGCAGTGTTGCACATTCAATTACTGCTCATGAACAGACTCAATAAAACCGAGTCTGCAATTTTCTCTTTTTGTGTTGCAATTTTTGCTTTCGGGGGATCACCACCCTTCAGAATTTACTATATAAATCAAAGTCGACGAACGGGAGCGTCGACGATACAACCGTAAATCCTTTCAAACATTATTTCAAATACCTTGTGTTGTATTTGATTAGATTTTTTTATGATTTCAAGTCACTTTTAACACTCGTATTTTAGTCATATCGTGACGTCCAGCTTATTATGGCTATGGAGGTCCCCCCGTATTGATGTATGAGTACACCATGGAAGCAATATACTGGAGCCAGCTACAGAATGACTTCATTTCCGGGTTCAAAGTTCCAAACATGTTAAGAATAGTACATTTACAATGCTGAATTTCAAATGGACTCACCCATTTTCTTGACCAGTTTACATTTACTCTTGAGAAATTTGTTCTCAAAATATTTTTAAGTACGACAACAGTGCAGATCTTGATTAGCGGGCTCCATCAGGGACCTTCTGAACAGGGTCTACACTGCTTGCAAACGATGTATATATCCGGTTCAAGTATTGTAAGAGTAAAGCTGTTAAAATAGGCCATCATAGCTGGAATAACATGTTGTCCTGGACTTAAACAGAATGTAGCCTACTAAGTACACCATAGTGTGAATTGAAATATTCATAAAATGCTTCTGCTGTTGTTCTAGCAAAGACAGTTTGGTGAAATGTTCTTAGCACTAAAGTTGTCCACCAAGTAAAACAGAAATTTCATTAGGGAGCTTTCTGCTTTACTTTTATCTTGCTTTAAGCTGCCACTTTTATTCAACATCATGTTTGATTAGTGGTACCTATATGGAGGATTAGATAGAGGAGCTCGAAAACACTTGTATGAATGAACGGGTTAATGTAGGTAGTTCTCTCTTAGATTTGTTTTATACCTAACCTCTTTGAATAAATCTACCGAAAAGGAGCATTAACTATGGAAAAGGAGAATTTTAGAATTGTGTAGTTTTGAAACCATTGTGAAAAATAGAGCATTTGCTCCATAGGAGCAAATGCTCTATTTGTCACAATAGTTTCAACATGTGACTTTTACAGACGCACCAAAATGTGACACTAAGAGGGAATGTTTTAAAACATAGGATAGCTTAATGCTGGACAAAAGTAATGCAGACATATTCTTCAGGAGCTCTCTGTATTACTTTTTTTACCGGTGACCATTCTTATCTACAAGTATGTCGTCAAAGAGATGGAGTACTGTACATACAAATAAGAAAAACAAGTGGAGGATTGCTACAATTTAATTATTAATGGCCAATACAACAGAAACTACAATGCTGTACCCATGTCCTGCAAACAAGCAGCACAAACAAATGATTTTGTCTGCATTCCGGTCTCTGCCAGTTGCTCTCCAACACAATGACTTTTTGTGAAAGGATCTGTCACACTTTGTACACTGCATCTGTTAATGAAAAAGAAACAGTCGTCATTTTTCTGATGCGTTATAAATGTTCTCTTGAGATCATATCATGAACATATAAGATTCAACAGAAAATCTCACAAATGTCACCTAAATGTATCTACCCTAAAGAAGGAGTAACAATAAACTTCTTACAGCCTAACAGGAAGCTCCTGTCATTTTCATGTATCCACCTTAAAGAAGGGGTAACACGAAACACCTTACAGCGTAACAGGAATATCATGTCACCTTAATGTATCCATCTAATCCTAAAGACGGGGTAACATGAGATTCCTTACAGCGCAGCGGGAATGTCATGTCACCTTAATGTATCCACCCTAAAGAAGTGGTAATGTGAAAATTCTTTCATCTTAGTAGGAATGTCAGGTCACCTTAATGTATTAACCCTAAAAAGGGGGTAACATCAAACTCCATACAGCGTAACAGAAGTATCATGTCACCTTAATGTATACACCCTAAAGAAGTGGTTACATGAAACTCCTTACAGTGTAACAGGAATCCCAGGTCACCTTAACGTATCTCCCCTAAAGAATGGTTTACATGAAACTCCTTACAGCGTAACAGAATCTCATGTTACCTTAACGTATCAAAGCTAAAGAAGGGGTAACAATTAACTTCTTACAGTCTAACAGGAAGCTCCTGTTATCTTAATGTATCCACCCTAAAGAAGGGGTTACATGAAACTCCTTACAGCGTAACAGGAATGTCACCTTAATGTCACCTTAATGTATCCATCTTAAAGACGGGGTAACATGAGATTCCTAACAGCGCAGCGGTATTATCATGTCACCTTAATGTATCCACCCATAAGAATGGTTTACATGAAACTCCTTACAGCGTAACAGGAATCTCATGTCACCTTAATGTATCAAAGCTAAAGAAGGGGTAACATGAAACTCCATACAGCAGGTAAGGAATCTCATGTAACCTTAATTAATCATAGCTAAAAAGTGGGTAACATGAAACTCCTTCCAGCATGTCAGGAATCTCGTGTCATTTTTATGTATCCACCTTTAAGAAGGGGTTACATGAAACTCCTTCCAGCATGTCAGGAATCTCGTGCCACCTTAATATATCCATCATAAAGAAGGGATCTTTTCCTGCTAGACTTTACTACTTTTTCATTTACATGACACTCGTTACAGCGTAACAGAAATCTTAGGTCACTTAAATGTATCCACCCTGAGGATTGGGTAATATGTAACTCACAGCGTAACAGGGGTATCATGTCACCTTAATGTATCCACCCTAAAGAAGTGGTTACATGAAACTCCTTACAGTGTAACAGGAATCCCAGGTCACCTTAATGTACCCCCCCCCCCCCCCCCTAAAAATGGTTTACATGAAACTCCTTACAGCGTAACAGGAATATCATGTCACCTTGATGTATCAAAGCTAAAGAAGGGGTTACATGAAACTCCAAGCAGCATGACAGGAAGCTCATGTCACCTTAATGCATCCACCTTACAGAAGGGTAACATGAAACTCCTTACAGCATGACAGGAAGCTCATGTCACCTTAATGAATCCACCTTACAGAAGGGTAACATGAAAATCCTTACAGCATGACAGGAAGCTCATGTCACCTTAATGAATCAAAGCTAAAGAAGTAGGTAACATGAAACTCCTTACAGCGTAACAGGAATCTCATGTCACCTTAATGTATCTACCCTAATTAAAGGGTAACATGAAACTCCTTACAACGTAACAGGAATCTCATGTCACCTTAATGTATCAAAGCTAAAGAAGGGGTAACATGAAACTCCAATACAGCAGGTCAGGATTCTCATGTCACCTTAATTAATCATAGCTAAAAAGTGGGTAACATGAAACTCCTTCCAGCATGTCAGGAATCTCGTGTCATTTTTATGTATCCACCCTTAAGAAGGGGTAACATGAAACTCCTTAAAGCAAGACAGGAAGCTCATGTCACCTTAATATATCCACCTTACATAAGGGTAACATAACATTCCTTGTACAGCAGGTAAAAGCTAATGAAACGGTAACATGAAACTCCTTAAAGCAGGTCAGGAATCTCATGTCACCTTAATGAATCAAAGCTAAAGACGTAGGTAACATGAAACTCCTTACAGCGTAACAGGAATCTCATGTCATTTTAATGAATCTACCCTAAATAAGGGGTAACATGAAAAGCCTTACAGCATGACAGGGAGCTCATGTCACCTTAATGTATCCACCTTACAGAAGGGTAACATGAAAATCCTTACAGCATGACAGGAAGCTCATGTCACCTTAATGATTCGAAGCTAAAGAAGTAGGTAACATGAAACTCCTTACAGCGTAGCAGGAATCTCATGTCACCTTAATGTATCTACCCCAATTAAAGGGTAACATGAAACTCCTTACAACGTAACAGGAATCTCATGTCACCTTAATGTATCAAAGCTAAAGAAGGGGTAACATGAAACTCCAATACAGCAGGTCAGGATTCTCATGTCACCTTAATTAATCATAGCTAAAAAGTGGGTAACATGAAACTCCTTCTAGCATGTCAGGAATCTCGTGTCATTTTTATGTAACCACCCTTAAGAAGGGGTTACATGGAAAATCCTTACAGCATGACAGGAAGCTCATGTCACCTGAATGATTCGAAGCTAAAGAAGTAGGTAACATGAAACTCCTTACAGCGTAGCAGGAATCTCATGTCACCTTAATGTATCTACCCCAATTAAAGGGTAACATGAAACTCCTTACAACGTAACAGGAATCTCATGTCACCTTAATGTATCAAAGCTAAAGAAGGGGTAACATGAAACTCCAATACAGCAGGTCACCGTTTCATTAGCTTTTACCTGCTGTACAAGGAATTTTATGTTACCCTTATGTAAGGTGGATACATTAAGGTGACATGAGCTTCCTGTTTTGCTTTAAGGAGTTTCATGTAACCCCTTCTTAAGGGTGGTTACATAAAAATGACACGAAATTCCTGACATGCTAGAAGGAGTTTCATGTTACCCACTTTTTAGCTATGATTAATTAAGGTGACATGAGAATCCTGACATGAAACTCCTTAAAGCAGGTCAGGAATCTCATGTCACCTTAATGAATCAAAGCTAAAGACGTAGGTAACATGAAACTCCTTACAGCGTAACAGGAATCTCATGTCATTTTAATGAGTCTACCCTAAATAAGGGGTAACATTAAAAGCCTTACAGCATGACAGGGAGCTCATGTCACCTTAATGTATCCACCTTACAGAAGGGTAACATGAAAATCCTTACAGCATGACAGGAAGCTCATGTCACCTTAATGAATCAAAGCTAAAAAAGTAGGCAACATAAAACTCCTTACAGCGTAGCAGGAATCTCATGTCACCTTAATGTATCTACCCTAATTAAAGGGTAACATGAGACTCCTTACAACGTAACAGGAATCTCATGTCACCTTAATGTATCAAAGCTAAAGAAGGGGTAACATGAAACTCCAATACAGCAGGTCAGGATTCTCATGTCACCTTAATTAATCATAGCTAAAAAGTGGGTAACATGAAACTCCTTCCAGCATGTCAGGAATCTCGAGTCATTTTTATGTATCCACCCTTAAGAAGGGGTTACATGAAACTCCTTAAAGCAAGACAGGAAGCTCATGTCACCTTAATGTATCCACCTTACATAAGGGTAACATAAAATTCCTTGTACAGCAGGTAAAAGCTAATGAAACGGTAACATGAAACTCCTTAAAGCAGGTCAGGAATATCATGTCACCTTAATGAATCAAAGCTAAAGACGTAGGTAACATGAAACTCCTTACAGCGTAACAGGAATCTCATGCCATTTTAATGAATCTACCCAAAATAAGGGGTAACATGAAAAGCCTTACAGCATGACAGGGAGCTCATGTCACCTTAATGTATCCACCTTACAGAAGGGTAACATGAAAATCCTTACAACGTAACAGGAATCTCATGTCACCTTAATGTATCAAAGCTAAAAAAGGGGTAACATGAAACTCCAATAAAGCAGGTCAGGATTCTCATGTCACCTTAATTAATCATAGCTAAAAAGTGGGTAACATGAAACTCCTTCCAGCATGTCAGGAAGCTCGTGTCATTTTTATGTATACACCCTTCAGAAGAGGTTACATGAAACTCCTTAAAGCAAGACAGGAAGCTCATGTCACCTTAATGTATCCACCTTACATAAGGGTAACATAAAATTCCTTGTACAGCAGGTAAAAGCTAATGAAACGGTAGCATGAAACTCCTTAAAGCAGGTCAGGAATCTCATGTCACCTTAATGAATCAAAGCTAAAGACGTAGGTAACATGAAACTCCTTACAGCGTAACAGGAATCTCATGTCATTTTAATGAATCTACCCTAAATAAGGGGTAACATGAAAAGCCTTACAGCATGACAGGGAGCTCATGTCACCTTAATGTATCCACCTTACAGAAGGGTAACATGAAACTCATTGTATAACAGGTAAACGCTAATGAAAGGGTTACATGAAACTCCTACCAGCATGTCAGGAATCTCATGTCACCTTAATGTATCCATCCTAAAGAAAGGGTAACATGAAACCTCTTACAGCAGGTCAGGAATCTCATGTCACCTTAATGAAGCAAGGATATAGAAGTGGGTAACATGAAATTCCCTCCAGCATGTCAGGAATCTCATTTCACATTAATGTAGCCATCCTAAAGAAGGTATTACATGAAACTCCTTACAGCGTAACAGGAATCTCATGACACCTTAATGTATCTACCCTAAATAAGGGGCAACATGGAACTCCTTACAGCATGACAGGAAGCTCATGTCACCTTATCCAATCTAAAGAATAGGTAACATGAAACTCCTTGTACAGCATGAAACCCTTACAGCATGTCAGGAATCTCATGTCACCTTAATGTAGCCATCCTAAAGAAGGGGATACATGAAACTCCTTACAGCGTAACAGGATTCGCATGTCACATTAATGTATCTACACTAAATAAGGGTTAGATCTAACATGAAATTCCTTACAACATACCAGGAAAATCATGTCGCATTAATGTATCCACCCTAAAGAAGGGTTACATGAAACTCCTTCCAGCATGTCTGGAATCTCGTGTTACCGTAATGTATGGATACACCCTAATGGCAAAATGAAAGGTCTAACAATATGTTACAGGATGAAATTTGGGAAACCAACCCGATGATTTCTTTCAACCCTTTCCCTCATATTAACGCCTTTTCACGCATTTGCAAACAGAGTAGACCCAGATCAGAAGGCTCCTATAGGAGCCGCCTGATCAGGGTCTGCTGTGTTCGCTAATGGAATTCGATAGTTCTGTATCTTTACTTTCTAAACTGGCTATAATGTTTTTTTACCTATGAATATTCAGTAGATATTGAAATTTGGAGAAAAAAAACAAAGAACAGAGAAAGGGTTAAAACTAGATCTAGAAACAATCTTACCAGGACACAAATGTATACAACGATACACGTTTAAATGATTCCAGCAAAAATTCCAATTATTTGTCAGTTTCTAGGTATCCTGTAGAGAATTGATCGTCACATTTTGGCGTTTTTCAAACAAGGTGGTGGCCACTGTCCGTCGTCCATTGCTTTCCTTTTAAATAGTAAAATCCCGCTAAAACGTAGCTATTTTTGGAACGTTACTTTATTTAGATGACACACAAAATGATGACGTCACAAACACACAGAGGATACATGAAACACCGTCGGTCTAGCGCGACCCCCAGCTCGATGCTGTTTGCTACCGTAAAGCAGGTCTTTACACGAATTTACACACACACATATCGTCAGTGCAGTGCCGACCAGGATTCGAGAGTCTTTTTTGTAGCCTCACACTCTCTGTCTGCACTGCATAAACGAAACTAGGCAATTGACAAAATAAATCGGAGAATTAACCACCTTACCTTTCAGTCGCCATTTGTCCAAGCCGTCTGTTGACACTTTCGCAGCTATAATGACCTTGCCGAAATCAAACGCACGCTTTTGTTGTGCATAGTACACAACGCGTAGTACATAGTGGAATGTCATTGACGAGCGTCTCGGTCACATGTGTAGTTAAATCAACACACTGGTAACCTAGATACGCTCTTCTCTTATGGACTTAGTATACCTCGAATCGATTGTTTCCTATGCTTTTTCCCCCACAATCGGAACCTATATACAATTGTTTATCTACTTCACTGTTGACATAACCCCATGCTGTATGTTATATACCTGGGTGAAATAAAGTTCTGTTCTGTTCTGTTCTGTTCTGGTTTCCGGCTTGTTTGCATAATTCAGAGTCAAGGTGAGAGACTTTACTTGGTTTCACAGTCAGGATGTCTGAGAACATATTGTTATGCAAACAGCGCCTAATTAACATAATTACTTCAAACATATCATGACTAAAATACATACCAAACTGATTGTCAAATAATAATTGTGCTACTTATATTAAAAACAGTGTGGGTTCCCAGTCTCCTGTATGCAATACCTAACATGTCTAATCTATTGAAAAAAAATAACGCATATAGCTACAATTTAAAGTTGTTTACTGTGTACTTCTGCAGTTAAAACAAAAATCAAAATTCAAAACTTGAAAAATGAATTTAACATAAAATTATTTATTGCAATTTGTTACACAACTTATGTAATCTGTTATGCAATTTTAATTGCATAAATTTTACTTTATAACATTAGCACTGGGTATTGCAGAATTATCTCCCCATGAACTTTGAGTATTTTTGGTCATTTTGGCATGAAACACATGGAGTTGGTGTCGCAAACTCCTCCTTCAGTTTTAAAGTTATTGAATTTATATTTGGTATACATAATAATCTCAACAGAAAGATGTGCAGGACGGAATTTTCAATCAAGACTGCTGTGCGGGGGTATTCATCACCTTTAGTGATAGTTCTAGTTAGATCTAGCCTGTTGCACAGTAGATAGGACAATTAACCCATTACTCCATAAATACGCATTTCTACACCTTTGCAAACAGAGTAGACCCAGATCAGATGGCTCATGTAGTAGCCTTCTGGTCAATCTGCTCTGTTTGCTTATGATATAATATAGTGCAAATTGCATTAAATTATTTTCCTTTTGTGTACAATATACATGTACATGTACTTGTAATATGTTTACTTAACCCTTTCTCTCATATAAACACCTTTTCACACATTTGCAAACAGAGCAGACCCAGATCAGATGGCTCCAATAGTAGCTGTCTGATAGGGTCTGCTCTGTTTGTCAATGGAATTTGAAAGATGTTTCTTTACTTTCTAAAATTGCTACACTGTCCCACCTTCCATATTTCATTATAACTATTTATGTCCATGAATATTCAGTAGGTATTGAAATTTTGAATAAACATAAAACAGGGGTGGGGGGGGGGGGGTGGGGGGGGGGGGGGGGGGGGGGGCTCAGTTAGCCAAGATGTAATAGGTTTTGGAGTTTTTGCCATGTTTTATATATAGAAACACATTGTGACAACTTTGAAAATCTTCTCCTCAGAAACTGGAAGATTCTCAGCTTTCATATTTGCAACATAGTATCATCTTGAAGTCCTCTACAAAAGTTATTATGAATTATGCCCTAGAGTTCAAATGAAGCCCCGCCCCAGAGGTGGCGAGTTTTCTATAGAAACATAGTGAAAATTCTCCTCTGATTGTCTGGTGAGCGATATCAGAGCCATTATGACTTTCTTGTCTATAGAAACATATAGTAAAACTTTGAAAATCTTCTCCTCTGAAACTGGGAGGTTCTTCGCTTTCATATTTTGCATTAGCATAATGTTCATGTCCTCTACACTAGTTATATAAATAATGCCCCTGGGGTTAAAATTGGCCCTGCTCCGGGGTGGCCAGTTTTAAATAGGAACATATAGTGAAAGCTTTGGAAATCTTTTCCTCTGAAACTGGAAGGTTCTCAGCTTTCATTTGGTAGATTTAGAATTGAAACAAATGACAAGTTTTGTACACAAATTTTTACTTAGTGTTGACTGAGATAACTGTTATCTGCAGGAGATACTGGCAGGAAGTTTGAGACATTTTGCAGTGGTTCCATTGATAGCTATGGCTGAAGATAAAGAAAAAAAGTAAGTGTACAAGAAAACAGATCAAGACTATTTCAGAGAACCATAAAAGATATGGTAATTAAAATATTTTCATGAATAGCTCCTTATTTCTCCACTAAATCCCCTGTTGTTACCACTTTTTAAAAGCATCTCATTATTATGTACAGGGTGATTTTCAAATTATTTGATAGAAATATTACCCAAATGTAGACTGTGTAACATAAGAACCGTAACTCTGTCATCACCAGTTACTGAAGTATCCCCCTCTTCTAATTTTTGCAAGCAAATTCCCTTCCACTTTGTAAATTTGTTATGCATAAATTTCATTGATTTGGCAGAAATGTTAGCCATTAGGAGCTTTCAGCACTACTTTCGACCTGCATTAAGCTGTGAACTTGTGAGATTGCCCAGATTAGAAATCGGATGACTTGAACTTCTGTTAACCTCAAACGAATTTGTATGGTTCTTTAATTTTTGAGTAATCGAAGTTCAACTGTATCTCCTTTCCTTAGTTTGTTAGCCAAATACATTCTGCTCTGTTACTTGGTATGCATGAATTGATTTTGGAATCATTTGACAGCAAATCGAGGGCTTGGTGCAAAACTATTCTAACTCCTTCGCAAAGTGAAGGAGTTAGAATAGTTTTGCACCAAGCCCTCGAAATGATACCCACTAGCTGACAGTGTGTCACGTACAAAAAAACACAACTGTGTGATTGCCTGTTATTGAATTATCTCTTTCAGAGCAGGACTAATTTAAACATATTTTATTACTCACATTTTTACAGTTGTACATATTTGCATTTTACAAATGACCACAATTAGATATAATGGGTTTGACCACAAGTTCTGGCAACATTAGAAAAGGTCCTCTCCCTAGTCACACTTCTTTGACCTTATATTGCACGGCTTTGCAGAGTTCTTGTTTGTTATAATTCTATCGACAGGTGATATATTTTTAGCTCACCAGAGCACAAAGTGCTCAGAGTGAGCTTTTGTGATCACCTGATGTTCGTCGTCTGTCAGCGTGCGTCGTCTGTCATGCGCCTTCCGTTGTTCGTCATTCGTCGTCAGTCGTCAACAATTTGAACCTTTAAAAATCTTCTCCTCTGAATCTACAGGGTTCTCAGCATTCATCTTTGGCACATAGCATCATATGTAGGTCCTCTACAAAAGTTTGATAAATTATGCCACTGCCATCAAAATTGGCACCGCCCTAGGGGTGCCTTGTTTTCTATAGAAGCATATTGTAAAACTTTGAAAATCTTCTCTGAAACTGGAAGGGTCTTAGTTTTCATATTTGGCACATAGCATCATATTCAGGTCCTCTACAAAAGTTATATAAATTTTGCCCTTGGGGTCAAAATTGGCCCCGATCCAGGGGTGGCCAGTTTTCAATAGAAACATATAGAGAAAACTTTGAAAATCTGAAACTGGAAGGTTCTCAGCTTTCATATTTGGCACATAGCATTATGTTCAGGTTCTCTACAAAAGATATATAAATTATGACCCTGGGGTAAAAATTAGCCCCGCCCCAGGGATGGCCAGTTTTGTATAGAAACATATAATGAAAACTTCGAAAATCTTCTCCTCTGAAACAGGAAGGTTCTTAGCTTTCATATTTGGTACATAGCATCAACTTCAGGTCTTCTACAAAAGTTATAAAATTATGCTCCTAGGGTCAAAATTGGCCCCACCCCAGAGGTGGCCAGTTTTATATAGCAGTCTGTTTCCAGCATTGCTTAATTAGGTCAGTGGTCTACTCCTTGACCAGTGGCTATTTTTTAGCATACATGTATTGTTGGAGTGTATAATATTGCTCACTGAGACTCAGTCTGTAGTAGGTTTTGGAATTTTTGCCTTGTTAAGTCAATAATTTGTTATAAATTCTGAAAATATGTTCTTAGGGTTTGTTAATATGCCAGATTTAAGACTGATATTTTTCTAGAATTATTCAAATTATCTAAATTGTGTAATTGATGATTTTCCTGAGTGAATGGCTCTGGAGCCTAGGAACTACACAGACTTAGACTGAAAGGGGTTTTCTTAAATGATTTTTTATTGCAATTTGGCACTCATATCTGGTTATATTGGTGTAAAGTAAGTCTGTTTTTAGCTCACCTGGCACAAAGTGCCAGGTGAGATATTGTGAGGGGGGCTGTCTCTGGCGGGCGTCATCGTGCGTATGTGCGTCGTGCGTCATCAACAATTTACTTAAACATCTTCTTCTCTGTAGCATCATCTAATGGTCCTCTACAAAGATTTTCAAATTATGTCCCCGGACCAAAAATGGCCCCACCCTGGGGCTTATCAGTTTTTCATAGGAAAATATTTAAAAATCTTCTTCTCTGAAACCGTAAGGCCTAGACTTTTGATTTTGGTATGTAGCATCATCTAATGGTCCTCTACAAAGATTGTTCAAATTATGACTCCCGGACCAAAAATGGCCCCGCCCCGGGGCTTATGTTTTTCATAGGAATATCTTTAAAAAAAATTCTTCTCTAAACTGTAAGGCCTAGACCTTTGATATTTGGTATTTAGCATCATTTAATGGTCCTCTACAAAGATTGTTCAAATTATGACTCCCGGACCAAAAATGGCCCAGCCCAAGGGCTTATCAGTTTTTCATAGGAAAATCTTTAAAAATCTTCTTCTCTGAAACCGAAGGCCTAGACCTTTGATATTTGGTGTGTAGCATCATCTAATGGTCCTCTACAAAGATTGTTCAAATTATGACCCCTTGACCAAAAATGGCCCCGCCCCGGGGCATATCAGTTTTTCTTTGGAAAATCTTTAAAAATCTTCTTCTCTGAAACCACAAAGCCTTGAGCTTTGATATTTGGTATGTAGCATCATCTAATGGTCCTCTACAAAGATTGTTCAAATTATGTCCCCGGACCAAAAATGGCCCCACCCTGGGGCTTATCAGTTTTTCATAGGAAAATCTTTAAAAATCTTCTTCTCTAAACTGTAAACCTTTGATATTTGGTATGTAGCATCATTTAATGGTCCTCTACAACGATTGTTCAAATTATGACCCACGGACCAAAAATGGCCCCGCCCAAGGGCTTATCAGTTTTTCATAGGAAAATCTTTAAAAATCTTCTTCTCTGAAACCGTAAGGCCTAGACCTTTGATATTTGGTATGTAGTATCATCTAATGGTTCTCTACAAAGATTGTTCAAATTATGACACTCGGACCAAAAATGGCCCCGCCCCGGGGCTTTTCAGTTTTCATAGGATAATCTTTAAAAATCTTCTTCTCTGAAGCCATAAAGCCTAGAACTTTGATATTTGGTATGAAACATCATCTGACGGTCCTCTACAAGGATTGTTCAAATTATGACCCCCGGACCAAAAATGGCCCTGCCCCGGGGCTTATCAGTTTTTCATAGGAAACTCTTTAAAAATTCTTCTTCCCCCAAACTGTAAAGCCTAGACCTTTGATATTTGGTATGTAGCAACGTTTAATGGTCCTCTACAAGATTTCCCTGCCCCGGGGCTTATCAGTTTTTCACAGGAAAATCTTTGAAAATCTTCTTTTCCTAAACTGTAAGGCCTAGACCTTATAGACCTCGACCTTGATATGAAGCATCATCTAATGATTTTCTACCAAGATGTTCAAATTTTGACCCCAGGGCCAAAAGAGGTCCCGCCCCGGGCTTATCAGTTTTTCATAGGAAAACATTTGAAAATTTTCTCCTAAACTGTATTAGGCCTAGACCTTTGAAATTTGGTATGTAGTATCATCTAATTGTTTTCTACCAAGATTGTTCAAATTATGACCCCTGGACCAAAATGGCCTGTCCCTGGCTTATCACTTTTTCATAGGAAAATCTTTAAAAATCTCCTTCTGTGAATTTTATATGACGCATCATCTAATGTTCCTTTATTAAGATTGTTCAAATTTAACCACCAGGCCTAAAATTATGACCCTTGGTTTCATATTGGCCCCAATCTGTATCTGACTTATTAGTCCCCCACCGGTTACCGGTTGGGGGACTATAGGTTTGCTCGATTCCGTCTGTCCGTCTGTCCGTCCGTCCGTCTGTCCGTCTGTCCGTCCGTCTGTCCGTCCGTCTGTCACGCTTCTTGTCCGGGCCATATCTCCTACAAAGTTAAGCCAAATTAATTATAACTTCACACATTGAAGAAGCATGATGAGGGCTAGTGTCATGCACAAGGGTCATAACTCTAGCATCAATATTTTTGGAGTTATTCCCCTTTTACATATTTTTTTGTCCGGACAATAACTCTTTATCTATTGGTTCAATTGATTTGAAACTTCACATATGGAACAATCATGATGAGGGGTAGTGTCATACACAAGGGCCATAACTCTAGCATCAATATTTTTGGAGTTATTCCCCTTTTTCATATTTTCTTGTCAGTCCGTCTGTCACACTTCGTGTCCGGGCAATATCTCCTACAAAGTTAGGCCAAATTCATTATAACTTCACACATTGAAGAAGCATGATCAGGAGTAGTGTCATGCACAAGGGCCATAATTATAGCATCAATATTTTTGGAGTTATTCCCCTTTTTTATATTTTTTTGTCCGGACAATAACTCTTTCTCTACTGGTTCAATTGATTTGAAACTTCACATATGGAACACGCATGATGAGGGATAGTGTCATGCACAAGGGCCATAACTCTAGCATCTATATTGTTGGAGTTATTCCCCTTTTCATATTTTCTTGTCCAGTTAGTAACTCTTTATGTACTGGTTCAATTGATTTGAAACTTCTCATATGGAACAAGCGTGATGAGATGTAGTGTCATGCACAAGGGCAATAACTCTAGCATCAATATTTTTGGAGTTACTCCCCTTTTTCATATTTTCTTGTCGGGACAATAACTTTTTATTTACTGATTCAATGTATGAAAGTAGGTACTAATACCATTCAGATGGTCATGTATATATACCATGGTCAACCACACCATGGGTGGGTGGGGTGGGGAGAGTGGAGGTTTTTTTCAGTCCGGTGGGGGACTCATGTCTTGCATAGCAATACAACATGCCCTTGTTTTTACATAAAAATACAGTGTATGCATAAGTCTATAGTAACCAGGTGAGCGATTTAGGGCCATCATGGCCCTCTTGTTATGTAAATTTGATTTATTGCATAAGATGTATTGCATAGAAACATATAATGAAAACTTTGAACATCTTCTTTGAAACTGGAGGGTTCTCAGCTTTTATAATTGGCACACAGTATCATGTTCAGGTCCTCTACAAAAGTTATATAAATTATGCCCCAGGGTTCAAAATTGCCCCTGCCCCAGGGGTGGCCATTTTTCAATAGAAACATATAGTGAAAAATTTGAAAATCCTCTCCTCTGAAACTGGAAGGTTCTCAGCTTTCATATTTGTCACATAGCATCATGTTTAGGTCCTCAACAAAAGTTTTATAAATTATGCCCCTGGGTCAAAATTAGCCCCACCCCAGGGAACATATAGTGAAAACTTTGGAAACTCTAGGGATGGCCAGTTTTGTATAGAAACATATAGTGAAATTTTGAAAATCTTCTCCTCTGAAACTGGTGGAAGGTTCTCAGCTTTCATATTTGGCACATAGCATCATGTTCAGGTCCTCTACAAAAGTTATATAAATTATGCCCCTGGGGTCAAAGTAATGGCCCTGCCCAGGGGTGGCCAATTTTCTATAGAAACACATAGTGAAAATTTTGAAAATCTCCTCTGATTGTCTGGTGAGCAATATCAGGGCCATCATGGCCCTCTTGTTTTCAAACACTCTTGTATTGGACTGTAGTAATGCCGGAGTTATGGTTCTTGACTTAGACAATATTAAAGCATTTAACCCTTTACCTGCTCAGTATTCAAGCAACAAATAATGGCATCATGAATATTTATTAGCTAAACTTTTAATAATGTTACATGAACACAGGATATGATTACCTTGGCAGAAACTGTAGAATCACATCCATAACTGGTCAATAAGCAAACAGATCGACCCTGGTCAGGCGGCTCCTGTAGGAGCATCTAAACTGGGTCTACTCTGTTTGCAAAGGGGTTAAATGGTGTTTATAAGAGGGAAAGGGCGATAAGGCAGGTTTGTGACAAATGTGGAAGTGAAGGTACTCATTCGCGTTACACACACATTGTGACAATTATAGTAACTGTTGCTTATAACAATTATTTATTGGAAGTCAGGCTACATGTGGTGTAAGATTGTTCTCATTATTATTATTATCATTATACCACATTTATATAGCGCTCTTTTCACACTGGATATGTGCGTTCAAAAGCGCTTCACATGGATGAAATCACTAACCAGAACGATCCGCATGATTATCTATCCAGACAATGAAAGATGTACAATATATACGTTCTCATTCCAGGAGGTATTATTTGATGTTTCCATACATGGACAATAGGGACCTAAGACAATTGATTGATGCTGACAATAAGCGATTAGAACGTGGGGAGGATGTCGTGCTTGATTTTGTCTGTCGACTGAAAATTCTATGCCAGATATCATGTGCCATGGCATATCTACATAAAGATGTTCACAATGTCAGGTAAACTTTACAAAATTAATTCCTGGGGGTTTAATTTTGTTCTCCATAAGGAATTTAATGTCAGATTGAGTTATGTTATCATCTGAACCTCAGAGCAAAATATTTGTAGATGTATGTTAAGAAGTGTAGTTTTGTGCCCCCTAAAATTTGCTTTAAAGGCATATAGTAATATAGTTTGTGTGCGTGTTTGCGCATGTATGTCCGTGTACATGTATCTGCGTGTGTGTACAGCTTGTCTGGAGCATTCAGGTCACACTGTTCAATGTTGTTGCTTTGCTTTGTGGGCATTTGTCACCTACTGTGACACATTTCTTGTTACTAGAGTTATGGGACTTTGAATTTTTCTTCACTACGGTATAATATAATATAACATCTTTTGTGTCCAACTCCCCAGACACCAAAGGCAGTATTAGCTTCAATTTTTCACAGATAAATAACGTTGGTGTGAAGATGTACTAAATATTGAAATGTCTGCTCTGATCAATTTTACAAGAGTTATTGGACTTTGAAATTTTCTTCATTACATAACATATAGTGAAAATACACCAGTGGGATTTAATTCAAACTCTCACAGATGAACAAAGTTGGTATGAAGATATACTTACAGTAGGGAAGTTTTGCTCCGATTATTTTTACCACAGTTATTTTCTTCACTATATAGCATATTGTGAAAAGTGCTTGATTTAGAGACAATATCACTCGGGGGACATCCATGTCCTATGGATACAGTTTTCTAGTTTCTCACATGAATGTGCATCAGGTAATGGGTTAATTAATAAAAGAGCTAATCCCAATACTTAACCCTTTCCTTCTTATAAATGCCTTTTCAGGCCTTTTCAAACAGAGTAGACCCAGATCAGACGGCTCCTATAGGAACCATCTTTTTCAATCATTTGCAAATATTGTAGACCCAAATCATTATACTTGTATGGGTTTACATTGTCAATCAAAATTCTCAAACAAATCTATTACTTCAATACTGAGTGGACTGCTGTTTTACCCTTAACTCTTTGCACGCTAAGTAATTTCTCGTCTGCAACAATTGTCGTCTGCTTCTATTCTTAAAACAAACTTTCTCTCATTTTTGTTGCAAAAATATGGTCTAGATGACAAACAGTTTGGATCCTGATGAGACGCCGCATTATGCGGCGTCTCATCTGGATCCAAACTGTTTGCATAGGTAATCACAGTTTCGCCGCTAGCCTGCAAAGAGTTAACCCTTTCCTCCATAAATATGCCTTTCTATGTCTCTGTAGTAGTCACTTCTTGAAACCATTGTGTTATCACAATGGTGTCTATATTACACTATTATAACATTTTCCTTTTCTCTAGTAAATGCTCCTTTTAGGTAGATTCATTCAGAGGTTGGGTCTAAAAATAGCCTATGGAGGAAAAGGTTAAGACTTTCCCTCCTATAAAGGACTTTCCCTCCAGATGAGACAGCTCCTGCAGGAGCTGTCTCATCAGGGTCTGCACTATTTACAAATTGATTGTGCAACAAGTGCACTCCGCAGCAGTGATTGCACAGCTAAATACTTGTACACAGTGAAGATGTATGTAATTATACAACAGGCCATGGGTAAAGAAGGAGGAAATGTATTTTAAAATTCAGCAAGCGAAGGGTTAAGCTGCCATTCCTTTATTAAGCATAGGAGTCTAAAAAAGCAGGTGGTTGCTTAATGCAGAGCAAAAGTAATGTTCCTATAGGAGCTTTCTGCATTACCTTGGGACCTGCATTAAGCTAACACCTGCTTTACAGACCCATAATTAGACCTCTCTTTGATGGCTGCTTAAGACATGTTCTACTGTATACATCTACCAGTATTTTGTGTCAATATCATGACAAAATTGTGTTAATATCATGTCAATATTGTGTCAATATCATGTCAAAATTTGTGTCAATATCATGGTCAATATTGTGTCAATATCATGTAAATATTGTGTCAATATGTCAATATTGTGTCAATATCATGTAAATATCACAGATGGATGAATATTGCTGTTTTGCTTTATTTTTCTAGAGGTGCAATTTCGCATGGTGATATTACAACCACAAACATTTTAATTGATGCTAACAAAGATGCTAGACTGGCTGATTTTGGACTATCAAACTTCTACAATTATGGGGAAAGAGGAGAAAGAAATTTTGGGACACTTCCCGTTGGGACACCTGGATACTATGATGAAACTCGAACAGACTATTTAAACACTGAGACAGATATACGTAACTTCGGCATCGGTAATATATTTATTTATCTGTATTGACAAGAAACGTTATGTATTTTCAGGATGTGCATTTTCCCAATTAGTAAAATGGTCTTTTGCCAGATTGATAAGAGTAGGTCAGTCACATGATTTTGCCCAAAAAGAATTCATGCAAATGAAAAGACTTTTACATTTCTTGTAATAACAAGTTCAATTTTCTTAGATACAGTAAAATCCCTCTAAACCGGAATTCTAGTAGAGAAGAATTTAAATACTTTAGGCAGGTGGCTGCTTAATGCAGGATGAAAGTCATAACTTTCACCCTGCATTAAGCAGCCACATGTCTTACAGACCAACATTACTACTACAGTCGAACTTCATTAGGTCGAGGTGGGCCAATTTCAAGCCTGACCTCCACCTAGTGAAGGTGCTCGAGCAAATGAATTTCATCTGAAATTGTCAATATTCGATTACCTAGAAAGTCAAAATACGATACTACAACATGATATACTCAGAAATAGCGATTGTGTTCAATACTCGTTCAATCCTTTGAATTTTTTCAATTGCTTGTGTTTTGATGTTGGTTATCAATTACATGATCTGTTTCTATACCATTACTTACTTTAAATCCTTTTGCTCAGTTAATTTGAGCTTGTAAACCCAAATTTCGTGTGTTTTACGTCTTTCCCTTTACTTACATCAATGAGGCATGTTTGTGTATGTGACTGTACTGTTTTACTTTCTCAGTAGGGTCAAGTTTCAGAATTCTTAAATTAAACAAATTTTTGTATGCAAGTTCACATTCGAAAGACTGACAGGTGAGAAATGATAATCAACTAACTTTTTCCTGGGACTTCGACCAGACCTCGAGCAAGGCACTGTCCTGGACTCAGTGATGCTTGAGCTATTAAAGTTTGACTGAAATTTAAAAATCTGGTTAAGAGAGGTTTTACTGTATTGTAAATCAAATTCTTATTTGCTTTATCTCCAGACCTAGTATAGGTGTATTTGGCAGTGAGATCAATCCTTTGTGATAAACATATTCCTTCTTACTACTATTCTGATGCTTTGCAAAGCAGACTCCAGAATTATTTCAGAAAGTGGATTGTGTCTTGTGAAGTTAACCAGTATTTGCTATCCGTGGTCATAGTCACATTTGCAAACAGCTCGCATATATGGTCTAGATGAGACATCTCATCAAAATCCAAGCTTTTTGACACTCAGTCAATTCAATATTTTCTTAAAAACTTGATAAAATCAGAAGTAGTCAAAAGTGCCACAAAATCCTGGGTCCATGCTTATAAAGCTTTTAGTTGAGTCTGAGAACGTTCTCAAGCATTTGATTGGTCAGATTAGAGCCTTTGGCTCAAATCTGACCAATCAAAAGCTTGAAAACTCAAATCTGACCAATCAAAAGCCTGAGAACGAAACTCAGACTCAGCTAAAAGCTTTATAAGCATGGACCCAGATTGAGCCCTTTCCCTAATATAAACGCTTTGTCATGACTTTGCAAACAGCGTGGATCCAGATCAGATCACTCCTGTAGGAACCAACTGATCAGGGTCTGCTCTGTTTGCTTATGAAATTGTAATAGATCTGACTCTACAGATTCTACAAATACCATAAATGTTCACATATTCAGCTGATATATATTCCTGTTGTTATTCTGTCTTTAATACAAGAATAATCAACAGGTTAGAGGATTAAGCAGTTTAAATGACAGAAACATTACTGTAGAATCAGATTTATATTATATCTTAACCCTTCTCTTGCTGAATTTTAAAATACATTTCTCCTTCTTTACCCATGCCTTGTTGTATAATTACATATATCTTTACTGTATACATGTATTTCGCTGTACAATCACTGCTGTGGAGTGCACTGGTTGCACAATTTAATTGTAAATAGTGCAGACCCTGATGAGACAGCTCCTGCAGGAGCTGTCTCATCAGGGTCTTCACTATTTACAGGTAGGTATATTGAAGCGAATAGCAAGCGAAGGGTTAAGCAAACAGAGCAGACCAAGATCAGATGGCTCCTACAGGAGATGTCTGATCTTGCTTTACTACATTTGCAAGGGCATAAAAAGGTGTATTTATGAAGTTAACTATGCCCTTTAAGAAAAATGATTTAATATTAGTATATTGAAATTTTAGGAAAGTTTTAGCCATTACAGAAACAATAGGATCAAATCTTTATCATTTCATAAGCTCTGATCAGGGACTACTTAGTCTGTTTGCAAATTGGTTACAGTTAAGGGTTATCTTTGGAGTAAAGGGTTTAACAAATTTCAAAGAGTTTTGTCTCAAAGGTTTAACCCATTTTTATACGCCTATCTTCAGACGGGACGTATTATGTCGTGGCGCTGTCCGTCAGTCCATCCGTGAACTTTTGCTTGTCCGCTCTCTAACTCAAACAAATGTAATCCAATCCTTTTCAAATTTTGTCAGCATGTATATTAACATAATGTCTCAGCCATGTTCGATAACCAGCAAGATTGCCCCCGACACTCCAGAATTATCTCCCCTTACTTTATGAATTTCCATGAGTTTTTGCTTGTCCTTTCTCTAACTCAAACAAATTTAATCCAATCCTTTTCAGATTTGGTCAGCATGAATATTACCATAATGTCTAAGTCATGTTCGATAACCAGCAAGATTTCTCTGACACTCAAGAATTATCTCCCCTTACTTTATGAATTTCCATGAATTTTTGCTTGTCCTTTCTTTAACTCTAACAATTGTAATCCAATACTTTTCGAATTTGGGCAGCATATATATTACCATAATGTCTCAGTCAGGTTCAATAGATAGCAAGAATGTCCTTGACACTCCACAATTATCTCCCCTTACTTTATGCCACCTGATATGGAGTAATGGCCTTTCAACTTCCAGACATTTGACGGGCGTATATTGTGACATTTTGGCACTCTTGTTACATGTGTATTCATGTAAGAAATAATGATATCATAAATATTAATTAGCTGAATTTTTATAATGACATATGAACACAGAACTTTTGGGCCACAGGAGAAGCTATTGAACAGATTTTTATATAGTAAAAACTCAATACTACGAAATTTTAGTTATGAAAAATGTATTCCTTTTTATGCAGGTGGCAGCTTAATGCAGAGTGAAAGTCATGCACAATGCTCCTAGAGGAGCTTTCTGCATGACTTTCACCCAGCATTAAGCTGTCACCTGCCTTAAAAAATGATAAATTAATGAAATGACACTAACTCTTGTTTTTGTGTTTTAACAATCAGGGGTTCACTGTAATTCCATAAGAAAACATAGCAAACGCTAATCTGATGACTCCTACAGGAATCATCTGGTCTGAGTCTACTGTGTTTGCAAAGGCATGAAAGGCATATGTATATATAGAGTACAGGGTTAATGCTGCTTCTGAGTTTTGTACCTAGACCATACTGCTTCAGTCCAAATGATTCACAGAACAAATTGTTTAACCCTTTACTCCATAGATGTGCCTTTTAATGCCTTTGCAAACGGAGTAGACCCAGATCCTACAGGAGCAGTCTGACCAGGGCCCCATTTCTGTTTGCCTATTGAATAATATAGATTTGGTTTTACAGTTTCTGTATGTCCAAAACTTCTTTTTATGCCCCAACGGTGGGCATATAGTAATCCCATTGTCCATCCTTCTGTCTGTCCATCCGTCTGTCCTTCCATCCATCCCAAATTTCGTGTCCCTTCTATATCTGTGAATCTTTTTTATCTGTGAATGGATTTCAAAATAACCAGGCACAAATGTTCACCACACAAAGACGATGTGTCGCGTTCAACTCCCTGATCCATGGGTCAAAGGTCAAGATACGAGGGGTATTCAAAAAGTTCCTGGAAACGTGTTGTAATTTCTTTACGATTCAATATTGTTCCATAAAATTTCACTCAGCAATACTATAAACAATTTTGAGTCTAGACATAAAATACAATGCATAATAAAATATACATATTACAAAATATTTAGCGTCTATAACAGCCACCATAGGGAAACCGGCCCAGCGTCATTGAACGTCATCGACGTTATGTATCACTAATCACTTACCAGCGGATAGAATTGTCTCAAATTCAATCTATGTCAAAGTATTCGCCCCCAAACAATATACATTTTTACGCCTTTTCACCCAGGAAGTAAATGCGTCACTGAAACTGTTCTTCTGAAGTGATGAGGTTGCCACTTTAACCATAATGCACCAGTCCACTTCAAGCAGGCCTTTGGTTTCTGTGACGTGCGTGACGTTACTGATGTTGGATGACCTCTCCGTGGCTTGTCCATGACACTGTCTCTGCTGTTTTTAAACTACCCGTACTACTCGTACACCTGTGATATCTTCATTGCAGTTTACCTATATGCCTTCTCCAACATTTGAATGGTATCTTTCCTTGAAAAACATCATTCAAAACACACAATTTGATCACTTATCATTGCTCCATACTCATTTATGCATACCATACAAAACAAAATGCCTGTCAAAATGCCATTTGATGTAACATTCATTAGTTACATCACTCACTCCACATCAAGGTTTGGGGCTAAATCGAAGCAAAGTTTGGAGAGAAAAGCTGTGCACACAACAAGAGTTACAAGTATTTGTTTAAAGGTGTTACGCATAAAAATATTAATTTTTGGGCCGGTTTTGAGATGATGTGGTTGCTATAGTTACCATAAAGTTTGGTCTAGTCAATGACTGACATTAAGATTTATGTTGTACACTCCAAACACTTGTTTCTACATACTCACAAAGTTCCATAGAAATCTGTCGGCTCTTCTCTATTTTACAACACTTTTCTGGGTATATTTTGAACACCCCTTGTAGATGTTTTATTGACACAAACTTTACAGTTTCTGGTCATGTAAACATCAATATTACATACATACATATAGTCACATGATCATAAAAAAATAATGTAATCTGGAAAAAAAAGAGAAAAGATAGGTCACAGTGTACAATTTTTTGGGGTATTTGTCACGCTACTGTGACAGCTCTTGTTTTGTTATGTTCATAAGCAGTATTTTCATAACTAAAAGCATCTAAACTAATAATCCCAAAGGACCAGAAAATATTAACAACACAGAGAATGAAGTATGGAGTTTGTGAAGCGAACTTCTGTTTTTCAATTCAATGAAAGTTGATACACTTGATATCTGACGTGTAGATACACTTGATCTCTGTGAGGTGAAGATACACTTGATCTCTGTGAGGTGTACACTTGATCTCATAGAGGTGTAGATATACTTGATCTCTGTGAGGTGTAGGTACACTTGATCTCTGTGAGGTGTAGATTCACTTGATCACTGTGAGGTGTAGACACACTTGATATCTGTGAGGTGTACACTTGATCTCATAGAGGTGTAGATATACTTGATCTCTTAGAGGTGTAGGTACACTTGATCTCTGTGAGGTGTAGGTATACTTGATCTGTGTGAGGTGTAGATACACTTGATCTCTGTGAGGTGTAGATAAACTTGATTTCTGTGAGGTGTAGATACACTTGATCTCTGTGAGGTGTAGATACACTTGATCTCTTAGAGGTGTAGATACACTTTATCTCTGTGAGGTGTAGGTACACTTGATCTCTGTGAGGTGTAGATACACTTGGTCTCTGTGAGGTGTAGATACACTTGATCTCTGTTAGGTGTAGATACACTTGATCTCTGTTAGGTGTAGATACACTTTATCTCTGTGGGGTGTAGATACACTTGATCTCTTTGAGGTGTAGATACACTTGATCTCTGTGATGTGTAGATTTGCTTATGGCATTATTTAGAACTGATTTTACAGTTTTTTTGTTTGATAAAATATATCTATGTTAAAATATACCATTTTAAAATTTATTTCCACACTTTTAACGCTGTCGTGAGCGGGCGCCTTTTCAACTACAGGGGAATTTTATTTCATGAGCTACATGCTTATTCTGTGTCAATCTTTTGATTATCATTAAATCATTTTATCCAGTTCACGTTCTAACTTATCTCAACTACTTCTAAAATTCACTTTAAATTCTTAATTTCTTATTCTGTCCCTCCTTCTTCACTTCCTAAGTTCTTCCTTAACCCTTTCCTCCATAAATATGCCTTTCTATGCCTCTGTAAAAAGTCACTTTATGAAACCATTGTGATAAGTAGAGCATTTGCTCCTATAGGAGCAAATGCTCTATTTATCACAATGGTTTCAAACTGCAAAATTCTAAAAAAATTCCTTTTCTCTAGTCAATGCACCTTTCGGTAGATTTATTCAAAGTGGTTGGATCTAAAAATAGCCTATGAGGGAATGGGTTAAAATTTAACTCTCTTCACTTTGACCCTTAGTCTTCTAAATCTTAACCTTCATTCTCCCAGACCCTAAGCTCAACTTTACTCTTTACTTATTATGCCCCCACACAGGGGTGGTATATAGGGTTGCCCATGTCCTTACGTATGTCCGTACACACATCTAGAAGAATTTGTCCGGACTTCTTCTTAGAAAGTACTGGTCAAATCCACACCAAACTTTACACACATGTTTGTGGCCATTATATCTTGGCCATGTAAATTGCGTCAGTTGTATAGGAGTTGCGGCCCTTTATTTGCAAAAATGACTTTAAAAAATGGCCCTTACTTTCTGTGACAAAAAGTCTGAATTGGGGGCATCAATGTCCTATGGACACATTTAAAGTTTTTACATGACTGTCCTATAACTTTAACTTTTTCTTAACTTGCATATTACTTTTACTTCTTTCAACTTCAACCCTCGCTCTCAATTCTCCTGATTCTAGCCACACCCACTCATAATTCTCATCAACCAACCATTTTCTTCCATTCATCTTTCATCATCCATCTTTCATTCTGTACAAACTGTTAATTACACTAATTACTGCCTATCATACTAATTTGTTGTCCCCAGACCTTCACAACCTTAGTCTGTTTGCATCTTAGTGTCACCTTCAGAGGTTTAGCCACTGCTTAACAAACACTTATTTGCACATACTGACCTGATTTTTTTCCCTGTCGGGTCTATATATGTATTGAAAGGTAGCTAACTAGTCCAGGTCAGCAGCGGAAAATACAACAGTCATGTTTTTCAAAGTCTTACAACAAAGTCAATTCAACACCGATTTCAATAATTAAGGTCTTGATCGGTTCCAAATTCCATATACTAATCAGCACACTTAATGCCTTCTTTGAATATTGCTTACTCTTGTCACTGCAAGACCACTAATCTGAAAAAATGCTACAATGAAACGATGTGACTCTGGAGAGGGTGCATAGACGTATATAGGGGGATAATTTTTTTACAAAAACGTGAATTATGCTGAAACAATACTGAAAAACATTCAACCCACGCAGTTAAAACAATGCTGGTTATTTCCAGTCTGCTACGAGGCACCAATTTTCTTTCTCCTACTTTCCTTTTGAACGGAGGTGGCCATTTCGCTGTGGCCGGGATGTAGTAGTCAATATGCATATCGAATGGTATATGCGCCGGGTCACAGCAAAATGGCCACATCCGTTCAAAACGAAAGTTGGAGAAAGAAAACTGGCGCCTTGAGCAGACTGGAAATAGTCAGCCTTGTTTTAACTGCGGTGAGTTGAATGTTTTTCAATATTGTTCCAGCATAATTCGCGTTTTTGTTTTCGTTTCGCGGTAGCATTTTTAGCTCACCAGAGCACTTTCGTGCTCAGGGTGAGCTTTTGTGATCGCCTGATGTCCGTCGTCCGTCGTCGGGCTTCAACAATTTCAACCTTTAAAAATCTTCTCCTCTGAATCTACAGTGTTCTCAGCTTTCATCTTTGGTACATAGCATCATCTGTAGGTCTTCTACAAAAGTTATATAAAGTATGCCCCTGGGGTCAAAATTGGCCCTGCCCCAGGGGTTTTCAGTTTTCAATAAAAACATATAGTGAAAACTTTGAAATTTGTCTCCTCTCAAACTAGATGGTTCTCAGCTTTCATATTTGGCACATAGCTTCAACTTCAGGTCTTCTACAAAAGTTATATAAATTATGCCCCTAGGGTCAAAATTGGCCCCAACCCAGGATTGACAGTTTTTTGTAGCTGACTGCTTAAACAGCCCTTGTCAAAACTACATGCCCCAGAGCTTAGATATTTGTTGTATTGATTAACTTAGCTTACCTTTATGCGTTTTGTTAATATCATAGTTCTGAGGTTAAAATTGGCCCTGCCCTGTGCATATAGACTTTTTCACATCTACAGTCTAAAGGTTCTACAGGTTAAAGTTGATAAGCCAGTGCTCTGATAGGACTTGCAGCTGGCCTGTGGGAGTGTATTGGTAATCACCCTTAGCCTGATCAGTAGAGTAGAAATTCTGTTTAGACAAATTACACACTCATTTTAGATTGAGAAAACTTTGTGGATAATACTCAAAATGCAGAAAGCTCTTAAAGCTTTTTTTTCCATATCTATGCCCTGCATTAAGCTGCCAGCTATCAATATATATCCTATAACTGTATCTGCTGTGAAGTTCAGCTTAATACAAATTCAAGTGTTCTATTGCGGTTTACGGACATTTGCCCCCCGGACACTTGCCCCCCGGATCTTTGCCCCCCTATTTGGGCATGGGCGGACATTTGCCCCCCTGGTGTTTTAGCCTGGGCGGACATTTGCCCCCCTGACACTTGCCCCCCTCTTGGACTTGGGCGGACATTTGCCCCCCTAACGGTTTAGCTTGGGCGGACATTTGCCCCCTGTTAATTTTCTCGAGGACGGACCTTTGGTCATTTTTTGCATCATCAGCATCCCTTAAACATTTTACAGGAAGTTGGGCATTTAAAACAACAAAGTGTTTATATATAAAAATTACCTTCAAATAGCAACTAATCATGCATGGGGTTTCCCAAGCTTTTACAAACGAGTTTAATTGAGGCCTCTATTTACCTTTTTTGCAATGATTTGATGCGTGTAAATATCCTCAGTTTTTAATTCGGCAGCCATTTGCAAAAGTTGTAAACACAGAGGTTATATATATGCAGAAAAGGGTGTGATCCAAATCAAATGATTCTGCGACATCAAATGTGACCTTTCATTTTCTGAAAACGGTGACATTTCATTTTCTGAAAACACTGACAGCCATATTTATTGTTTTAACACACAAAGGTGTATGCAGCAGAACGTGACCTTTCACTTATTGTCATTATGTTGTTATGTGTTAAAAACACAACAAGTTAATTGGATTAGGGGTTTGACTAGCCTAAAGGCAGTGGAAAATACTACACTTACGCAATTCATTTACTGTCAAGTGTCGGCTTAGCTTTTATGATAAATATTTGTTTGATTCACACGATGCAATTTTCTGAGATCGAGTAACACAATACATGTGGTGGCAAGACTCAGGGGGGGGGGCAAATGTCCGCCCAAGTCAAACCACTAGGGGGGCAAATGTCCGCCCAAGTCAAACAGGGGGCATATGTCAGGGGGGCAAATGTCCGCCCAAGCTAAAACACCAGGGGGGCAAATGTCCGCCCATGCCCAAATAGGGGGGCAAAGGTCCGGGGGGCAAGTGTCCGGGGGGGCAAATGTCCTAGAATCTTCTATTGCATCTTGGAGAGCAGTGTCTATTTTTAGCTGGCTATTTGAAGCATACATCTCTCTTTCACACTATTTGATTACAACTGGATTGCCTCCCTTCTGGATATTAGATCTGACCTGTAAATAGAACAATTAACCCTTTACTCCATAAATATGCATTTCTACACCTTTGCAAACAGAGTAGACCCAGATCAGATGGCTCATGTAGTAGCCATCTGATCAATCTGCTACATTTGCTTATGATATAATATAGTGCAAATTGCATTAAATTATTTTTATTTTGTGTACAATATACATGCACTTATAATATGTTTACTTAAGCCTTTCCCTCATATAAATGACTTTTCATGCATTTGCAAACAGAACAGACCCAAATCAGACGCTCCTATAGCAGCTGTCTGATCAGGGTCTGATCTGTTTGTCAATGGAATTTGAAATATGTTTCTTTACTTTCTAAAATGGCTATACTGTCCCACTTTCCATATTTCATTACAACTATTTAGTCCATGAATATTCAATAGGTATTGAAATTTTGAATAAACATAGAACAGGGGAAGGGTTAAAAGTACATAAATCTTAAGATATGAATAATATGAACTCATGAAGATGTAATGAAAATATCTGAAATTTTGAACATAAGTATAGATTAATTTATTCTTTCTGAATTAAAATTTGCCACACCCCAGAGCCGGCTAGTTTTCTATAAAGACATATAGTGAAATCTTAAAAATCTTCTCTCCTGATTGTCTGGTGAGCGATGTCAGGGCCATTCTGGCCCTCTTGTTTCAGATTCGTGGTCTTGCAGTGACAAGAGTAAGCAATATTTAAGGAAGGCATTAAGTGTGCCGATTAGTATATGGAATTTGGAACCGATCAAGACCTTAATTATTGAAATCGGTGATGAATTGACTTTGCTGTAAGACTTTGAAAAACATGACTGTTGTATTTTCCGCTGCTGACCTGGACTAGTTAGCTACCTTTCAATACATATATAGACCGACAGGATTTTTTTTGGGTCGTGTTTTTCTTGTGTTTCGGAGTGGTTTGAGATACAAATAGATAGTTTGGGGTTTGTTTTGCATACTTCGATTATAAATTGGGGGGTGGGGGGTCCCGTGGGTGGGCCCCAGCATGCGTCGGGCACCTTTGGGTGGTAGGGGCTCATTTACAAATATATATATGCTTTCTTTTGAAGTTTTGCTGGAGACCTTGACTGGAGAATTGCCATTTCTTAGTGATGAGGATGAAAGCAGCAACAAGCCTTTACTGAACAAAAGCAAACAAATACTTCAAGAGGATTATAAGAAACATATGACAGTAAGTACTGTGTCCTCCAAATTCTTATGATTAGCTAAAATCCATCATCTGCCTTGCTTTTATGATTTGATTTCTTTCTGACCTGAACATGTTTTTTGCTCACCAGAGCATGAAATGCTCAGGGAGAGCTTTTATGATCACCTGATGTCCGATGTCTGTCGTCCGTCGGCATGCGTCGTCAGTCGTCAACAATTTGAACCTTTAAAAATCTTCTCCTCTGAATCTACAGGGTTCTCAGCCTTCATCTTTGGCACATAGCATCAACTGTAGGCCCTCTACAAAAGTTATATAAATAATGGCTCTGGGGTCAAAATTGGCCCGCCCCAGGGTTGCCTTGTTTTCAATAGAAACATATAGTGAAAACTTTGAAAATCTTCTCCTCTGAAACTTGAAGGTTCTTAGCTTTCATATTTGGCACAAAGCATCATGTTTAGGTCCTCTTCAAAAGTTATATAAATTATTGCCCTGGGGCCAAAATTAGAAACATATATACATGTAGTGAACTTTGAAAATCTTCTCCTCTTAAACTGTATGGGTTCATAGCTTTGATATTTGGCACATAGCATCATGTTCAGGTCTTCTACAAAATTTGTATAAATCACGCCCCTAGGGTCAAAATTGGCCCCACCCCAGGGGTAGCAAGTTTTTCAAAGCTGACTTACATGTGGCTATTTATAAACATGTGCTTTAGTCTATTTTTAGCATATATTTAAAGGTAGGTTATCTCCCTTTGCCCTTTTTAGCTCTCCAGAGCACTTTTGTGCTCAGGGTGAGCTTTTGTGATCGCCTGATGTCCGTCGTTGTCCGTCGTCTGTCGTCGGGCGTCAACAATTTCAACCTTTAAAAATCTTCTCCTCTGAATCTACAAGGTTCTCAGTTTTCATCTTTGGTACATAGCATCATCTGTAGGTCCTCTACAAAAGTTATACAAGTACGAAATTGCTGCAAGAGTGCAGCAAAGGAATTGTGCACGGCCTAAAACACATGAGAGGTTTTATGTTGGTAGCTATTGACTAGGTAATATACTTTTTGAGTCATGGACCGGACCAAAAGGTCGTATGAAATCTCTATGATGTGACTTGTCAATGATTGATTGATTGATTTCGATTTAACGTCGCTTTTAACAGCATTTCAGTCATATCGCGACGTCCAGCTAATTACTGGTGGAGGAAGACCCCAGGTGCCCTTTATACACTTTTTCAGCGGCTAGCTGTCTATTTTCACTTTTGTTCTAGTTTTCCACCAATGAGAAACTGTTACATTGTAATTTGCATATGACCTAGTAGTAAACTGTATTTTCATTAGTGAATACCTTGACTGGCATACAACCTTTTTATATGCCTCTACACATTCCGAAACTATGTAAAATTCTGATATACAGTCTACTAACGTGTAGAATTTCCTGGGGTAATTATTACGATATTGCAGTTATTTCAAACACCATGTTTTATGATAATTAGCTGCTTCGGCCTCGCACATTGAATTCAATGCAATAATTAACATAATCACAACACATGTAAGGCACCATGTTACACAGACATGTTCTATAAACTTCTTAGAGTTCAGTCAAAACGCTATATAGTACAGAAAGTAATTATTTACGCAGATATTTAGCATGGGACCGAAGACTGTCGACTGTCGAAAGTTCTGTTCTTAAAATAGATTTTAAGACCTGGGAATTCCCATAAAATCAAAGTACTGATGGTTGCTGAGCAATATTACCTGTTTGTCGAAACCTCTATTAAACTTTCAAATCTTTACTATCATTTTGCTATGAATTAATACAACATTTGATCATAAGTCCACTTTGACGAACAGGTAGTTTGCCGAAACCACCATAATTCACAGGCAGTGCTATAGGAAATAAAGAAGAAGGGTTGTTTAGTATATTAGAGTAGTGGTATTAATAGTATTAATTACTATCCCCGACCAAAGCACCGAGACTCTGGTTGTTGGTTCTCTGTGATATAAAGCTACTTACTGAGGGCTATTACTATGGCTCTATCACATGGGGCTTGGGCTCATAGAGTAGGTTATATTGTTTTAAAACTACATGTAGATTCAGTTAATGATGTCATTAATGATGATGCATACAAGTCGATTAAAACGTTGATATAGGCTAAATAAATACAGTTCTTTATGGAATTACAGACTCTGCACAAACAAAAACTTTATGCTTTAAAGTGCATTCAATTTCTGATCTTCATATCAATACAAATATAAGCGCGTTCATGTACATTTATAAAAGGTAAACTAAAGAACTAACTTGAGATAGTTTTAAAACATTACTTTGACATCGTACATTTTAAAAGTGATTTCCTATAAAAACAACTTGAAATATTTCAATAAATGCTTCTTCTACTCCAATTCATTTTCATTGCATGCTTCTCTGCTAGTATAATAACATGCAACCCTTCATAGATCTAGTTCTCTGTACTAGTAGAATCTCCAAACATTGAAATAAATATTGCAGAGATTGTTTTGTACATTGTGCCAATATTTGAATGCCGCTGAATATCTTTTTAAAAGATATTTCTTGTTTTCATGTACAAATCAGCAATTGGGTAGAACCACCGACCTTCCGCAAGCCAGTTGGAAGGCTTTCCCACTTGAAAATTTCGGACTGGCCCAGACGGGGCGTGAACCCACAGCGGTGAGGATGTGAGTGATTGTTAGTCACAGTGATCGTAACCACTCGGCCACGACTTGTCAATGAAATCATGTTAAAGCGGCAATTTTACTGAGTGATGAAAACATTTGGGTGGGTTGAAGCTTGGAGCAATAACTTTTGCAAATAAGTGGCTTACAAACTTATATTTGGGGTACTGAATATCTGAATTTGAGATGATATACAAAAAAATTGTTTTTAACCAAGTAGACAATGAATAACAGTGTTTCAAAACTATGCAAAAGCTGTGGTGACAATTAGAATGTTACTTAGACTAGTTGAAATTTGGTAGTACGTACATAAGATATGATACATGATCTGTATATTATATGGAGTTGTGTTCTATTTTCGTCAACATAACATAACTATCATTAGAAAGGATCACACTATTTGGCAAGTCTACTGATCATTAGAACAATATATATACATGTACAGTATAACCTGGTTTATCCGACACTTGGTTAATAAAAAAACCTGCTTTATTCGACAATGATATTCGGTTCAAAATGTTGAATATCATACAGTTGAACCTCGATAACTTGCGAGTTAAAATGTGGCTATGCCACGTGTTAACTTTGAAATAAGAGTAAGTTCGACTTAAGCGAATTCAAGCTATCTGAACTCAACTAAAGGAATACTGTTCAGCTGGACTTAAGCGATATCTGCTGTAACTGACACACTGCTTTATCCGCCATCCACAGTTGGTATTGAAGGATGTGGGATAAGGCAGGTTATACTGTATAAGGAAAACAAAATATAAACTAATTAACAACATGGCAATTAACATGTGATGGCATATAAGCATGACTCATGAATAAAACTTGGTGCAGAATTTGTTATAGGGGGATAAAAAAATATTATAGGAAGGAAACATGACTGATGTTAAAGTTAGGAGTTATTCATGGACAGATTTAACTGTTTTTGCATTTACTTTATCACTGAAATAGGATATAGTGAGTTTTGCATCGTAGTGCAAATAGAACTGAGTCTGTGAATACATGCATATTCATGTAACATGCTTATATCAAGTGTACAGGTGCAGATATATAACCATTAAGAACATTTTTTTTAATAGTATGGTATGAAATGAAAGAAGGTGCACATTTGAAGAACACTTTTTTATATAAATATGCAAACCCCTGTGATGTGACTACTTAATGAAATCATGTTGAAGCAATCATTCCATTGAGTGGTCAAAACATGTGGTTTGGTTGAAGCAGGAAGCAAAAACTTCAGTGAAAAAATACAGGCAAATGTCGATATTTCGACATCGCTGAAGTCGAACTAACCCGCTAAATTTCAATGATTTGTACTCGTTTAACATATACATTGGGAAACATGACTGTAATGTATAAATTAATAGCAGAAACGGGGGAATGTTTTAATAGCCCCGATGCATAATACCTGTGTATGACACCAATAATACAATTATATACGTCACAGATCAATGTTATTCATTTGCTGAAACACACTGACGTAGAAACCATTATCACATTAAGTGATGTTCATAAGGCATACAAACTTCCATACTTACAGTCTACATGGAATTATTCGAGTAGGTCGACTCAATGCCCATTAACTATTTCACTCATATTGTCCCCAAATTAAGAACAGGTTAGTATAAGATATACATTTAAATTGAAGCACATTCATGCACAATGGTGAAATATGCAAAACGGTCAACAAAACCACGAGTAAAAGGTCTCAACTAAATAACTTTACCAAAGCCAAAATGCAAACAAAAGACATATTTTTATGTACAAAATGATTTTAAACCAAAATCACGACAAGGGCGTATCGCCGTGACATCACGTGCACCTGTTATCTTAGCCGAGGAAAGCTTGGTGGGCAAAAAGACTGACAGCTGATATGTAAACAATAACAGAAACATTGACAGATCTTTGAAATATAATCCGTGTAAAGCATAAATATGAACCGAAAAATGATTCTGGAAGATGAATTTACACGATACAAAAATCTTTATTTGGAGTTGGTTGTACAACAAATAACACGACAGGTCTACAATAAACTATTTGCCGACTATGTAACAAAAATAATGACAGTTTAACATGACAACCTGTGGAATTGAAATATATAAGTTTTTCAAAGCATGGGTAATACACAGTGCAAAATTATAATCAGAAAAAGTTAAATATTGGTAAAATACAAAAGTATTTTTAAAACTGTATTTGATAAAGGGTCATGTCTAAAGGGTATACTTGATTAGAGTTACAAAAAGTACATGTGTTTCTAAAGATGTGTCACAAAGTTCCTATCACAGGATACGATACTGCCAATCATAACAAAAACGTTAATTGTTGCAAATTCATAAACAATCTTAAGTCGTGAAATTTCACTCAGAATTAAGAGTAATACACATATAAATTGACTGGGACCCTTTACTCCGTGACTATTCTTTTAAGAAATATTGATATCATGAATATTTATTAAATTATTTTTTATAATAGCATATGTACTGAGGATGTTTTGGTATTGGAAAAAATCTGTAGAGTCAGATCCGACATAAATTCATAAGAAAACGGAGAATACCCTGATCCGGGTCTACTCTGTTTGCAAGCACGTGAAAAAGCGTCGATGTTTTCGGAACTTTTACTTCTGTTGCCGGGTAATGCCATGTATACATTTTAGCCGAATTCGTAACTTAAGGTTGGTTGTCGGTGGTCTTTAACCATTTCCCTGTTCAATATTTGGTGTGTGGAAAGAATGCCACTGGAAAAAAATGCCACTTGAAAATATGCCACTGGAATATTTAAGTTATTGTGCACACTGTAGATCCAGACCATGAGGTTCAAAATGGAGCCTTATCGTTTGGATCTACATTTTTGTCTAATTGATGAACATATCCTTAATGTAGTACAAACACACTAAAACACAAAAATTATGTCGTCAATTTACGTTGCACACAGTGTAGAGCCAGATCATGAGGTTCGCAATGGACTCTAATGCTGTTGATCTACACTGTTTGTCTATTTGATGAACATAATTATCCTAAATATATAACAAACACACTGACAGCACTTATCAACCATACAAACGTATGTTGTCTGTTTACATTGCACACAGTGTAGATCCAGACCATGAGGTTCAAAATGGATCCTTATGGTTTGGATCTACACTGTCTATTTGATGAACATATCTTGAATGAAGTACAAACACACCAAAGCACTAAAATTATGTCGTCAATTTAAAATGCGCACAGTGCACACGGTGTAGATCCAGATCGTGAGGTTCATAAATGAGCATTATGGTTTGGATCTACACTGTTTGATGAACATATATCCTGGTCAGAGGGTTGTTTATTAGCTGTATATATTGTCTGGGTCTACATTTTGCAAATGTCAGTACTTTTATTTCCCGGATTCAAAGATTTTAAGAGTATATAAACTACTACTGAAAATGAATTCTGATAGCCAGTTGGAGACTATATTATTACATTATACTTACTCAGCCGAAATACTGCTAATTTACTTACTAGACCTAGGAAAATAGTAACGATCAAAGGTGCCAGATGGTCAGTAAATCCCCTAATTTCTCAGCAGGAGACAAGGGTCAGCGATCACACACTGTCTTATCAACAAAGTTATAAACTATTACGTAACAAGAATGCTTCTAATATAACAACTACCAAACAATGTGCCAATTGTCTAAAGTTATGATTTGTTAAACTGCTTCCCTAACTATGTTTTGAATAATTAAATATATGGCTTAGCATAATTAACCCCAACGATTTAGATATATTTAAATAGGTAGTTAATTGTGAATTATAGTTCTAAAGATAATTTAGATTGATATGATCAAGATCTATTATAAAACACAGGGATCTGGACCGCTTCATTGGGGTCTATATGCACTATATAATAACAAGGGTTCCAACTATTGTATAGTACATATAGACCCCAATGAAGCGGTCCAGACCCCTGTGTTCTAAAATACTTTTACTAGATCTGCTACGGTACTGTGCAGTAGCCAGAAAGACATTATGAACGCCATGAGACTGCATATCTGAATATCAAGATCTTATTAAAATAAAACGAGAATTAAAATTTTAAATAGTGTTGATCTAAATTATCCGACATATCAGGCATGTCAAACACATCAATCTAGAATGTCTCCTATTTCAAAGAAAGGCCAGATCAAGGGATCGGGTTTTTTTTCAAAGTTCAGCTGGAAGGTTATAGGGCCGATAAATTCAATCTTCCTGTTCCTAGAACTTGAACATAATTGTCATTATAGTCAGAGGATATAGTAAATGTACATAAATCAACAATTAATAACAAACACACTCGTTAAATGATGTGTAGGCTAGCTATTGCTTTTTTAAGTAGCCTTTACATAGGGACACATACGTTTTTATTGGTATGTTTGCCAACCAGTTAACTGCGAATGCGCGAGGTTTGTTTACAAACAGAGATTTGCCCTTATATATCTAAGGGTGCTAAGAAAATATGAGAGAAAAAAAAAAAAAAGCTTCCACCGGGGATCGAACCAACGACCTCGCATATCCTAGTCCATCACTATAACCCCTGCCCCACGCTGACAGCTATGCTTCGACGGTGATTTTAATCCTTTATACCTAACTCACTAGCATTTTCACTGACACTGGTACATGGAAGCACGAAGTAAATACAGATTTACTTCGTGTTGGCAGAAAAGAAAGAAATAACCCCGACATAAATACGCTGAGCAAAATATATGAATCAAAATAAATATGATAAATGAATATATCAATAAAAACTTGTTTCACAGTAAACAACAACAACTTATTTTTTTTATTTTTTATTTTATTTTTTTCCTACACATTTCAAGACCGCAGAAACGCACAGCCCATAGCACACTTCACAAACCATATCAGTATGCACGGCCCCCGGTGGGGGCCGTGCAATAAATGATGCCCCTGGTGTAAAAATTGGCTCCGCCCAAAGGGTGTTCAGTTTTCAATAGAAACATATAGTGAACACTTTGAAATTTATCTCCTCTGATACTAGAAGGTTCTCAGCTTTTGTATTTGGCACAAAGCATCATGTTTAGGTCCTCCTCAAAAGTTATATAAATTACGGTCATGGGGTCAAAATTGGCCCCGCCCCAGGGGTTGGTAGTTTTCAATAGAAACATATAGTGAACTTTGAAAATCCTCTCCTCTTAATTAAACTGGATGGTTCATAGTTTTCATATTTGGCACATAGCATCATGTTCAGGTCTTCTACAAAAGTTAAATAAATCATGCCCCTAGGGTCTAAATTGGCCCTACCCCAGGGGTAGCAAGTTTTTCAAAGCTGACTTACAAATGGCTATTTTTAGCATACATTTAAAGGTAGGTTATCTCCCTTTGCCCTCTTTTTAGTTCACCAGAGCACAAAGTGCTCAGGGTGAGCTTTTGTTATCGCCTGATGTCCGTCGGCGTCCGTCGTCCGTCGTCAGTCGTCAACAATTTGAACCTTTAAAAATCTTCTCCTCTGAATCTACAGGGTTCTCAGCTTTCATCTTTGGTACATAGTATCATCTTTAGGTCCTCTACAAAAGTTTTATAAATTATGTCCCTGGGGTCAAAATTGGCCCCGCCCCAGGGGTTCCATGTTTTCAATAGAAACATATAGTAAAACTTTGAAAATCTTCTCCTCTGAAACCAGAAGACTCTCAGCTTTCATATTTGGCACATAGCATCATGTTCAGGTCCTCTACAAAAGTTATATAAATTATGCCCCTGGGGTCAAAATTGGCCCCACCCCAGGGGTGGGCAGTTTTCAATAAAAACAAATAGTGAAAATCTTCTCCTCTAAAACTGGAAGGCTCTCAGCTTTCATATTTAGCACATAGCATCATGTTCAGGTCCACTACAAAAGTTATATAAATTATGGCCCTAGGGTCAAAATTGGCCCCGCCCCAGGGTGGGCAGTTTTCAATAGAAACAAATAGTGAAATCTTTGAAAATCTTCTTCTCTGAAACTAGAAGGCTCTCAGCTTTCATATTTGGCACATAGCTCCATGTTCAGGTCCACTACAAAAGTTATATAAATTATGGCCCTAGGGTCAAAATTAGCCCCGCCCCAGGGTGGGCAGTTTTCAATAGAAACAAATAGTGAAATCTTTGAAAATCTTCTCTAAAACTGGAAGGCTCTCAGCTTTCATATTTGGCACATAGCATTATGTACAGGTACTCTACAAAAGTTATGTAAATTATGGCCCGGGGGTCAAAATTGGCCCCGCCCCAGTGGCGGGCAGTTTTCAATAGAAACAAATAGTGAAATCTTTGAAAATCTTCTCCTCTGAAATTGGAAAGCTCTCAACCTTCATATTTGGCACAGAGCATCATGTTTAGGTCCTCTACAAAAGTTATATAAATTATGGCCATAGGGTCAAAATTGGCCCCACCCCAGGGTGGGCAGTTTTCAGTAGAAGCAAATAGTGAACTCTTTGAAAATCTTCTTCTCTGAAACTGGAAAGCTCTCAGCTTTCATTTTTGGCACGGAGCATCATGTTCAGGTCCTCTACAAAAGTTATATAAATTATGGCCCGGGATTCAAAATTAGCCCGCTCCAGGGGTGGGCAGTTTTCAATAGAAACAAATAGTGAAATCTTTGAATATCTTCTTCTTGGAAACTGGGTGGTTCTCAGCCTTCATACTTTGCATGTATCATCATGTTCAGTCCTCTACAAAATTATATAAATTATGCCCCAGGGGTAAAAATTGGCCCCGCCCCAGGGGTAGCCAATTTTCAACAGAAACATATAGTGAAAACTTTGAAAATCTTTTTCTCTGATACTGGAAGGTTCTCAGCTTTCATATTTGGCACATAGCACCATGTCCATGTCCTCTACAAAAGTTATATAAATTGTGCCTCTTTGGTCAAAATTAGCCCAGCCCCAGGGCAGGCTAGTTTTCTAAAGAAACATATAGTTAAAACTTTGAAAAGCTTCTCCTCTGATTGTCTGGCCCTCTTGTTTTATAACAACTGGATTGCCTCCCTTGTTGGTAGTAAATCTGCAGTAATATTGCAGACCCAAACAAAGAAAATTTAACCCTTTACTCCATAAATATGCCTTTCTACACCTTTGCAAACAGAGTAGATCCAGATCAAATGGCTCATGTAGTAGCCATCTGATCAATCTGCTGTTTGCTTATGATATAATATAGTGCAAATTGCATTACATTATTTTCATTTGTGTACAATATACTTATAATATGTTTACTAACCCTTTCCCTCAAGTTAACATCTTTTCACACATTTGCAAACAGAGCAAACCCAGATCAGATGGCTCCTATAGCAGCTGTCTGATCAGGGTCTGCTCTGTTTGTCAATGGAATTTGAAAGATGTTTCTTTACTTTCTAAAATGGCTACTCTGTCCCACCTTCCATATTTTATTATAACTATTTTGTCCATGAATATTCAGTAGGTATTTAAATATTTGAATAAACATAGAACAGGGGAAGGGTTGAAAATAAATTAAGATATGAATTATAATAACTCATGAAGGTGTAATGAATATCTGAAATTTTGAATATAAGTACATGTATAGATTAATTTATTCTTTCTAAAATTCAACCAATTTGCCCAGGGAGAGGGTATACATACTTTTGTACATGACTTTCTTTAGATTTGCATTGTTATATGTTTTCATTTACATTTTCTTAAATTTTCTTCACTTGAGGTCCTCTACAAAAGTTACATAAATTATGCTCTTTGGGTCAAAATTGGCCGTTGCCAGTGCTGGCTTTATTTTCTATAGAAACACATAGTGAAAACTTTGAAAATCTTCTCCTCTGATTGTCTGGTGAGCGATGTCAGGGCCTTTCAGGCCCTCTTGTTTTGATAACAACTGGATTGCCTCCCTTGTTGGTAGAAAATCTGCAGTAATATTGCAGACCCAAACAAAGAAAATTGTTATAGTTAGATCTGGCCAGTTGTACAGTAAATCGGGCGATTAACCCTTTACTCCATAAATATGCCTTTATACACCTTTGCAAACAGAGTAGACCCAGATCAGATGGCTCATGTAGTTGCCATCTGATCAATCTGCTGTTTGCTTATGATGTAATACAGTGCAAATTGCATTACATTATTATTCCCCCACAAACAGTGTTTGAGGGGGGTATACTGGAATCAGCCTGTCGGTTGGTCGGTTGGTCGGTCGGTCGGTCGTCGGTCGGTCTGTCTGTCCGCAAAATCTTGTACTTTCAACTCCTCCTTCAGTTTCAACCTGATTCATTTGATACTTGGCATAAATGTTACTCAGGTGTAGTAGATGTGCAAGACACAAATTTCAGGTCTCTGTGACATTGACCTTGACCTTTGGCCTTGAAATTGGTCTTGAAATTGGCAGGCAAAATCTTGTACTTTAAAATACTCCTTCAATTTCAACCTGATTCACTTGATACTTGGCATAGATGTTACTCAGGAGTAGTAGATGTGTAAGACACAAATTTCAGGTCTCTGTGACCTTGACCTTGACCTTTGGCCTTGAAATTGGTCTTGAAATTGGCAGGCAAAATCTTGTACTTTGAACTCCTCCTTCACTTTCAACCTGATTCGCTTGATACTTGGCATAAATGTTACTCAGGAGTAGTAGATGTGTAAGACACAAATTTCAGGTCTCTGTGACCTTGACCTTTGGCCTTGAAATTGGTCTTGAAATTGGCAGGCAAAATCTAGTACTTTGAATTCCTCCTTCAATGTCAACCTGATTCACTTGATACTTGGCATAAATGTTACTCAGGAGTAGTATATGTGCAAGACACAAATATCAGGTCTCTGTGACCTTGACCTTGACCTTTGGCCTTGAAATTGGTCTTGAAATTGGCAGGCAAAATCTTGTACTTTGAACTCCTCCTTCACTTTCAACCTGATTCACTTGAAACTTGGCATAAATGTTACTCAGGAGTAGTAGATGTACAAGATACAAATTTCAAATCTCTGTGACCTTGACCTTTGGCCTTGAAATTGGTCTTAAAATTGGCAGGCAAAATCTTGTACGGCAAACTCCTCCTTCACTGTCAACCTGATTTACTTGATACTTGGCATAAATGTTACTCAGGAGTAGTAGATATGCAAGACACAAATTTCAGGTCTTGTCCGGAGCATATATCCTATACTCTATTATCTAGCATTACCAAACCTGTTGTGTCAATACATATTGGGTAGTAGATATTCAGGTCTCTGTGACCTTGAACTTAATACCTGGCCTTGAAATGGAAAAAGAACCAGTGTCATTCTGCAAAATCGGACCAGCGCGAACATTTTCATTTTGGCATGAAACATGGGGATTTCGTGTCACAAATCCTCCTTCATTTTTAGCTCACCAGAGCACAAAGTGCTCAGGGTGAGCTTTTGTGATCACCTGATGTCCGTCGTCGTGCGTCGTGCGTCGTCCGTCGTTCGTCGTCCGTCGTCAACAATTTGAACCTTTAAAAATCTTCTCCTCTGAATCTATAGGGTGCTCAGCTTTCATCTTTGGCACATAGCTTCACCTATAGGTCCTTTACAAAAGTTATATAAATTATGTCCCTGGAGTCAAAATTGGCCCCACCCTGGGGGTGTCAAGTTTTCAATAGAAACATATAGTGAAACTTTGAAAATCTTCTTCTCTGAAACTGGAAGGTTCTCAGCTTTGATATTTGGCACATAGCATCATCTATAGGTCCTCTACAAAAGTTATATAAATCATGTCCCTGGGGTCAAAATTGGCCCCGCCCTAGTGGTGGCAAGTTTTCCGAAGCTGACTGCTGTTTAAACACTAGTATCTTCCTGGCAAAAACTACATGTCCCAGAGCTTAGATATTTGGTGTATGGATCTACTTAGTTTACCTTTAAGAATTTTGTTAATATCATAGTTCTGAGGTTAAAATTGGTCCTGCCCTTTGGGTTATACTTTAAAATAGGCTTTTTCACTTCACGAACTGCGGCTAAAGGTTTCTCCAACCCAGTCCACTGAGACTGACCTAGTTCCAGTGGTTTTACCCTTAGTCTAATCAGTAGAGTAGAAATTGTGTTTAGCCAAATAAATAACAAGCACTCATTTTAGATGGAGAAAACTAAGTGGATAATTCTCAAAATGCTCTTTGCATATCTATGTCCTGCATTAAGCTCTCAGATATCAATATAGAGTCTTATCAGTATATCTTTTGTGAAGTTTAGCTGAATACAAGTCAAGTGTTCTATGCTGTAGCATTCTTTATCAGTATTATAGTTGTTTCAGAATTGTTGTCTGCTTGTCTAAGATTGTTCACATTGTTTTTTAATACATGTCAATCTTACAATTAACTCTCTTGTACAAAACAATTATGAAGTACAATATTGGATTCTGATCTGACACATATGTAATTTGAAGTTACATATGCGTCAGATCAGAATCCAAACTGTGCTAGGTCTCCCTTTGCACTTTTGATAACAACTGGGATGCCTCCCTTCTGGGTAGACAGCTGATATTTTTAGATCTGGCCTATTGCACAGACAACCCTTTACTCCAAAATTATGCATTTCTGCACCATTGCAAACAGAGTAGACCCAGATTAGATGGCTCATTTAGTAGCCATATGATCAATCTGCTCTGTTTACTTATGATATTATATAGTGCAAATTGCATTAAATTATTTCCATTTTTGTGTACAATATACAATGTACTTATAATATGTTTACTTAACCCATTCCCTCATATAAATGCCTTTTCATGCATTTGCAAACAGAGCAGACCCAGATCAGGCGGCTCCTTTAGCAGCTGTCTAAGTAGGGTCTACTCTGTTTGTTAATGGAATTTGAAAGATGTTTTTCATTACTTTCTTAAATGGCTACACTTTCTATTTTTCATTATAACTATTTTGTCCATGAACATTCAGTAGGTATTGAAATTTTGAATAAACATAGAACAGTGGAAGGGTTAAAAATAAGTTAAGATATGAATAATAATATGAACTCATGTATCATCATCTTCAGGTCCTTTACAAAAGTTATATTAATTATGGCCCTGGGGTCAAAATTGGCCCCGCCCCAGGGGTGGGTAGTTTTCAGTAGAAACATATAGAGCAAACTTTGAAAATCTTATGAAACTGAAAGGTGCTCAGCTTTCATATTTGGCTCATAGCATCATGTCTAAGTCCTCTACAAAAGTTATATAAATTATGCCCCTGGGGTCAAAATTGGCCCGCCCCAGGGCCGGCTAGTTTTCTATAGAAACATATAGTGAAAACTTTGAAAATCTGCTTCTCTGATAGTCTGGTGAGCGCTTCAGGGCCATTCTGGCCCTCTTGTTAAAGTTTTCATATGTTGTTTGTTGCAAGCATTACAGAATTATCTCTCCTTTAACTTTGAGTATTTATGTGTTTTAGTCCTGTTACATGGATAGCTGGTGTCACAAACTTGGATTCGCAATCAAAGCTGCCATGTGGGGGTATTCATCACCTTTAGTGATAGTTCTAGTTTTCATTTTGTGTACAATATACTTATAATATGTTTACTAACCCTTTCCCTCATGTTAACATCTTTTCACACATTTGCAAACAGAGCAGACCCTGATCAGACGGCTCCTATAGCAGCTGTCTGATCAGGGTCCGCTGTTTATCAATGGAATTTGAAAGATGTTTCTTTACTTTCTAAAATGGCTACACAATCCCGCCTTCCATATTTCATTATAATTATTTTGTCCATGAATATTCAGTAGGTATTTAAATTTTGAATAAACATAGAACAGGGGAAGGGTTGAAAATAAATATTAAGATATGAATAATAATAACTCATGAAGGTGTAATGAAAATATCTAAAATTTTGAAAATAAGTATATGTACATGTATTGATTAATTTATTCTTTCTGAAATTCAACCAATTTGCCCAGGGAGAGGGTATACATACTTTTGTACATGCCCTTCTTTTGATTTGCATTGATATGTGTTTTCATTTACATATTTAGCTCACCAGAGCACAAAGTGCTCAGGATGAGCTTTTGTGATTGCCTGATATCCGTCATCCGTTGGCGTGCCTCGTCCGTCGTCAACAATTTCAACCTTTAAAAATTTTCTCCTCTGAATCTACGGGGTTCTCAGCTTTCATCATTTGAACATAGTATTATCTTTAGTTCCTCTACAAAAGTTATATAAATTATGCCCCTGGGGTCAAAATTGGCCCCGTCCCAGGGGTGCCTTGTTTTCAATAGAAACATATAGTAAAACTTTGAAAATCTTCTCCTCTGAAACTAGAAGGTTCTTAGCTTTCATATTTAGCACATAGCATCATGTTCAGGTACTCTACAAAAGTTATATAAATTATGGCCCTGGGGTCAAAATTGGCCCCGCCCCAGGGGTGGGCAGTTTTTAATAGAAACAAATAGTGAAATCTTTGGAAATCTTCTTCTCTCAAACTGGAAGTCTCTCAGCTTTCATATGTGGCACAGAGCATCATGTTCAAGTCCTCTGAAAAAGTTATATAGATTATGACCCTGGGGTCAAAATTGGCTCGCCCGACGGGTGCCTTGTTTTCAATAGAAACATATAGTAAAACTTTGAAAATCTTCTCCTCTGAAACCAGACGTTTCTCAGCTTTCATATTTGGCACATAGCATCATGTTCAGGTCCTCTACAAAGTCATAAAAATTATGGCCCTGGGGTCAAAATTGGCTTCGCCCCAGGGTTGGGCAGTTTTCAATAGAAACAAATAGTGAAATCTTTGAAAATCTTCTTCTCTAAAACTGGCAGGCTCTCAGCTTTCATATTTGGCACATAGCATCATGTTTAGGTCCTCTAAAAAAGGTATATAAATTATGGCCCTTGGGTCAAAATTGGCCCCACCCTAGGGATGTGCAGTTTTCAATAGAAACAAATAGTGAACTCTTTGAAAATCTTCTCTGAAACTGGAAGGCTCTCAGCTTTCATATTTGGATCATAGCATCATGTTCAGGACCTCTACAAAAGTTATATAAATATTATGGCCCCAGGGTCAAAATTGGCCCAGCCCCAGGGGTGGACAGTTTTCAATAGAAACAAATAGTGAAATCTTTGAAAATCTTCTTGTCTGAAACTGGAAGGCTCTCAGCATTCATATTTGGCACAGAGCATCATGTTCAGGTCCTCTACAAAAGTTATATAAATTATGGCCCTGGGGTCAAAATTGGATCCGCCCCAGGGGTGGGCAGTTTTCAATAGAAACAAATAGTGAAAACTTTAAAAACCGTCACCTCTGAAACTTGAAGGTTCTCAGCTTTCATATTTGGTACATAGCATCATGTTCAGGTCCTCTACAAAATTTATATAAACTATGGTCCCAGGGTCAAAATTGCCCCCGCCCCAGGGGTGGGCAGTTTTCAATAGAAACAAATAGTGAAATCTTTGAATATCTTCTTCTCTGAAACTGGAAGGTTCTCAGCTTTCATATTTTGCACATAGCATCATGTTAGGTCTTCTACAAAAGTTATATAAATTATGGCCCTGGGGTCAAAATAGGCCCTGCCCAAGGGGTAACCTGTTTTCAATAGAAACATATAGTGAAAACTTTGAAAATCTTCTCGTCTGAAACTGGAAGGTTCTCAGCTTTTATATTTGGCACATAGCATCATGTTCAGGTCCTCTACAAAAGTTATATATAAATTGTGCCTCTTGGGTCAAAATTAGCCACGCCCCAGGGCAGGCTAGTTTTCTGTAGAAACATATAGTGAAAACTTTGAAAATCTTCTCCTCTGATTATCTGGTGAGCGCTTCAGGGCCATTCTGGCCCTCTTGTCTTAAATTTTCTTCACTTGAGGTCCTCTACAAAAGTTAAATAAATTATGCCCCTTGGGTCAAAATTGGCTCTCGCCAGGGCTGGCTAGTTTTCTATAGAAACACTTAGTGAAAACTTTGAAAATCTTCTCCTCTGATTGTCTGGTGAGCGATGTCAGGGCCTTTCAGGCCCTCTTGTTACAGTTTTGTTTTGTTATTCCCTATTGAGAAGAGGTTGGGGGCTCATAATTATACCAACATTAGGACTTTGTGACCTTGACCTTATAGAAAAAGCCTAACTTACTCTGACTTGGGATATTTTCTAAACAGTTAACCTATCCCTGTTCTATGTTTATTTCAAATTTCAATACCTACTGAAAATTCTTGGACGCAATAATTATAATGAAATATGGAAGGTGGAAAATTATAGTCATTTTAGAAAGTAAAGAAACCAATCTTTCAAATTCTATTAGCAAACATAGCAGATCCTGATCAGACAGCTTTTATAGGGGCTGTCTGGTCTGGGTCTACTCTGTTTGCAAGTGCCTGAAAAGGTGTTTATATGAAGGAAAGGGATGGACCAATATTAAGTCACTTTGACTTTTACCATTTAAGAAAGTGATGGATTACATATCAAAATGTTAAATAAATTATGCCCCAAGGGTCAAAATTGGTCCTACCCCAGGGATGGCCAGTGTTTTGTAGCTGACTACTTTAACAGCCCATGGGATCACTAGTTATGCATAGGAAACACTTTAAAAATCTTCTTGTCAGAAATTATATGTCCCAGAGCTTACGAGGGGTGTTCCAAAAATAATGTCACTTGCATCGGTGCTCATATAGCGGAAGTGCTTTTGTTCATTTTAATTTGCTCTGCCCTTCAAAATACTCTCCGCCAGCCAGAATACACCTTTTTAGCCGGTCAATCCATTTTTGGAAGCATTTTTCATACTCTTCAATGGGGACACCCATCAGACACTGATAAACAGCAGATCCAAGGGCATTTCTCGAATTGTATCTCCTTCCAGATAAATGATATTTAAGTTTTGGAAAGAGAAAATAGTCGCAGGGGGCCAAGTCTGGCGAATACGGAGGGTGCGGAAGGACGGTAACCTTCTCTGACTCCAAAAAGTCAGTCACAATACGTGCCTTGTGAGCGGGTGCATTATCATGCAAAAGTCGGACATACTTAAGTCCTGTTTTGGGGCGGCTACTTTTGTAGTAGTTCTTCAATTTTCTCAGAACAACGTTTTTATAGAACTTGCCTGTGACCGTTCTGCCTTTTGGCACCGGGATTTGAATAGCTGGACCTTTATTAGTGAAAAAATAGCATACAAAACCTTTACGTTCGTATTCGTTTGGCAATACTTGGGCGTCAGGCATTTTTAGTGACCCATATTCGGTTGGAAACCTTCCGCTTTGGTTCAAAATAATACACCCAGGTCTCATCACCAGTGACTATATTATCAAAAGCCTTTTTACTATATTTTGGGTACATTTTGAGAAGTTTTTTTTTGCCATTGTTACACGCGTCTTCTTTTGCTCATCCGTTAACAAATGGGGTATCCATCTTGCATTTATCTTTCTAACTTTTAGGTGTTTCTTCAAAATTGCATGAACTCTTGCTAACGACAAGTTTGTCATTCGAGCCAATTGTCTTACGGTGAATCGAGCATCAGTTTTGAGGATATTTCGGATTTTTTCTATGTTACCTTTGGTCGTAGTTGATGCAGGACGACCTGGGCGAGCAGCATCTTTCAGTTGCTGCTGCCCAGCACTAAATTTAGCTACCCACCTACAAACAGTCCTGTGGGACATTTGGCCCTCCCCATAAATGTCACACACCTCGCGGTGAATATCTACAGCCTTTATGCCGAGTAATGACCTACCTTTTATATAGGCCCTAATTTCAAGAACATTTTCAGCTCGTTTTCCTGTCATTTTGTGTATAGTCTAACGAATAGGCTATGAAATGATGTACACTGTACCGAGGCAAGTGAACGTGTGGACGAGATATTTACCTGTGTCACGAGCCAGTGATCACTCAATCGACACGAGGTGGTTTTGTGCATGAATTGCACGATTTCCGCGAAATAAAGCACAGATGACATTATTTTTGGAACACCCCTCGTAGATATTTGGTGCATGGATTTACTTAGCATGAGTTTATGAGTTTTTAAGTATCATAGTTCTGGGGTTAAATTTGGCCCTGCCCTGTGTGTATAGACTTCTTCACATCAGAAACTACAGTCTAAAGGTTTCCCCTTAACTAGCTAGCCAGTGAGAGTGTTATGTAATCACCTCATGCTCTAGCACTGTACAACATGTCTGCTTCAGAATTGTTGTCTGCTTGATAAGTTTTTTCACACTGTTTTTAATACATATCAATCTTACAATTAAGTTGAATTAACTCTTTTGTACAAACCACACATGAAGTTACATATGCATCAGTGATATGAGTTTACACTGAGTTTCTGTCATCTGTCAGAAATGTTTTCTGCTGAAAAATTAACACTATTAAGGCCCTCTTGTCTATAGAAACATATAGTGAAAACTTTGAAAATCTTCTTCTCTGATTTTCTGGTGAGCGATGTCAGGGCCATTCTGGCCCTCTTGTTATTAATTGTGCCTAACCCAATATACTAAACATTACATTTATCCTGTCATATTGTATTGTTTGTTAGCTCACCTGAGTAAAGCTCAGGGTGAGCTTTTGGGAGACTCGATTGTGCGGTGTCCGCTGTCCATCGTCAACAATTTGCTTGTGAACACTCTAGTGGTCACAATTTTAGCCCATTCTTCATGAAACTTGGTCAGAATGATTGTCTTGATAAAATCTCGAATGAGTTTGAAAGTAGGTCATGTTCAGTCAAAAATCACTAGGTCAAATAGAAAACCTTGTGAACACTCTAGAGGTCACATTTTAAGCCCAATTTTCATGAAACTTTGTCAGAATGGTTGTATTAATAAATCTCTGACGAGTTTGAAAGTGGGTTATGTTTTGTCAAAAACTAGGTCACTAGGTCAAATAGTAAGAAAACCTTAAGAACACTCTAGAGGTCGCATTTTTGTCCAATCTTCATGAAACTTAGAATGATTGTCATAATAAAATCTTGGACAAGATTGAAAGCTGGTCATGTGGGGTTAAAAACTAGGTCATTAGGTCAAATAGTAGAAAAACCTCTTGAACACTCCAGATATCACATTTTCAGCCAAATCTTCATGTAACTTAATCAGAATGATTGTTTTGGTAAAATCTCGGATGAGTTTGAAAGTGGGTCATGTGGGGTCACAAACTAGCTTAGAAAAATCTTGTTTACACTACAGCTGCCTGGATTTTAGCCCAATCTTCCACAAAATTGCTCAGAATGTTTGTCTTGGTGATATCAAGGTTTAGTTTGATCATGGGTGGGGTCAGGGTAGGTCACTAGGTCAAATCTTAGAAAAATCACTCAAGAGGTCACATTTTAAGCCCAATCTTTATTGGTCAGAATGATTGTCTTGATAAAATCAATATTCTAAATCTTTGAAATCTTGTTCTCTAGAACCACTGCTCATGATCCACTATCAACATTGTTCAAATATTGTCCCTTAAGTCAATATTGGCCCCATCCTGGGGCTACCAAGATATAATTTTATTCTATGGTAATCAGGTGAGCGATTAAGGGCCATCTTGGCCCTCTTGTTTTCTTTGAACTGTGTCTTACAAGTTTTTTGTTTCTTATCAGTTCATTTTTAGCTCACCTGGCACAAAGTGCCAAGGTGAGCTATTGGGATGATCCTATGTCCGGCGTCGTGCGTATGTGTGTATGTGCGTTGTGCGTATGTGCGGGCATCACCAATTTACTTAAAACATCTTCTTCTCTGGAACTGCAAAGCCAAGAGCTTTGATATTTGGTATGTAGTATGATGTAATGGTCCTCTACAAATATTGTTCAAATTATGTCCCCCGGGCCAAAAATGGCCCCGCCCCAGGGCTTATCAGTTTTTCATAGGAAAATCTTTAAAAATCTTCTTCTCTGAAAGTGTAAGGCATAGACCTTTGATATTTGGTATGTAGCATCATCTAATAGTCCTCTACTAAGATTGTACAAATTATGACCCCTGGGCCAAAAATGGCCCCGCCCCAGGGCTTATCAGTTTTTCATAGGAAAATCTTTAAAAATCTTCTTCTCTGAAACTGTAAGGCATAGACCTTTGGTATTTGGTATGTAGCATCATCTAATGGTCCTCTACTAAGATTGTTCAAATTATGGCCCCTGGGCCAAAAATGGCCCGCCCCAGGGCTTATCAGTTTTTCGTAGGAAAATCTTTAAAAATCATCTTCTCAGAAACTGTAAGGCATAGACCTTTGATATTTGGTATGTAGCATGATCTAATGGTCCTCTACTAAGATTGTTCAAATTATGACCCCTGGGCCGAAAATGGCCCCGCCCGGGGCTTATCAGTTTTTCATAGGAAAATCTTTAAAAATCTTCCTTCTCTGAAAATGTAAGGCATAGACCTTTGGTATTTGGTATGTAGCATCATCTAATGGTCCTCTACTAAGATTGTTCAAATTATGACCCCTGGGCCAAAAATGGCCCGCCCCAGGGCTTATCAGTTTTTCATAGGAAAATCTTTAAAAATCATCTTCTCAGAAACTGTAAGGCATAGACCTTTGATATTTGGTATGTAGCATGATCTAATGGTCCTCTACTAAGATTGTTCAAATTATGACCCCTGGGCCGAAAATGGCCCCGCCCGGGGCTTATCAGTTTTTCATAGGAAAATCTTTAAAAATCTTCCTTCTCTGAAAATGTAAGGCATAGACCTTTGGTATTTGGTATGTAGCATCATCTAATGGTTCTCTACTAAGATTGTTCAAATTATGATCCCCAGGACAAAAATGGCCCCGCCCCGGGGCTTATCAGTTTTTTTTAGGAAAGTCTTTAAAAATGATCTTCTCTGAAACTGTAAGGCATAGACCTTTGATATTTGGTATGTAGCATGATCTAATGGTCCTCTACTAAGATTGTTCAAATTATGACACCTGGGCCGAAAATAGCCCCGCCCAAGGGCTTATCAGTTTTTCATAGGAAAATCTTTAAAAATCTTCCTTCTCTGAAAATGTAAGGCATAGACCTTTGGTATTTGGTATGTAGCATCATCTAATGGTCCTCTACCAAGATTGTTCAAATTATGACCCCAGGACAAAAATGGCCCCGCCCCAGGGCTTATCAGTTTATTTTAGGAAAATCTTTAAAAATCTTCTTCTCTGAAACTGTAAGGCATAGACCTTTGATATTTGGTATGTAGCATGATCTAATGGTCCTCTACTAAGATTGTTCAAATTATGACCCCTGGGCCAAATATGGCCCCGCCCCGGGGCTTATCAGTTTTTCATAGGAAAATCTTTAAAAATCTTCTTCTCTAAAATTATAAGGTATAGACCTTTGATATTTGGTATGTAGCATTATTTAATCGTCCTCTACTAAGATTAATCAGAATATGACCCCCGGACCAAAAATGGCCCCGCCCAAGGGCTTATCAGTTTTTCATAGGAAAATCTTTAAAAATCTTCTCCAGAACTGTAAGGTCTAGGCCCTTGATATTTGGTATGTAGCATCATCTAATGGTTTTCTACCAAGATTATTCAAATTATTACCCCTGGGTCAAAAATGGCCTCGCCCTGGGGCTTATCAGTTTTTCATATGAAAAGCTTTAAGAATCTTCTTCTCCAAAACTGTAAGGCAGAGACCTTTAATATTTGGTATGTAGTGCTATCTAACAGTTTTCTACCAAGATTGTTCAAATTATGTCCCCTGGGTTGAAAACTTCCCCGCCCAGGGGCATATCAGTTTTTAGCTCACCTGAGCTTGCTCAAGTGAGCTATTGTCATGGTGCTCCGTCCGGCGTGCGTCGTGCGTTGTGCGTCGTGCGTCGTGCGTCGTCAACATTTGGCTTGTGAACACTCTAGAGGTCACATTTGTAGCCAAATCTTCATGAAACTTGGTCAGAATGATTGTCTTGAAAAAATCTCGGATGAGTTCGAAAGTGGGTCATGTGGGGTCAAAAACTAGGTCACTAGGTCAAATTATTCAAAATCTTTGTGAACACTCTAGAGGTCACATTTTTAGTCCAATCTTCATGAAACTTAGTCAGAATGATTGTCTTGATAGAAACTTGGATGAGTTTGAAAGTGGGTCACATACGGTTAAAAACTAGGTCACTGGGTCAAATTATTGAAAAACCTTGTGAACAATCTAGAGGTCACATTTTTAGTCCAATCTTGATCAGACTTGCTCAGGATGATATTCTTGATGATATCTCGATCAAGTTCGATCATGGGTGGGGCAGGATTAAAAAGTAGGTCATTAGGTCAAATCTTAAAAAAATCTTGTTTACACTGTAGAAGCCACAATTTCTGCCTAATCTTCATCAAACTTGCTCAGAATGATAACCTTGATGATATCTTGATCGAGTTTGATCATAGCATCAACCATAGTCTATGTCCTCTACAAAGCTTATACAAATTATGCCCCTGGGGTCAAAATTGGCCCCACCCAGGGGTGCCTTGTTTCTATAGAAACATAATTATAGTAGAGCTTTGAAAATATTCTCTGAAACCAGAAGGTTCTCAGCTTTCATATTTGGTACATGGCATCATGTTCAGGTCCTCTACAAAAGTTATATAAATTATGGCCCCGGGGTCAAAATTGGCCCACCACATTTGTGGGCAGTTTTCAATAGAAACATATTGAGAAAACTTTGAAAATATTCTCCTGATTGTCTGGTGAGCGATATCAGGGCCACCATGGCCCTCTTGTTTATAGGAAAGTTTTTAAAAATCTTCTCTTAAAAATCTTTAAAAGTCTTCTCTGAACTTGTAAGGCATAGACCTTAGATATTTGGTATGTTGCATTATCTAATAGTCCTCTACCAAGATTTTCAAATTATGAACCCCGGATCAAAATTGACCCTGCCCTGGGGCTTAACAGTTTTTCATAGGAAAATCTTTAAAATATCTCCTCCAAATCTGTAAGGTCTAGACTCTTTATATTTAGTATGTAGCATCATCTGATGGTTTTCTACCAAGATTTTTCAAATTATGCAATCTGTCATTGAAATCATTAATCTGTTACCAACAGGTGAGCGATTAAGGGCCATCATGGCCCTCTTGTTGTGTAATAGTGGTTTTTAGCTGACAGCGTGTTTACTCGCCATGCAGCTTGTAAACAAAAGTCAGTCTTTCTGGACTTGCGGCCACATCAAGGCTAATTGGGATACACATCCCAATGTTGTAAATGTTCATGGTCCTCTCCTTGTGAATTTTCTAAGTATTGGACTGCGGATATTTGGATCAAGGCCGAGTACCGGAGGACTTATTCACAGAGGCAGAGCCGTTCTCGAGCCGGGTCTACAATAGACTCGGCTGGGAATCGTTCCCCCTGTGAAGTTTTAGCACCTAGTGCTCCTGTATTGCCAGACCATACAGTGTCTAAGCCTTTGGGCTCCGGTCCTCTTAAGGACCTTTTCTCTTCCTCGAGTTTGAGCTCTACCTCTTGTAGCTCTCACTCAGGATCTGTGAATGGGCGTGGCAGGTTATGACTTTGTCTTTCGCTTCACGTCCCCCCCTAAGGCTCGACGTCGGCGCTTAATATCGGGGAGTGAGCATTCTCGCTCACAGAGACAATCTCTGTCTCAGACCGTTCACCCATGTGACCACCAGGCAGCGGTCACCGGGCTCGGGCAGTGGTCAACTCTGACCGTCGACACCTATCTTCCCTTGAATACAATTTATGGATAGATACGGACCATGTGACCAGTCAGCGGTCACTTGGCCGGTCACTGGGCACCAGGTACCAGCTTACGCTTTGAGTCTGCCCCTCGTCATCGGCAGAGGGGGTACTCAAGACAGTGAGATCTGTAACATAGGTCAACAGGATACCGAGAGCGAACTCTTGAGTCAAGAGATCGCTCTCGGTCTCCTGTTGACCTACGTTACAGATCTCTAGATCATGGTCTACACGGGCGCAGAGAGTGGGACAACTCCAGTTGTTTCTTGCCTTATCCCAATGATCCTAGATCATCGGGATATAGTCTTATGCCGCCTTTTGTACCCCATAATTGGCCTTATTCTTTTGGCCTATTTCCTGGAGAATTCGCCGGGGATTTCACTTCTACTTATCCCCGGGAACGTTCTAGTACCAGTGGCAAGCTTCGTGCCTCTGCTACTGTGTCCGGAGCGGATCCGTCTCCAGATAGAGACAGTTCTCCTCCCTTTCATACCCGAGAGTCTGTGCGGGATACATCCTCACGAGTTATCCACACCCCTCCTTCACTGCAGAGTTCTGATGAAGGCTTGTCTCTTTTTGCACCTTCTGATGACCCACTTACTCGAGTGGATAAGGATCAGATACACCATTCTGTATCTGATTCAGAGGTGAAGGAGGAAGGGGTGTACATTTGTTCGCTCAACCATATTTTTGATTCCATTTTCAAAAATCTTGGAGAGGATATGTGTCCTCAACTGTCACCGTCTCAGACACAGTAACTGAAGCTTTGGTCCGGAAGCTGTTTCCGGACAAAGCCCCCTCTAGGGCACCGACTTTACAGTTGCATATTTAGCAGTCTGTGAAGGCTTGTTTTGAGCAGATGGAACTGCACAACCAGACCAGTCTCTCTACTCCCTGGTCTTTGCCTGCTCATGTCATAAAGGCTTTGGAATATTCCGGCGCCTTTAGACATCCGGTTCCAAAGACGCCGTCGGAGCTCGATCTGGGTCAGCTTCCACCTTTGGATGCTGACTGTGATCAGGCTAAGCTTTATAAGCCTCCCCCTCGTCTCATCTAGCAATCCACTTTGGGTTGTTAGAGTCTAGGGAATTATGAGAAAGGAAGTCGCTGGGTATTGCCTCGCAGCTCGACTTCCTCTCGGCCACTTTGTTACAGTTGTTAACTGAAAACAAACAGTGCTCGGACGATTTAGCATATTTTACTTTATCCCGCCCGATCCACCAAGATCCTTGCAGCCAAAACGTCTACAAATCTTGCAGAAATGTTGCGTCGCAGGAGGTGTGAAGTTTTGTCTACTTTTCCTTTGGGCTTTTTGCTAGCTTCAGCCCAGAACCGTCTTTTGATGGCTCTGCTTTCAGCGGGTATGCTCTTTGGTGATCAAGTGTCAGATGCTCTGTCATCTGACAAGGACGACCAGCTCAGAGCACTGGTGACTTCTAGGTCTTCGGAGAGTGGGCAAACATTTAAACGCCCGCACACTATCCCTTCTGTGCAAGCACCTGCTGTTAAGAAGAAGAGGAATTCTATTCCTTCTTCTAAACAGCCGAAGTCTGGTTTTACTTCCAAACAAGAAATGTCGACACGACATCAAACCGGGTTTTCCTTCAGTATTAACTGGTGATTTCTAAGTTCAAAGGGGTATAACTCCCAGAACAAGAAATGTGTCACAGTACGTGACAAATGCCCCAAAGCAAAGCAGTGACAATATGCGTTTTGTAAGCAGGCCTGCAATATGCAACTGCAAAATGAAAATAAAGATTGCATAGTAAGACCACAATTTGAACTCAAGTTACCCTATATGACAATCTTTTTTTCATATTTGAGGTCAAAGGTCAAGGTCATGGCCACATGACCTACAAAAAGTATGCAATATTTCAGCATCCAAAGATAAACTCATACACCATATTTAGTGATCCTAGCTGATTCGGTGTAGGGATGACAAGCTTTTTTATACGCCCACCTAATAAAGGTGGTCGTATATTGTCGTGGCCCTGTCCGTCCGTCCATCCGTTCGTTTGTTCGTTCGTTCGTTTGTTCGTTCGTTCGTTCGTCCGTCAACATTTTGTTTGTCCGCTGTTTTCTGGTAAAACTATATGACAGATATTAATGAAACTTCACACAAATGTTAAATGCATCAAGATCTGAAGCTGAGTTAATTCTGAGGTTCATTTGATTTTTCATTTCAGAGTTATGGCCCTTGTCCTTAAAACATATGCAAATAGTTTGTCCGCTGTTTTCTGGGAAAACCATTTGACAGATATTAATGAAACTTCACACAAATGTTTAATGCACCAAGATCTGAAGCTGAGTCGATTCTGAGGTTCATTTGATTTGTCGTTTCGGAGTTATGGCCCTTTTACTTAAAAAATAATGCAAATACATGCAAATAGTTTGTCCGCTGTTTTCTGGGAAAATTATTGGACAGATATTAATGAAACTTCACACAAATGTTTAATGCATCAAGATCTGAAGCTGAGTTAATTCTGAGGTTCATTTGATTTGTTGTTTCGGAGTTATGGCCCTTGTTCTTAAAAATATGCAAATAGTTTGTCCGCTGTTTTCTGGGAAAACTATTTAAGAGATATTAATGAAACTTCACACAAATGTTTAATGCATCAAGGTCTGAAGCTGAGTCGATTCTGAGGTTCATTTGATTTGTTGTTTCGGAGTTATGGCCCTTTTACTTAAAAATTAAAGCAAATACATGCAAATAGTTTGTCCGCTGTTTTCTGGGAAAACTATTTGAGAGATATTAATGAAACTTCACACAAATGTTTAATGCATCAAGATCTGAAGCTGAGTTGATTCTGAGGTTCATTTGATTTTTCATTTCAGAGTTATGACCCTTGTCCTTAAAAAATATGCAAATAGTTTGTCCGCTGTTTTCTGGGAAAACTATTTGACAGATATTAATGAAACTTCACACATGTTTAATGCATCAAGATCTGAAGCTGAGTCGATTCTGAGGTTTATTTGATTTGTCGTTTCGGAGTTATGGCCCTTTTACTTAAAAAATAATGCAAATACATGCAAATAGTTTGTCCGCTGTTTTCTGGGAAAATTATTTGACAGATATTAATGAAACTTCACACAAATGTTTAATGCATCAAAATCTGAAGCTGAGTTGATTCTGAGGTTCATTTGATTTTTCATTTCAAAGTTATGGCCCTTGTCCTTAAAAAATATGCAAATAGTTTGTCTGCTGTTTTCTGGGGAAACTATTTGAGAGATATTAATGAAACTTCAAACAAATGTTTAATGCATCAAGATCTGAAACTGAATTGATTCTGAGGATCATTTGATTTTTCGTTTCAGAGTTATGGCCCTTGTCCTTAAAAAATAATGCAAATAGTTTGTCCGCTGTTTTCTGGGAAAACTATTTGAGAGATATTAATGAAACTTCACAAAAATGTTTAATGCATCAAGATCTGATGCTGAGTTGATTTTGAGGTTTATTTGATTTTTCGTTTCGGAGTTATTGCCGTTTTACTTAAAAAAAATTGCAAATATATGCAAATAGTTTGTCCGCTGTTTTCTGGTAAAACTGTTAGACAGATATTAATGAAACTTCATACACATGTTTAATGCATCAAGACCTGAAGCTAAGTCGTTTCTGAGGATTATTTTATTTGTTATGGCCCTTGCACTTAAAAAAATAATGCAAATATGAGGATGGCAATAACTTTTTCATTTGAAATGATATTTACTTCAATTTTTTATATGGTTAAACCTTAATGTGAATTTTCACATATATTGCGGGGGTTTTGATATGTCATTTTATTCTAAAGTTATGGTCCTTGAACTTCGTGTGTTCGTTGCTTTGTTAGTCGGTCAACTTTTAGTTTGTCTGTTGTTTTCTGGGAAACTATTAAAATGATATAAATGAAACTTAACACAAATGTTTTAAGCAACAAAATTTGAAGCTGAGTTTATTTTGAGGTTCATTCAGTTTGTCTTTACAGCGTTATGGCCATTGCACTTTACAAAAATCTGCAAAAATGAGGATTAGCTGTAACTTTTTTATTTAATAAGATATTAAGTTCAATTTTTTAAAAAATAGTATCACCTTAATATGGAAATCAAGATCTGAAGCACAGATTAGAAAATGTCAACACTTATAAGGCATGTTGAATCAGAGAAAGTTTGCAAGTGGGCGTATTATGTATCGTATGCGGTACTCTTGTTGTAAATGAAGTCAAAGGTCAAGGTCATGGTCACACTGATCTTTAAATAGTATGCAACACTGCTATCCCAGGATCTACTCACAAACCATATTTGGTGATCCTAGCTGAAGTCGTGTAGAAGATATGCTTCGGACAAGCCATTTTTATACGCCCGAAGGGTCGTATTATGTTATGGTCTCCATCGTCTGGCCGTCTGGCTGGGTGTCCGTCCGTCTGTCTGTCTGTCTGTCCGTCTGTGCGATTGTCCGGTAACTAGGGGCCTAAAATGACGCCCAGTGGATGGGAGGGAGCCATTGTGGTACAAGGGGCCGTGGCCCCCTGTTTTATCGTCTTAAAGGTATCAGGGGGTCATGGGGGTATGGAAAAAATACATTAGAGAATTGGCCCTTAGAAACACCTGTCCAGGTTTGGATTTATGGACGTCCATAGGGCAAAATGGCCCCTTGAATGTCGCCTGTTCAGTACTTTTGGGCCATTTTGAAATTTAAAGGCCCTTTATTAATGTCCCCTTGTAAACTGGCCCTAAATATCGTTTAAGTGGTCCGTCCGTCCGTCCGTCCGTCCGTTAGCAAATTCGTGTCCTGGCTATAACTTACTCATTTTTTCTCCGATTTTCAAAATTCTTTCACACAAATGTTCAGTATCACTTGAAGGTGTGTCGCGTACAAAACCCAATTGTGAACTTTCAAGGTCAAGGTCACAAATAGGGCGTTAGCAATTTTCGTGTCCTTGCTAAAACTTACTCATCTTTTCACCAATTTTCAAAATTCTTTCACACGTATGTTCAGTATCACTTGAAGGTGTGTCGCGTACAAAACCCAATGGTGAACTTTCAAGGTCAAGGTCACAAATAGGGCGTTAGCAATTCTGTCCGTCCGTCCGTTAGCAAATTCGTGTCCTGGCTATAACTTACTCATTTTTTCTCCGATTTTCAAAATTCTTTCACACAAATGTTCAGTATCACTTGAAGGTGTGTCGCGTACAAAACCCAATTGTTAACTTTCAAGGTCAAGGTCACAAATAGGGCGTTAGCAATTTTCGTGTCCTTGGTAAAACTTACTCATCTTTTCACCAATTTTCAAAATTCTTTCACACATATGTTCAGTATCACTTGAAGGTGTGTCGCGTACAAAACCCAATGGTGAACTTTCAAGGTCAAGGTCACAAATAGGGCGTTAGCAATTCTGTCCGTCCGTTAGCAAATTCGTGTCCTGGCTATAACTTACTCATTTTTTCTCCGATTTTCAAAATTCTTTCACACAAATGTTCAGTATCACTTGAAGGTGTGTCGCGTACAAAACCCAATTGTGAACTTTCAAGGTCAAGGTCACAAATAGGGCGTTAGCAATTTTCGTGTCCTTGGTAAAACTTACTCATCTTTTCACCAATTTTCAAAATTCTTTCACACATATGTTCAGTATCACTTGAAGGTGTGTCGCGTACAAAACCCAATGGTGAACTTTCAAGGTCAAGGTCACAAATAGGGCGTTAGCAATTCTGTCCGTCCGTTAGCAAATTCGTGTCCTGGCTATAACTTACTCATTTTTTCTCCGATTTTCAAAATTCTTTCACACATATGTTCAGTATCACTTGAAGGTGTGTCGCGTACAAAACCCAATTGTGAACTTTCAAGGTCAAGGTCACAAATAGGGCTTCAGTATCACTTGAAGGTGTGTTGCATACAAAACCCAATTGTGAACTTTCAAGGTCAAGGTCACAAATAGAGCGTTAGCAAATTTTGTGTCCGACAAATAAAAGATTACTATTACAATAAGCAGTTTTACTCTCCTTGCTATTGCCTTAGCCCTAATAGAGTCCTCATATGCGCAACTTCTGAAGGTTCACACATTGTGTAAATAGAACAGCCTTCGGGCGTATATTGCCCCGTCTCGCGGTGCTCTTGTTTAAAATGAGGTCAAAGGTCAAGGTCATGGTCACATTAACCTATAACTAGTATGTGATCCCAAGACAAACCCACACACCACATTTGATGAACCTAGCTGATTCAGTGTAGGAGGTAAGCTCAAGACAATTTTATTTTGTAAATGAAGCCCAAGGTCAAGGTCACATTGACTTATAAATAGTATGCGACACTCTGCCATCCTAAGATGTACTCACACACACCATATTTGGTGATCTTAGCTGAAGTAGTGTAGAAGATATGCTCAGGACAGGCTTTTATTATGTCTCCCCCCATATTTATATGGGGGAGACATATTGTTTTCGTGAGAGTTGTCTGTCTGTCCGTCCGTCTGTCCGTCTGTCCGTCTGTCTGTCACACTTTTTGTCCGGACGATAACTTCAATATGCCTGATGCCAGTTGATTGAAACTTCATATATGGAAAGAGCATAATGAGAGGAAGTGTCATGCACAAGGTCCATAACTCTGACTTCACTAATATTGGAGTTATTGCCCTTTGTAAAAAAAAATCACACTTTTTTGTCCGGACGATAACTCCTATATGGCTCATGCCATTGGATTGAAACTTCATATATGGAAAGATCATGACGAGAGGAAGTGTCATGCACAAGGTCCATAACTCTGGCTTCACTAATATTGGAGTTATTGCCCTTTGTAAAAAATATCATAATTTTTTGTCCGGACAATAACTTCAATATGCCTGATGCCAGTTGATTGAAACTTTATATATGGAAAGAGCATAATGAGAGGAAGTGTCATGCACAAGGTCCATAACTCTGGCTTCACTAATATTGGAGTTATTGCCCTTTGTAAAAAAATCATAATTTTTTGTCCGGACAATAACTTCAATATGCCTGATGCCATTGGATTGAAACTTCATATATGGAAAGATCATAACGAGAGGAAGTGTCATGCAGAAGGTACATAACTCTGGCTTCACTAATATAGGAGTTATTGCCCTTTGTTAAAAAATCACACTTTTTTGTCCGGACGATAACTTCTATATGGCTCATGCCATTGGATTGAAACTTCATATATGGAAAGATCATAACGAGAGGAAGTGTCATGCACAAGGTCCATAACTCTGGCTTCACTAATATTGGAGTTATTGCCCTTTGTAAAAAAAATCACACTTTTTTGTCCGGACGATAACTTCTATATGGCTCATGCCATTGGATTGAAACTTCATATATGGAAAGATCATAACGAGAGGAAGTGTCATGCACAAGGTCCATAACTCTGGCTTCACTAATATTGGAGTTATTGCCCTTTGTAAAAACAATCACAATTTTTTGTCCAGATGATTACTCCTATGTGACACATGCCATTGGAGTGAAACTTCATACATGGAACGATCATGATAAGAGAAAGTGTCATGCATAAGATCCTTAACTCGAACTTCAATAAATTTAGAGTTATTGCCCCTTGTACATTTGTTTAATTCTTTCTTGTCCGGACGATAACTCCTACATGGCTCTTGCCATCGTATTGAAACTTCATACATGGAAAGAGCATGATGAGAGAAAGTGTCATGAACAAGGGCCATAATTCTGGCTTCAATACTTTTGGAGTTATTGCCCTTTGTTACATTTTTTGGCCGATCAATAACTCCTGTTCGACTGATGCTATTGGAATGACATTTTATTTTTGGAAAGAGCATGATGAAAGTAAGTGTCATGCACAAGGGCCATAAATCTGGTATCAGTATTTTTGGAGTTATTAGCTGTTATCATTTTCTTCTTGAAAAATGTAGTGTTGAAAACGCATAATGAGGGGAAGTATCATTCATCAATACCATAACATTTTTAGTGATTTCCCTTTACATATTGTTTTTATTAGAGGGGAGACATCCGTTTTTTTGACAAAAACCTCTAGTTTGTAAATGAGGTCAAGGTCACATTAACCTAAAATTAGTATGCAACACTCCGCCATCCCAAGACAAACTCACATGCTATATTTGGTGATCCTAGCTAATTAGGTAAAGGAGGTACATGCTTTGGACAAAATTTCTTTTGTAAATAAAGCCCAAGGTCAAGGTCACATTGACCTATAAATAGTATGCGACACTCTGCCATCTCAAGATGTACTCACACACAATATTTGGTGATCATAGTTGAAATGATGTAGGAGACATTTTCCAGACAAGCTTTTTTTGTAACTGAGGTGACCTTGACCTATAAATAGTATGTGACACTCCGCCGTCCTAAGATGTACTCACACACCATATTTGGTGATCCTAGCTGATTCCGTATAGGAGGTATGCTCCAGACAAGTGTTTTTGTAAATAAAGCCCAAGGTCAGGGTCACATTGACCTATGAATAGTATGCAACACTCCGCCATCCCAAAATGTACTCACACATCAAATTTGGTGATCTCAGTTGAAGTAGTGTAGGAGATATGCCTCGGACAAGGTTTTTTGCAAATGAGGTCAAAGTTCAAGGTCAATGTCACATTGACCTAAAAAAAAGTATGTGATACTCCGCCAACCCCAGATGAACTCGCACACCATATTTGGTGATCCTAGCTGATTCTGTATAGGAGGTATGCTCCGGACAAGTTTTAAATAGTATGCGACACTCCGCCATCCTAAGATGTACTAACACACCATATTTGGTGATCCTAGCTGAAGTAGTGTAGGAGATATGCTTCGGACAAGGTTTTTTTGCAAATGAGGTCAAAGTTCAAGGTCAAGGTCATATTGACCTAAAAAATGTATGTGATACTCCGACAACCCAAGATTAACTCGCACACCATATTTGGTGATCCTAGCTGATTCTGTATAGGAGGTATGCTCCGGACAATTTTTTTCTTGTAAATGAAGCCCAAGGTCAAGGTCAGGGTCACATTGACCTATAAATAGTATGCGAATCTCTGCCATCCCAAGATGTACTAACACACCATATTTGGTGATCCTAGCTGAAGTAGTGTAGGAGATATGCTCCGGACAAGCTTTTCTTGTAAATGAGGTCAAAGGTCAAGGTCACATTGACCTAAAACTAGTATGTGATACTCCGCCAACCCAAGATTAACTCACACACCATATTTGGTGATCCTAGCTGATTCTGTATAGGAGGAATGCTCCGGACAAGTTTTTTCTTGTAAATGAAGCCCAAGGTCAAGGTCACATTGACCTATAAATAGTATGCGACACTCCGCCATCCCAAGATGTACTAACACACCATATTTGGTGATCCTAGCTGAAGTAGTGTAGGAGATATGCTCCGGACAAGTTTTTCTTGTAAATGAAGCCCAAGGTCAACGTCAACGTCACATAAACCTATAAATAGTATGCGACACTCTGCCATCCCAAGATGTACTCACACACCATATTTGGTGATCCTAGCCAAAGTAGTGTAGGAGATATGCTTCGGACAAGCAAAATCTGTTAATCCAGTTAAAAATATATATGATTTTGACCTCTGACCTCTAAGTATGACATTGACCTTTCAGCTATTGACATGGTTTTATCATGCGACACGCCGTACCGTCTAGAGGAACATTTATGCCAAGTGATTTCACAATCCATCCATGGAGTTCTAAGTTACAGCCCGGACAAGACCGGACGGACGCACATATGGACTGACACATTTTTAAGTTCAAAGGGGCATAATTCCAATATTAGTGAAGCCAGAGTTATAGACCTTGTGCATGACACTTCCTCTTATCATGATCTTTCTATGTATGAAGTTTCAATCCAATGGCATGAGCCATTTAGGAGTTATCGTCCGGACAAAACTGGCAGCCGCCCGCCCGTCTGCCCGCCCGCCGTACATCAGCATTTCAATAACCGGAGTTTTCCGTGGAAAACCAGGTAATAAAAAAACTGGATGTGCAAACCAGGGTCTAGACCACCAGTGAAGCCTCTCCAGTGAAGGCTCAGCCCTAGGGACTCATCCTTTCTACTGCTCTCACCTCCGTGTCCCGAAATTCCAGTGGGAGCCTGGCTTCTGCACTTTGCAGAGGCCTGGGAGAAGATCACCCAAGATCTGTGGGTGCTTCACATTGTGAGAGATGCTATGTGATACTTTTCCATCACAAGCCTCCTCTTTCATGAACTCCCATTCCATTCACTGCGGGACAACCTTCTCCTTCAGACGCCATTGTGAATTTGGAAGAGAAAGGGGTCCACAGCTTTCATTCTCCGGGTTTTTACAGCCGTATCTTTCTTGTTCCCAAGAAAAACGGCAAGTTATGTCCGGTATTCGATCTTTCTATCCTGAACACCTTTGCAGATATCAAACTGTTCAAGATGGAAACTACAGCTTCCATCCAGGCTTCTGTCCAACCTTTGCACTGGGATGTGTCTCTAGACCTGTCGAACGGGTATTTTCACATCCCCATTCACCCCAGTTCAGGGAAAAAACCTCCCATTTCGCTTACAACGGTCAGCTTTTCCAATTCAGGGCCCTTCCTTTTGGAATTTCTACAGCTTCAAGAGTTTTTCCGAAACTCATAGCAGTTGTAGGGGCTTACCTTCGCCTTCGAGGTTCTATTTTCCTTCAGTACTTAGACTATTGGCTTCTTGATCAAGTCAATCGCCAAGCACTTTTGCGCGACCTGGTGGCAGGTTGGCAGGAAATTCTGTCTCTAGTTCTTCTGTTAAACTCGGAGAAATCAGATCTTGTTCCATCCCAGGACTTTACATTCATGGGAGTGAACTTTCTGACGGCGATAGACAGGGTGCGTGTTCCACCACTTCGAGCCCAGAACCTTGTAACTTTAGTTTCAAGAGTCAGTGCTCAGTCACACATCACAGTTCGCACTTCCCTCTCCCTCCTGGGTGTGTTGAACGCAGCACCAGATTTGGTGGTTCAAGGTCGTCTTCACCTTTGTCCCATCCAGTTTTATCTGCTGTCTCTCTGGAGGCCTCAGCACAACAGTCTGTCCGAGTCGATTCCCATTCGGACAGACCTTGTAGACTACCTTTGTTGGTGGCTCAATCTGGGGCGTCTCCTGGCGGGAGTCCCGCTATCACCACCAAAGGTATCACTTCAGTTCACAGGGGTCTGGACCGCTTCATGGGGGTCTATATAATAACAAGGGTTCCAACTAGCAAAACGGATATCCATGTACCACGAGTACAAATATGAATGTAACTCTTGCTGACCCTTCTATTTATCCCCCACCGCATAGCGGAGGGGGGTTATAGGAATGGCCTTCGTCTGTCCGTCCGTCTGTCCGTCCGTCTGTCCGTAACAATTTCGTGTCCGCTCCATATCTCCTATACCCCTTGAAGGATTTTCAAGAAACTTGCCTCAAATGTTAACCAAGTTGAGACGATGTGCAAAACATATGTGGCAGATATGTCGGGTCAAGGTCACATTTGAAGGTCAAGGGTTTTAACCTTCAATTTCCATTGCATTTTTGTGTCCGCTCCATATCTTCTAAACCTTTTGAAGGATTTTCATAAAACTTGAGTCAAATGTTAACCAAATTAAGACGATGTGCAGAACACATGTGGCAGTCATGTCGGCTCAAGTTCAAGGTCACATTTGAAGGTCAAGTGTTTAAACCTTCAGTTGCCATTACAGTTTCGTGTCCGCTCCATATCTTTTAAACCCTTTGAAGGATTTTCATAAAACTTGAATGAAATATTAAATGAATTGAGACGATGTGCAGAACCCATGCGGCAGTCATGTTGGCTCAAGGTCAAGGTCACGTTTGAAGGTCAAGTGTTCTAACCTTTAATTTCCGTTACATTTTTGTGTCCGCTCCATATCTTCTAAAGACTTTGAAGGATTTTCATAAAAGTTTAGTTAAATGTTAGCTAAATTGAGACGATGTGCAGAACACATATGCCAGTCATGTCGGCTCAAGGTCAAGGTCACATTTGAAGATCAAGTGTTCTTACCTTCAATTTCCATTATAGTTTCGTTATCTCCTATACCCCTTGAAGGATTTTCAAGAAACTTGCCTCAAATGTTAACCACGTTGAGACAATGTGCAGAACATATGTGGCAGTCATGTCAGGTCAAGGTCACATTTGAAGGCCAAGTGATTTAATCTTCAATTTCCATTACATTTCGTGTCCGCTCCATATCTTCTAAACCATTTGAAGGACTTTCATAAAACTTGAGTCAAATATTGACCAAATTAAGACGATGTGCAGAACACATGTGGCAGTCATGTCGGCTCAAGTTCAAGGTCACATTTGAAGGTCAAGTGTTTAAACCTTCAGTTGCCATTACAGTTTTGTGTCCGCTCCATATCTTCTAAACCCTTTGAAGGATTTTCATAAAACTTGAGTCAAATGTTAAATGAATTGAGACAATGTGCAGAACCCATGCAGCAGTCATGTTGGCTCAAGGTCAAGGTCACGTTTGAAGGTCAAGTGTTCTAACCTTTAATTTCCGTTACATTTTCGTGTCCGCTCCATATCTTCTAAAGCCTTTGAAGGATTTTCATAAAAGTTTAGTTAAATGTTAGCTAAATTGAGACGATGTGCGGAACACATGTGCCAGTCATGTCGGCTCAAGGTCAAGGTCACATTTGAAGATCAAGTGTTCTTACCTTCAATTTCCATTATAGTTTCGTTATCTCCTATACCCCTTGAAGGATTTTCAAGAAACTTGCCTCAAATGTTAACCACGTTGAGACAATGTGCAGAACATATGTGGCAGTCATGTCGGCTCTCAAGGTCAAGGTCACATTTGAAGGCCAAGTGATTTAATCTTCAATTTCCATTACATTTCGTGTCCGCTCCATATTTTCTAAACCATTTGAAGGATTTTCATAAAACTTGAGTCAAATATTAGCCGAATTGAGATGATGTGCAGAACACATGTGGCAGTCATGTCGGCTCAAGGTCAAGGTCACATTTGAAAGTCGTGTTCTTACCTTCAGTTTCCATTATATTTGTTTCTGCGTCCTATTTTCTTAACAACTGCAAGGTTGAATGTCAAGCACGTTCAACCCCAGGTCAATGTCTTAATTTAGGTGGCGGCGGTGGGGGATATAGCTGTCCTTTGGACTGCCTTGTTCAGAATTGATTCGAGCTTTTGAGCTTAAGAGACCTGTTTCTCATTCTCTTACTCCCAAATGGAATCTTTCCTGTGTTCTTTGGTCTCTTACCAAGAGCCCATATGAACCTTTAGATCAGCCTTCTCTCAAGTTTTTAACTTGGAAGACAGTTTTCCTTTTGACGTAAGCTTCGGCTAGACGTAGAAGTGAAATTCATACCTTGTCAGTTGAGGAGGACCATATCCGTTTAAAAGCTTCAGATGGCTCAGTTTCTCTCCTGTATCAGTCAGGGTTTTAGCTAAAAACCAGCTCCCTTCAGTTGCTCCTTCTCCTATTTCTATTCCCAGTTTATCTCACTCTCTGGGAAAAGAAGATGGAGAACGCCTGTTCTGCCCTGTCAGAGCATTGCGCTTCTACCTTCAAGGGGTTAAGCCTCTTCAAGGTTTGCATAAAAGGCTTTTTATTCCCTTGAAAGGGGTGGGGGCATATCCGTCACCACTATTTCTCGGTGGATTGCGTCAACGCAACGCTTACACGTCAGTTCTTAAAGCTGATATTTACTTTTCTGGTAATCTAGTCAGCATGTTAGGTTTTGAACGGTTGAAATGATTAATATTATGCGTCACTGTTATCAAATTATTAAATTATTATTAATTATAATAAAGTTTAATAGATTTAATGATCATTTATGGCACGAGTACTGTTGTGTGTTTTTAACATTTTTTTTACATATATCGTGTGACGTCACAGTTTGAACCCGGTGATTTCATGATCTATTGCTTAACCGCGGGGTTTTAAAACGTGCTCGTATAGCAACGGCAGGCTGAGTAATGATGGCGTCTCCACTTAAACACACCCGTGGCTTCCAAGAAGCGTGGTTGATAGATCCTTTTTACACACCCGTTTGAAAAAACGGGACGTATTATGGAATGGCGCTGTCTGTCCGTCCGTCTGTAACATCTCCAACTCAAGTTCCGCTTGGTGGATCCTTCCCAAATTTAAACACAATGTTTATCTAGACATGCTACAGTAGGCTACCAAGTCCCGGTTCGTATATCCAAGGTCAAGGTCACGCAATTGGACTTAGAATTTGTGTTTAGCAAAAATGTTAACCTGTCTGTCCGTCTGTAACATCTCTAACTCAAATTCCGCTTGGTGGATCCTTCCCAAATTTAATCACAATGTTTATCTAGACATGCTACAATAGCCTGCCAAGTCCCGGTTCGTATATCCAAGGTCAAGATCACACAATTGGACCTAGAATTTGCGTTTAGCAAAAATGTTAACTTGTCTGTCCGTCTGTAACATCTCTAACTCAAGTTCCGCTTGGTGGACCCTTCCCAAATTTAAACACAATGTTTATCTAGACATGTTACAGTAGGCTACCAAGTCCCGGTTCGTATATCCAAGGTCAAGGTCACACAATTGGACTTAGAATTTGCGTTAAGCAAAAATGTTCACCTGTCTTTCCGTCTGAAACATCTCTAACTCAAGTTCTGTTTGGTGGATCCTTCCCAAATTTAACCACAATGTTTATTAACTCACCTGAGCAAAGCTCAGGGTGAGCTTTTGGGAGACTTGAATGTCCGTCGTCAACAATTTGCTTGTGAACACTCTAGTGGTCACAATTGTAGTCTAATCTTTATGAAACTTGGTCAGAATGAATGTCTTGATAAAATCTCGGACGAGTTTGAAAGTGGGTCAAGTTGGGTTAAAAACTAGGTCACTAGGTCAAATAGTAGGAAAACCTTGTGAACCCTTTACAGGTCACATTTTTAGCCCAATTTTCATGAAACTTGGTCAGAATGATTGTCTTGATAAAATCTCGGAGAAGTTTGAAAAATGGGTTATGTGGGGTAAAAAACTAGGTCACTAGGTCAAACCGTAGAAAAACCTTGTGAACACTCTAGTAGTCACAATTTTAGTCCAATCTTCATGAAACTTGGTCAGAATGAATGTCTTGATAAAATCTCGGACTAGTTCGAAAATGGGTCAAGTGGAGTTAAAAACTAGGTCACTAGGTCAAACAGTATAAAAACCTTGTGAACACTCTAATGGTCACAGTTTTAGTCCAATTTTCATGAAACTTGGTCAGAACGAATGTCTTGATAAAATCTCGGACTAGTTCGAAAGTGGGTCAAGTGGGGTTAAAAACTAGGTCACTAGGTCAAACAGTAGAAAACCTTGTGAACACTCTAGTGGTCACAATTTTAGTCCAATCTTCATGAAACTTGGTCAGAACGATTGTCTTGATAAAATCTCAAACGAGTTTGAAAGTGTGTCATGCGGGGTTAAAAACTAGGTCACTAGGTCAAATAGTACGAAAACCTTGTGAACACCCTAGAGGTCACATTTATAGCCAAATCTTCATGAAAATTGGTCAGAATGATTGTCCTAATAAAATCTTGGACAAGTTTGAAAGTGGGTTATATGAGGTCAAAAAGTAGGTCACTGGGTCATATCTTAGAGAAATCTAGTTTACACTCCAGTGGCCACATTTTTAGCCCAGTCTTCCTCAAACTTGCTCAGAGTGTTTGTCTTGGTGATATCAAGGTTGAGTGTGATCATGGGTTGGGTTGGAATAGAAAGTAGGTCACTAGGTCAAATCTTAGAAAAAATACTTTAGAGAGCATTTTTAGCCCAATCTTCATTGGTCAGAATCATTGTCTTGATAAAATCAATATACTAAATCTTTGAAAATCTTGTTCTGCAGAACCACTGCTCATGATCCACTGCTCATGATCCACTATCGACATTGTTCATATATTGTCCCTAAGTTCAATATTGACCCTACCCATGGGCTACCCTGCAAAAATCTTAAATCTATGGTAATCAGGTGAGCGATTAAGGGCCATCTTGACCCTCTTGTCTAGACATGCTACAGTAGCCTGCCAAGTCCCGGCTCGTTTATCCAAGGTCAAGGTTGCTTAATTGGACTTAGAATTTGCGTTAAGCAAAAATGTTAACCTCAATTTATGTGGAACAAGTCCACTTATTTACATAACAATTTGTGATACAGCTTTGAAACTTGGAACACTTGTTCACCGTCACAACCTTCACCTGTAGGCAAGAGTAAATAACTTTGTCAAGCATTTTGACCAAATTATGCCCCTTTTTAACTTAGAATTTTTGGTTAAGGCTTTGTTAAAGTCCATTTATTTACATAACGCTTTGAGATAAAGCTTTTAAACTTGGAACACTTGTTCACCATCACAAGCTTCACCTGTAGACAAGAGTACATAACTCTTTCAAGCATTTTGACTGGATTATGCCCCTTTTTAACTTAGAATTTTTGGTTAAGGTTTTGGTTAAAGTCCACTTATTTACATAACCCTTTGAGATAAAGCTTTTAACCTTGGAACACTTGTTCATCATCACAAGCTTCACCTGTAGGCAAGCGTACATTACTCTGTCCAACATTTTGACAGAATTATGCCCCTTTTTAACTTAGAATATTTGGTTAAGTTTTTGGTTAAAGTACACTTATTTACATAACCCTTTCAGACAAAGCTTTTAAACCTGAAACATTTGTTCACCATCAGAAGATTCATCTGTAGGCAAGAGTAAATACAATGTAACTCTGTCAAGCATTTGGACACAATTATGGCACTCTTTAATTTAGAATTTTTGGTTAAGGTTTTTTGTTGAAGTATGCCTATTTACAACCTTGAAACTTGGTCGCAACATTGGACTTAGAATTTGAGTTTAGCAAATACGTTAACCCCATTTTATGTTGAACAAGACCTTTACGGGCGTATATTGTGCCCACAGGCACTCTTGTTTTTAAAGACTTGTTGATAGAATAGGCGACTAGAGGGCCAAGTCCACCAATGTCATTCTAATGAAATGCAGCGTCTGTGTTACTACCCATCACATCAGGTAGCACTGATTATCAACGCAGCTCACTTGCTTGGCATAGATCTGCAAAGGCCTTCGACGGGCCTTGAAATTCAAAATTGCTCCGAAAACCTGAAGATTCTCTAACAGGCCGGCTAAAAACTGTATATGTCATAGTGCATAACAATGTTGTGTTACACGTGTACCCTCATTAATTTGGTATGAGAATCTTCAGTGAATTTCATACTGCTTTATTTTACTTATTCCATATGCACTGTCTATTGCTATTTGAATGGAATGCTGTGAACTCAGCAAACAATGTAGTACAAATAAACTGTAGCTGAAACATTTGTAATTCTCATCCAAGGATTAATGTACTGATATCATGCATGAAACTACCTCAAGTCAAGATATTCTCACAAATAAAAATAATAGATCTAGTCACAAAAACATGCTTCATGAAGTCTTGCTGAAAGATAAAAGAAATATGTTAAAACAATGAAAATATATAGATCTAGCATTTTCAATATCAGATCATGCATCCATAATAAAGAAAGTTGGGACACAACTGGGATTCAGTGGGACTCTAGTTTTTCAAGGGCACTGAGTCCCTGGGACTCAGTGAAAATGAAGGCTAGCGTGAACACTGCTGTACCAAAATTTCAGATTGTTTGACATTAGTCAATGACATAAAGATTCATCCAGAAGTTTATGGACAAGACTTAACTCAAACCAATAGCCTCTTCTATACATCATTTCCAGACAGCATGCACATATCAAGTACACCTGACCCATGCAAAAATGTTGTAGATCCAGATCAAAGGACTCTCATTTTAGGAGTCCTTTAGTCGGAGTCCACCCCATTTGCTGGTTATAAAAGACTTGCAGTGACTCCACCCTGGGTAGCCAGAGATGACTCAGACCCAGTTGGAGAATGGAAGAATTCAGTTTAGACATATATGGGAATAGGGGGTCAACCCTAGTGACACTCATTCAGCCCATTGAGCGAGATATGTCGCCATTTACAACAGGTGTAATTATAAGAAAACGTTAGAGTTCATGACCAGGGGGCTTCTGAAAGCACAGTATTATACAGCCAAACGATAGCCCACAGAATATGAAAGTGGATCCGGCATGATAAGAAACAGTGTTGATTCCACTGAAAAGTTTTATGGGAGAATAAGCTAACTAGTATAAAATAACTGTCAATTGATCATTTGATGATGGCCCTTTGTTCAACAAAAGAAAATAACAAAAGGATTGGACCATTGTTCTTATTTGTTGGCATGTCCGTCCGTCAGTCAACACTTTTGATGTGATGGGATAACTCAAACAGTACTTCACATATTGGTTTCATATTAAGGGCATATGCTTAATATCATCATCAGAAGACACCTATAGTTTTGGGGTTGGATCAGATCACCATGTTTAGAGTTATCTGCCCTTGATTACAGGGCCCTCTCTGAATGAATCAGTTTTCTAGTTCAATAAGTGACCAATTCACATACAGTAAAACTTCGATTATCCGAACACTAAACTACGTATTATTATCGATCTTTAAGACAGGTGGCAGCTTAATGCATGGTGAAAGTCATGCAGAAAGCTCCCCTAGGAGCTTTCTGCATGACTTTCACCATGCATTAAGCAGCCACCTGCCTAAAAGGGTATAAATTCTTCTATACCGAAAATTCGAATAATCGAGGTTTTACTGTACATATAAAATTTATGTACATTAGGGAAAGTGATAAGTGATAAGTTTGAAAATATTAATTTTCTAGAATAAATCAAACTGAAATTTAATTATGTGTGGAGCTTACTTATAATTTGATACAGCTCATTGTTGACTTCGATCATTTTTTGCTGATCAAAACTGCCACAGTTAACCTTCATATTGACGACTTTTGACACCTCTGTAAAAGTCACTTTGTGAAACCATTGTGATAAATACAGCATTTGCTCCTATAGGAGCAAATGCTGTCTTTATCACAATGGTTTCAAACTACAAAATTCTAACATTTTCCTTTTCTCTAGTTAATGCTACTTTTCGGTAGATTTATTCAAAGATGTATCTAAAAATAGTCTATGAGGTAATGGGTTAAAAACCCAGGTACTGATGACAGATTATATTGCTTTGACAGTACTCTCAGATTACTTGTTGTTCTCATTACATGGCTTCTTTTTACTGACTTGTCTTTTCTGGCTTCTATTTAATGACTTAGTCTTTATACCCCCCACAACGAAGTTTGGGGGGGGTATACTGGAATCAGGTTGTCCGTTCGTCCGTCCATCTGTCCGTCCCGTCCGTCCGTGGACACAATTTTGTCCGGCCTTCTTCTTCTACAGTTTTGCTTCAATTTTGTTAAAAGTTCATATATAGCCATATGACCATATAAACCTGTGCACCGCATATTTCTGTTAGGATCGGACCACTACTTCAGGAGTTATCTCCCCTTTTTAGTCCCGTACCTATGTTTTCTTGTTTTCTGGACTTTTTATGGAACTGACTTGAGATATCAACTCTATATATAGTACAAAGCTAAATCTAGATAAGGTACAGCTTATGCTACAATCTCAGTCCGGTTGAATAATTGTTTCCAGAGTTATTGCCCTTGAACTTTAATTTTATCTTCAAATTTGGGATTTTCCAGACTTTTTTGGAAGTGGTTGCAGATATTAACTTTATATTTGGCATAAAGCTAACTCTAGATAATTTACAGCTTAATTCCCAATCTCAGTCTGTTTGAATAATTTTTGCCAGAGTTATGGCCCTTGAACTTTATTGTTTTGTCAAATTTTCAATTTTCCGGTCTTTCTTTGGAAGTGGTTGCAGATATTAACTTCATATTTGACATAAAAATAAATCTAGATGAGATACAGCTTAAGTTCAAATATTGGTCTGGTTGAATAATTTTTTGTCAGAGTTATGGTCCTTGAACTTAATGTTTTTCTGAAAAGGTATGTAGCTTTAGAACTTTGGATTTGACAAAAACCTCATGAAAGGGTCTTATTTCTCTGAATTATTCTTCATTTTTATTACATAAATTGGGTTGGAGCCTGTATTGTTTTTAAATCTCTTCATGTTTCTGTATGTACATATGTTCAGATTGATAATAGGTGTTCTGACAAGCAGACAGGTGGGGGGTATTCGTTAGCCTTTGGCTTACAGTTCTAGTTTCATCACTATTTTAGACTGTATGGAAGCAGGAAAGTGTGAGAAATAAAGTGTTTGAACTTGCTGAAAACTGCCGAAAGGGAAACATAAGCAATGCAGAAGAGATTAGAAATGAATTGGAAGTAAGTGCATCACATTATTTGAATACAATTTTAGATGATTCCTCTTGTATACATGTATGAATTTGTAACTGTAGCTCATTGAGTATGAAGTGCTAACCATATCAGAGAAGAATGTCCTGGTCTCTGCCGTTGAACCATTTCTTGGATGACCCTTAACCCTTTTATTCATACTAACGTTTTTTAAGCCTTGGCAAACAGAGTAGATCCAGATCAGTAGGAGCTGTCTGATAAGGGTCTGCTTTGTTTGCTTGCAACATTATAATAGATCTGGGTCCATGCTTATAAAGCTTTTAGTTGAGTCTGAGTTTCGTTCTCAAGCTTTTGATTGGTCAGATTTGAGTTCTCAAGCTTTTGATTGGTCAGATTTGAGCCTTTGGCTCAATTCTGACCAATCAAAAGCTTGAGAACGATCTCAGGCTCAACTAAAAGCTTTATAAGCATGGACCCTGACTCTACAGTTTCTACCAGTGCTACAATTCCATTTGTACATAATATGCCATTCATGATGCCATTGTTTCTTGGATGAATATTCAACAGGGAACGGGTTAATTATAGCAAGAAACTTTGTTGGGTATGCTGGAACCACCCTGTTGGTTAAAAGGTCGTTATACAGTGTAACAAACTCCTCCTACAATTTTCATTTGAATGACTTGATGCTATGCATACATGATAAAAGTAAAGTACCTAGTTATAATCTACTTTCAGTCCAAAGGACCACTCAACCGACTGTACATTTACTCCCCTGGTCATTGAGCCATCCGCCTACAATATTGAGCACTGCTTACATATGGTGCAATCATGCAGCCACTGTACCGGCTAGTGACCCTCACAGGTATCCATTTTAACCCCTGGATGGAGAGGAGGTGCGGGTGGGAGACAATGAAAATCGTCTCTGAGATTTCCGGGAGGGACCGGGATTTGAACCCTGAACCTCCGGATCTGTAGTCAAGCGCGCTACCGCTAGACCACCGCACATCACAATGATGAACACAAATAGTAGATGTATCATTTATATTGACCTTAGAACACTTAGAGTTATGGCCTTTTGTTTGCCAAAATGTTTTGTCTATCCGGAGCCAATTTTCAGAAACTGTTTTTCTATGCAACTTTGTGTAAATGTTAAGAAGCATCGCTAAATGGGGCCCTTGTAACCAAAAGAAGTTTCAATACTTGTATTCTATGCCCGGAACCGTATTATGTGTCAGTCACAGTAATGGACACACACATTTTCCTAGGTCAGTTCAGGTTATTGTAAGTTTGATGAATGAGACATTAAGTAAGACCTGGACAGAGCTTGTGGACCTGTCTACTTGACCGTCCGTCTGTACGGCCGTCCGTCCATTAGCCACAGTTCTGTCCGCTCAATAACTTGACAACTGTTAGGTGTACAGTCCTCATACTTAACAGTTGTTAAATGTTAAAATCCTCTTGCCTGAATGGACTTTATTGTTAATCAATGATGGATCACTTTACTCAAAGTAAGTTCTCAATGTTTGCATAATGCAGTGTCAACTTAATATATATTATATCAGTTGGTATACATGTTTGTGTTTTATTTTGTCAGAAATGTATGAGGGATGATCATCTGGAACCTGCCGAGGGTGTCAAATGCAGAGCATGCATGGTGACAAAGAAGATGAAAGGTATGAAGAAACTTACCATACAGATGAACTTCGATATCTTGAACTCGGATAACTCGAACTTCTGGATATCTCGATGTAAAAGTTTGGTCCTTCCAGAATATACAGTACAGAACTGTTCTAAAATGTAGTACTGTGCATATCTAGAAACACGTGACAGCTTAATGCAGATTGAAAGTAATGCTGAATCTCCTACAGAAGCTTTTAGCATTACTTTAACCCTTTCCTCCTCCATAAATACGCCTTTCTACGCCTCTGTAAAAATCACCTTTTGAAACCATTGTGATAAATAGAGCATTTGCTCCTATAGGAGCAAATGCTCTATATATCACAATGGTTTCAGAACTACAAAATTCTAAAACATTTCTTTTCTCTAGTTAATGCTCCTTTTCGATAGATTTATTCAAAGTGGGAATGGGTTAAACCTGTATTAAGCTGTGAAATTAAGAAATTATCTAGATTCGAAATTGGATTACTAGATGTTCTGTTATCTCGAGGTAAGTTATATAGTTCCCAAAAGCTTGAGATACAGGTATATATCAAAGTTCAACATTTTGTGAAACCATTGTGATAAATAGAGCATTTGCTCCTATAGGATCACAATGGTTTCAAACATTATAAATACTTTATTTGTTTAGATAGATTTTGTCAAATAGTTTACACCCAGACCAAATCGAGAGCACAACATGATTGTAACTACATTGATTTGCTATATTTAGAGTAAATTTGTATAATGAGACAAACAAAAAGAGGTCTAATTCTTTATCAAACACACTGGTAGGACGAAAAGAGACATCTAATTCTGGGAGGTGCTTCCTGCATAGCTTATTTATAGAGTCCACTCAGTAAATTTGCAAGAGGATTTTGAATGACAAACAGTGCAGACCCAGATCAGAGAGTTCTTTTAGGATTCTACAATGTTTGCAGATGTGTCTCCAGGGTTGAAAGGATTAAGAAACCACTTGTGTATTTCTACGCCTTTGCAAACAGAGTAGACCGAGATCAGGCAATACCTATAGGAGCCATCTGATCAGGGTCTACTCTGTTTGCTTATGATATAATATAGTTATGATTGTACAGTAACTGTCATGGTCAAAACTTCCTTTGTCCATGTACTATTATAACAAATTAATCTAATTAATATTCCTGACGTCATTATTTCTTTCATTAATATTCATGGAGGAAAGGGTTAATGATCACTATAGAGGGATTCTACTGAACTTGTATTCTGCATCTGATGAGAGATTGGCGACAAAGTGTTTTGTTTGCCTGTCTATTTGTTTGTCTGTTTTGTGTGTCTTAAGATTTTTACAGATAGAAACTTTATACATGTACTTGTCATGTTCACGAGTCTGATGAAACTGACCTGTCAAAGCTAATACTACCTCTTTTTTTTTATGCCTCTGCCTTTAGGCGACAGGGGCATTAAGTTTTACCCTTGTCCGTCTGTACGTACATCCGTACGTCCGAAATTTTCGTCAAGGATTTCTTGGCTTGTGTCAGGTGGAATGATCTGATATTTGGTCTGAAGCATTATAATAGTGAGTTGTAACGTGTCTCCCCTTTTCAGGTCTGTCGTCCATCTACTTCCTGTTTGCCGACACTTTGATTGAAATTTGGTGATTGTTTAATGACAAAAATTTTCGTCAAAGATTTTTTCTCTTGTGTAAGCTGCAATGAAATGATATTTGGTCTGAAGCATAATCATAGTGAGTTGTACCGTGTCTCCCCTTTTCAGGACTGTCGGTCATCTTATTGTAACGTCCTGTTTGCCAGCGGGGGCATCCGTGTCCCATGACACATTTTCTTTTATTTCCAGCATTTGTTCAGGACATAGTGTTTTAGTAGCAAAATACATTACCTGCTGTGAAATATGCTTAGGTAATTTATTTATACCTTGTGACCGGAATAAAAAAGTACCGCATATACCGTATGGCACGCCCGTTAGCCATACCTCATTATCATAATGCTCCCAGCATGTTACAATCATTGGTTATTTCTGGTCGGCCATTAACGTTTACGTTTATTCAGCCTCCCGAGTTTTCAACCTTGCTAGCGGTTCCAGACCCCTTGACTGTCTTCAGGCCGTGTCTACTGCTGCTACTCCGGATTTTATATCCTACTACAAATTTATAAAATACACTGCATATACCATTTTGTGTGTGCATTCAATTTTTTCCTGCGTGCAATTTGGTCTTTGCCTTTTTGCACTTAGCACATGTTTTCTCAGCACAAAGCTTTCTGCGGGCATTTTGCTGCAGACTGGGACACGCATACAACTGCGTGTCTCACCTGCTGCAGATGCTCCGCTGAGGACCCTTGTCAGATCTCTTCTGCTCGGCGCTCGGCTACCCTGGCTGGGTCTGATAATAGTAATACATGCAAGCCGGCGAAGAAGTCTGTTGTTTCTAACAAAAATGTTTCTTCTTCCAGCAGCTTGTCTGTGTCTTCGACAAAGCCGATCCAGCAGCTCGCTGCTGGTAAAGTCCCGACGTCGATTCTGGGATGAGGGTCTCTTTTCCGGCCAGGAAATGTCCCTCTGTCAGTGACTAAACCTTCGGGTTCATCTCACCTGGCTTCACCCAGCGGGGTGTTACCCTTTCTACCCCTTCCAGGTCACCCGGTGCCTTCCGTGTTGACTGGATCCGGGTTCCCGGCTAATGCCTCCGGGCTACCAGTGTGTCTTCGTCCTATGACTCTCCCCCGCTCGCTCCCGCCTTCACTCTTTGGATCTAGAGTTGGACAGGCTACACCTCTCCAGACTCAGCTTCCTTATGAACAGGGGATGTCACTTCACAGGACTGCTGATCCCCCTCTTAGCCGGGCCCCCCCTTCTTATGACCCTCGGGTCTTTTCAGCGGGGAATTTTCCTCTGGACTCTAATACTCCAGTTGTTTTACCAACTACTGTTTCAGGTCCTTCTTTTCCGAGAGTCTTGCCTTCGGCTACGGACACCATGCCAGACCCGGATCCTTTTGATCAGGATGATGTGTTGTCCATCCTAGCTAATCCGGAGGACCCTCTCTGTCAAGAATCGGGTACTCCAGGTAAATCCGAATTAGAAGACTCGGTTTCAACCACTCTAATTTCTTTGACAAGGCGTGCGAGGACTGTTTTGCCATTTTGTCACCATTTTGCCACCTTCTGTCTGGCCCAGAATCGAGTTGTTTCGTCGATTTTTTTTCTTCAAACACAGACAGGTGAACAGGCTAGCCCTAGGAAATCTAGACCTGCTCTCCCTCCTTGCCAGGGTCTGGCCACCTGCCTTCCGGATATTGACACTGATTTTCATTCTAGACCGGCGTTGGTCGGTATCTAATAGGGTTATGCGCACCCAGGTACCTCCTTCTTCTCTGAGGCCTCCGGCTTCAGTAGATAGTCACCTGGGCCTCTTTGATAGAATTCCACTTTTGGGTTGGAATCAGTTCTGCTTCCCAGCCCTCTTTCTCAATGAATATGCTTGAGCACTGGGAACTTCGTCAGAGACAACAGATGTGGGTAGCCTCCAATGTGGACATTTTGTCAGTCGCCCTCTCTGAGGAGCTTCTTTCTGACTCCCCCTCGCAGGAGAGATGCAGGCGCCTCGCCTTTCAATCGGGTCTCTCCTCCCAATTGTCTCTCAGACTGGGTCTCGCTTCTGCAGCTGAAATGCTGCGCTGTAGAGACGCCTACCTTTCGACGGCATCTAAACTTCAAGACACCTCAAAGGATGAACTCCGTTCTCTTCTCTTCAATTCTGAACCCCTCTTTGGTGGTCTCATCAGGGAAAAGGAGAAGGCGGATGAGGCCATGTTACAGGCTTCCGCCCCTCATGGCCCCTCTACCTGGAGGATCCCAAAGGTTCCTTAGAGGAAACCTAAGCCTCCAGCTAAGCAGGCTGGGAAGAACCAGACTGCTCAGTCGTCTTCTGTTTCCCACCAGAGGGCCCCGGTTAGGAGCCGCCAAAAATATAGAGGCTCACTTCAGGGACACAACCGATCCTTCTCTTCCCATAGGAGGTCTGGTGCCTTTGGGCACCAGCCCTAGGGATTCGCCCTTTCTACCCCCTCCCCCCCCCTTTACGATCCGACCTTACCTTCCTGTGGGCGCCAGGCTCCTGCACTAAATGGGATCTGTCTTGTGTTCTCTGGTCACTGACTAAAGCGCCTTATGAGCCCTTAGATCAAGCGACTTTGACTCACGTCACGTGGAAGACTGTGTTTCTCCTCACATTTGCGGCTGCTAAACGCAGAAGCGAAATACATGCCTTGTCTATAGAAGACGTCTTTATTCGCTGGAATTCTGACGGATCAGTTTCTTTGCTGTGTCAGCCAGGGTTTTTGGCTAAAACCTAGCTTCCGTCAGTAGCTTCCGATCCGTTTATGATACCCAGTCTTTCCAAAGACCTGGATCATTCGGATCTGATCGAACCCTCTGTCCTGTCAGAGCACTTAAGTTCTACATTAAGAGGGTTCAATTCTTGAGGGGAAATAGAAAAAGGCTTTTTTATCCCTATTAAAGGTCATAGTGAAATCTCAGCAGCGTCTGTCTCTCGCTGGATTGCTTCTGCCATTAAATTGGCTTACTCTGACCTGTCTGATCTAGATCTCGGCTTTTTGAAGATCAGGCCACATGAGCTCAGAGCCCTGTCTACTTCCTGGGCTTTCATTAATCATGCCCCTTTAGATGAGATTATCAGGGCTGCTTGTTGGAAGAATAGTTCCGCTTTCTCTTCCTTTTATCTGCACTCTTTTGCGACCCTTCAAAGTAATCTTCTTTCTCTGGGTCTTCTGGTGGCCTCTCAGTGAGTAGTTTAACACTCTGGCTTTATTCCGTGTTCTTGGCCTTCGGTGCGACCAGTTTACGGATAATATATAGATTCTAGCAGTCTATCTAAGAAAACTTCCTCTCGGCATGATGTTTTTTCCTTGGAGGAATTTCTACAGCTGAGTCTTGGAGTTGTTTTGGTGAGTATACCTTTCCACCTTTGCGACAAAGTCAGCATATTTCACAGCAGGTAATGTATTTTGCTACTAAAGTGAGATTTTTAAAGTAAAATCTGTTTTAGTTAGAAATACTTACCTGCTGTGAAAGGGATTGCCCTCCTCCCACCCCGTATGTTGCCTAATGTTGATTTTTGGGAGCAAATAACCAATGATTGTAACATGCTGGGAGCATTATGATAATGAGGTATGGGCTAATGGCCATACGGTATATGCGGTACTTTTTTTATTCCGGTCATAAGGTATAAATAAATAACCTAAGCATATTTCACAGCAGGTAAGTATTTCTAACTAAAACAGATTGTACTTTAAAAATCTCATTTCACAAACACATCTAATTTACCAACAGTGTTGTTATGTTCTCTTCAAACCATTTATCACAGTTTCAAACAGTTTGTATCCTGATAGATGCTGAGCTACCACTAGTTAACCCATTCCCTCATAGGCTATTTTTAGATCCAACCTCTTTGAATGAATCTACCAAAAAGGGGCATTTACTAGAGAAATTGAAACTTTCAGAATTGTGCAGCAAATGCTCTATTTATCACAATGGTTTCACAAAGTGGTTTTTACAGAGGCGTCAAAAGGCATCAATTCTTGATAGAATTGAAATCAAAGTTTGACCAACGTTAAGACTCCTGACAGTTTTCAAAACATTTGTATAGAAGTTACTATCACACTTGTATGTTCGAATTTAAATACATATACCTCCATGAATATGCCTGTTAACGACTTTGCAAACAGAGTATACCTAGATCAGATGATTCCTGTAGGGTATGCTCTCTGTTTGCTTATGGAATACTATATCCTTGATTCCTATATTTCCATTCTTTCCTATTATTCTGTCTGCATTACAAAAGCGCTTGATATGGCATGCCTACGTCATCGCTCAAATTCTGTTCCGATTGTAAATAAAAGCTGTCATAAACCGAAATAAAAAAAATGAGGAAAAAAACAGGACTGGTAAGTTAAATGAAACTTATTATTTTTAACAAAAGTATAAACATTCTCGTCATGTAACACCTTTTTTTTATACGCCCGAAGGGACGTATTATGGTATGGCGCATGTCGTCCATCCGTCCGTCCGTCCGTCCGTCCGTCCGTCCGTTAGCAATTTCTTGTGCAACTAACTCCTCCTTTATTTTTAGCTCACCAGAGCACAAAGTGCTCAGGGTGAGCTTTTGTGATCGCCTGATGTCCGTCGGCGTGCGTCGTCCGTCGTGCGTCGTGCGTTGTCAGTCGTCAACAATTTGAACCTTTAAAAATCTTCTCCTCTGAATCTAAAGGGTTCTCAGCTTTCATCTTTGGCACATAGTATCATCTTTAGGTCCCCTACAAAAGTTATATAAATTATGGCCCTGGGGTCAAAATTGGCCCCGCCCCAGGGGTTCCATGTTTTCAATAGAAACATATAGTAACACTTTGAAAATCTTCTCCTCTGAAACCAGAAGGCTCTCAGCTTTCATATTTGGCACATAGCATCATGTTCAGGTCCTCTACAAAAGTTATATAAATTATGGCCCGGGGGTCAAAATTGGCCCCGCCCCAGGGGTGGGCAGTTTTCAATAGAAACAAATAGTGAAATCTTTGAAATTCTTCTTCTCTGAAACTGGAAGACTCTCAGCTTTCATATTTGGCACAGAGCATTATGTTCAGGTGCTCTACAAAAGTTATATAAATTAAGGCCCTGGGGTCAAAATTGGCCCTGCCCCAGGGGTGGGGAGTTTTCAATAGAAACAAATAGTGAAATCTTTGAAAATCTTCTTCTCTGAAACTGGAAGGCTCTCAGCTTTCATATTTGGCACATAGCTCCATGTTCAGGTCCACTACAAAAGTTATATAAATTATAGCCCGGGGGTCAAAATTGGCCCCACCCCAGGGGGGGGGGGCAGTTTTCAATAGAAACAAATAGTGAAATCTTTGAAAATCTTCTTCTCTGAAACTGGAAGACTCTCAGCTTTCATATTTGGCACATAGCACCATGTACAGGTCCTCTACAAAAGTTATATAAATTATGGCCCGGGGGTCAAAATTGGCCCTGCCCCAGGGGCGGGCAGTTTTCAATAGAAACAAATAGTGAAATCTTTGAAAATCTTCTCCTCTGAGACTGGAAGGCTCTCAACCTTCATATTTGGCACAGAGCATCATGTTTAGGTCCTCTACAAAAGTTATATAAATTATGGCCCTAGGGTCAAAATTGGCCCCACCCCAGGGTGGACAGTTTTCAGTAGGAACAAATAGTGAACTCTTTGAAAATCTTCTTCTCTGAAATTGGAAGGCTCTCAGCTTTCATATTTGGCACAGAGCATCATGTTCAGGTGCTCTACAAAAGTTATATAAATTATGGCCCTGGGGTCAAAATTGGCTTGGCCCCAGGGGTGGGCAGTTTTTCAATAGAAACAAATAGTGAAATCTTTGAAATTCTTCTTCTCTGAAACTGGAAGGCTCTCAGCTTTCATATTTGGCACATAGCATCATGTTCAGGTCCTCTACAAAAGTTATATAAATTATGGCCCGGGGGTCAAAATTAGCCCGCTCCAGGGGTGGGCAGTTTTCAATAGAAACAAATAGTGAAATCTTTGAATATCTTCTTCTTGGAAACTAGGTGGTTCTCAGCCTTCATACTTTGCACGTATCATCATGTTCAGGTCCTCTACAAAAGTTATATAAATTATGCCCCAGGGGTAAAAATTGGCCCCGCCCCAGGGAAAGCCATTTTTCAACAGAAACATATAGTGAAAACTTTGAAAATCTTTTCCTCTGATACTGGAAGGTTCTCAGCTTTCATATTTGGCACATAGCACCATGTCCAGGTCCTCTACAAAAGTTATATAAATTGTGCCTCTTTGGTCAAAATTAGCCCAGTCCCAGGGCAGTCTAGTTTTCTAAAGAAACATATAGTTAAAACTTTGAAAAGCTTCTCCTCTGATTGTCTGGTGAGCGCTTCAGGGCCATTCTGGCCCTCTTGTTCAACATAATTTCTTCAAACTTTCAGGAATGATAGATACTGATGTGTAGTTGTGCATATCAGTGAGATAACTCTCATATCATTTTTCATTTTGGAGTTATTTCCCTTTGATAGTTTCAGGTAGCAATTTCTTGTGCAACTAACTCCTTCTTTATTTTTCAACATAATTTCTTCAAACTTTCAGGAATGATAGATACTGATGTGTAGTTGTGCATATCAGTGAGATAACTCTCATATCATTTTTCATTCTGGAGTTGTTGCCCTTTGATAGTTTCGAGTAGCAATTTCTTGTGCAACTAACTCCTTTATTTTTCAACATAATTTCTTCAAACTTTCAGGAATGATAGATATTGATGTGTAGTTGTGCATATGCGCAACTTCTGAAGGTTCACACATTGTGTAAATAGAACAGCCTTCGGGCGTATATTGCCCCGTCTCGCGGTGCTCTTGTCTTGTTATATTTCCCAGACATGTCCATTTTTCAAAGCTTAAAAAAAATTGACAGATGCTGCGGAAATGTTCCGGCATACCCTTATTACGTGTCCAAGCAAATAACATGTCACAAGTATACTGTTCAAAGGATAGGTTTCATGTTCATGTCAAATTTTGTACAAAGTCTGTTATCAGACGGCATGGATCTAGTACATTTTTGTGCCGGCACAGGACTGAATAAAATGTCCCAGTACACCTCTAAATTATTGTAAATTTATGTAGGCATTTTAATTTTGAGTGTTACCTGTTATAATTCAATTATCAGTTGACACTTTTTTGCAAAATAATGTGTTATCTGTTTAATAGCTGATTCTAATATGTATTTCAAAGGGTTTTTTTAAATTCAATTATCCTTTGACATTTTTTGCAAAATAATATTTGAATTTATAAGGCTGGTAATTTTGCCTTTATTGGAATCAGGTTGTCCATCTGTCCGTCTGTCCGTCCGTGGACACAATTTTGTCCGGCCTTCTTCTTCTACAGTTTTGTTTCAATTTTGTTGAAAGTTCATATATAGCCATATGACCATATAAACCTGTTCACCGCATATTTCCGTTATGATAGGACCACTACCTCAGGAGTTATCTCCCCTTTTTAGTCCCCTACCAATGTTTTCTGGTTTTCTGGACTTTTTATGGAAGTGACTTGAGATATCAACTCAATATTTAGTACAAAGCTAAATCTAGATAAGTTACAGCGTATGTTACAATCTCAGCCTGGTTGAATAATTATTTCCAGAGTTATTGCCCTTGAACTTTAATTTTTTTCTTCAAATTTGGGATTTTCCAGACTTTTTTTGGAAGCGGTTGCAGATATTAACTTTATATTTGGCATAAAGCTAACTGTAGATGAATTACAGCTTAATTCCCAATCTCAGTCTGGTTGAATAATTTTTGCCAGAGTTACGGCCCTTGAACTTTAATTTTTTGTCAAATTTTCAATTTTCTGGTCTTTCTTTGGAAGTGGTTGGAGATATTAACTTCATATTTGCATTAAAGCTAAATCTAGATGGTACAGCTTAAGTTCAAATATGTATCTGGTTGAATAATTTTTGTCAGAGTTATTGTCCTTGAACTTAATGTTTTTCTGAAAAGGTACCTAGTTTTAGAACTTTGGATTTGACAAAAACCTCATGAAACGGTCTTGTTTCTCTGAATTATTCTTCATTTTTATAACATAAATTAGGTTTGGGCATGTATTGTTTTTAAATCTCTTCATGTTTCTGTATGTACATATGTTCAGATTGATGATAGGTGTTCTGACAAACAGACAGGGGGGGGGGGGGGGGGGGGGGGGGGGTATTCGTTAGCCTTTGGCTTACAGTTGTAGTTTAGTATTATTTTCAGTTAGAAAATAATTTTTTCTCAATATTCCTTCAAGAAAGCTCCTTATTGCATTTAAATTAATTGTTTTTAGCTCACCAGAGCACTTTTGTGCTCAGGGTGAGCCTTTGTGATCACTTGATGTCCGTCGTCGTCCGTCGTCGGGCGTCAACAATTTGAACCTTTAAAAATCTTCTCCTCTGAATCTACAGGGTTCTCAGCTTTCATCTTTGGTACATAGCATCATCTTTAGGTCCTCTACAAAAGTTATATAAATTTTGCCCCTGGGGTCAAAATTGGCCCCGCCCCAGAGGTGCCTTGTTTTCTATTGAAATATATAGTAAAACTTTGAAAATCTTCTCCTCTGAACCTACAGGGTTCTCAGCTTTCATATTTGGCACAAAGCATCATGTTCAGGTCCTCTACAAAAGTTATATAAATTATGCCCCTGGGGTCAAAATTGGCCCCGCCCCAGGGGTAGCCAGTTTTGAATAGAAACATATAGTGACAACTTTGAAAATCTTCTTCTCTGAATCTTCAGGGTTCTCAGCTTTCATATTTGGCACATAGCATCATGTTCAGGTGCTCTACAAAAGTTATATAAATTATGCCCCTGGGGTCAAAATTGGCCCCGCCCCAGGGGTAGCAAGTTTTGAATAGAAACATATAGTGACAACTTTGAAAATCTTCTCCTCTGAATCTACAGGGTTCTCAGCTTTCATATTTGGCACATAGCATCATGTTCAGGTGCTCTACAAAAGTTTATATAAATTATGGCCCTGGGGTCAAAATTGGCCCCGCCCCAGGGGTAGCAAGATTTCATTAGAAACATATAGTGACATCTTTGAAAATCTTCTCCTCTGAATCTACAGGGTTCTCAGCTTTCATATTTGGCACATAGCATCATGTTCAGGTCCTCTACAAAATTTGTATAAAATATGCCCCTGGGGTCAAAATTGGCCCCGCCCCAGGGGTGGTCAGTTTTCAATAGAAACATATAGTGAAACTTTGAAAATCTTCTCCTCTGAAACTGGAAGGTTCTAAGCTTTCATATTTGGCACATAGCATCATGTTCAGGTCCTCTACAAAATTTATATAAAATATGCCCCTGGGGTCAAAATTGGCCCCGCCCCAGGGGTAGCCAGTTTTCAATAGAAATATATGGTAAAACTTTGAATATATTCTTCTCTTAAACTGAACGGTTCTCAGCTTTCATATCTGGCACATAGCATCATGTTCAGGTCCTCTACAAAAGTTATATACATTATGCCCCTGGGGTCAAAATTGACCCTGCCCCAGGGGTGCCAGTTTTCTCTAGAAACATATAGTGAAAACTTTGAACATCTTCTCCTCTGATTGGCTGGTGAGCGATGTCAGGGCCATTCTGGCCCTCTTGTTTATGATAGATTTTTTGCTAAGGGGAACGGTAATACAGGAGAAAGTGATACAGTTGAACTTCAATATCTCGAACTTCAAGGGACCATACAAAGACGTTCAACAAAGGTTCAAGTCATCCGATTTATACAAGTTCACAGCTTAATACAGGTCTAAAGTAATGCCGAAAGCTCCTGTAGGAACTTTCTGCATCACTTTCTACCTTCATTAAGCTGTTTCATGTGTTTCTAGATATGATTAGTGAAACATTTAATAACAATTCCTTGTTGTAACCTGTAATTGTTGTTAGTCCGAGTTATCCCTCGAGTTAATCCTTTCCCTCATAGAAACGTGTTTTCATGCATTTGCTAACAGAGTAGACATAGATCAGAGGAGCCGTCTGATCAGGGTCTACTTTGTTTGCTAACAGAATTTAATAGATCTGTTTCTTTGCTTTCTAAAATGTCTACAAATTATGTTCTACCTTCCATATTTCTATATTTTCTATATTCCATATTTATAACTATTTTGTTAATGAATATTCAGTAGGTATTGAAATTTGGCCTAAATACAGAACAGGGAAAGGGTTATACAGGTTCGAGATATCAAAGTACATTTGTAGATGTGATTCTATGCCATGGCCTAAAATCCTGTGTTCTTGTGCCATTATGATTATTGAAATTGATCTGATTACTATTCATGATGTTATTATTATGTCTCCCCCCATATTTATATGGGGGAGACATATTGTTTTCGTGAGAGTTGTCTGTCTGTCCGTCCGTCCGTCTGTCTGTCTGTCCGTCTGTCTGTCACACTTTTTGTCCGGACGATAACTTCAATATGCCTGATGCCAGTTGATTGAAACTTCATATATGGAAAGAGCATAATGAGAGGAAGTGTCATGCACAAGGTCCATAACTCTGGCTTCACTAATATTGGAGTTATTGCCCTTTGTAAAAGAAAATCACACTTTTTTGTCCGGATGATAACTCCTACATGCCTAATGCCATTGGATTGAAACTTCATATATGGAAAGAGCATAATGAGAGGAAGTGTCATGCACAAGGTCCATAACTCTGGCTTCACTAATATTGGAGTTATTGCCCTTTGTTAAAAATATTATAATTTTTTGTCCGGACAATAACTTCAATATGCCTGATGCCATTGGATTGAAACTTCATATATGGAAAGATCATAACGAGAGGAAGTGTCATGCAGAAGGTACATAACTCTGGCTTCACTAATATAGGAGTTATTGCCCTTTGTAAAAAAAATCACACTTTTTTGTCCGGACGATAACTTCTATATGGCTCATGCCATTGGATTGAAACTTCATATATGGAAAGATCATAACGAGAGGAAGTGTCATGCACAAGGTCCATAACTCTGGCTTCACTAATATTGGAGTTATTGCCCTTTTTAAAAACAATCACAATTTTTTGTCCGGATGATTACTCCTATGTGACACATGCCATTGGAGTGAAACTTCATACATGGAACAATCATAATAAGAGAAAGTGTCATGCATAAGATCCTTAACTCCAGCTTCAATAAATTTAGAGTTATTGCCCCTTGTACATTTGTTTAATTCTTTCTTGTCCGGACGATAACTCCTACAAGGCTCTTGCCATCGTATTGAAACTTCATACATGGAAAGAGCATGATGAGAGAAAGTGTCATGAACAAGGGCCATAATTCTGGCTTCAATACTTTTGGAGTTATTGCCCTTTGTTACATTTTTTGGCCGATCAATAACTCCTATTGACTGATGCTATTGGAATGACATTTTATTTTTGGAAAGAGCATGATGAAAGTAAGTGTCATGCACAAGGGCCATAAATCTGGTATCAGTATTTTTGGAATTATTAGCTGTTATCATTTTCTTCTTGAAAAAATGTAGTGTGGAAAACGCATAATGAGGGGAAGTATCATTCGTCAAGACCATAACATTTTTAGTGATTTCCCTTTACATATTGTTTTTATTAGAGGGGAGACATCCGTTTTTTGGACAAAAACCTCTAGTTTCTTATCCCTTTACTCCATGAATATTCATGTAAAAATAATGACATCATGAATATTAAGTAGATTAATTCTTATAATAGCACATGGACAAAGGAATTTTGGCCATAGCAGAAACTGCAGAATAGTATTTATTTTATGTCAAGCAAACAGCAGTCCTTGATCAGATGACTCCTTAAGAGGCCTTCTGATCTTGGTCTACTCTTTGCAAAGGGGTAAAAAGGCGTAAAAGTACTGATTCTAATTAAAGTGCTCCCCTAGAAGCTCTCTGATATGGGTCTACACTGTCTGCAAGTGCATGCCTGTCCAACATTCAAATTGTTAACTTTTATAAGGGCCCCACACCTTGGTGTGGGTGCCCTATAGTAATTGCCCTGTCTGTCTGTCAGTCAGTTTTCATTTGATTTCCACCAAACTTTAAGAGAATGTTTATATGTGTAACATCTTGACAAATTTTATTTACCACCTAAATCACATTAGGCACCTCTGAGTTATGACCCTTGGTTCAGTATATTTGCCGTTTTAGCCTTGTCTGCTCTCAGATGCTTTTCAACTGATCTTCACTAAACTTTCAGAGAATGTTTATAGTTGTAAAATCTTGACCAAGTTTGACATGTTTTAATAAATCACCACCTAAATTGCATTATACACCTCTGAGTTATGGCCCTTGATTCAGTCAAATTGTCCGTTTTAGCCTTGTCCGCTCTCTAACTCAAATATTATGTCTCCCACCATATAGTGGTGTGGGAGACATATTGATTTACTCCTTTCTGTCTGTCTGTCTGTCCATCCGTCCGTCTGTCTGTCTCTGTCTGTCTGTCACAAAATCTTGTCCGCTCTCTAGTTTCAAAAGTTCTCATCCAATCTTCACCAACCGTATAAAAATGTTTATAGCTATAATATCTTGGCCAAGTTCGATATCCAGCAAGATTGTTTCAGGAACTTTAGAGTTATGGCCCTTGATTTATCCCAAATTTGGCCTTTTTAGCCTTGTTGCTCTCTAAGCCAAACACGTCTAATCCAAACTTCACGAAAACTTTTAAAAATGTCTATGGCTATAATATCTAGGCCAAGTTCAATATTCAGAAGATTGTTTCAGGAACTTCAGAGTTATGGCCCTTGATTTATCCAAATTTGGCCTTTTTAGCCTTGTCCGTTCTCTTAGTCGAAAATGTCTTGTCTGATCTTCACCAAACCTTATAAAAATGTTTATGGCTAAAATATCTAGGCCAAGTTCAATAACCAGCAAGATTAAACTAGGCAATTTAGAATTATCGCCCTTGAATAATGCAAAATTGGCCTTTTTAGCCTTGTCCACTCTCTAAGTAATCAAGTTCTCGTCTAGTCATCACCAAATCTTATGAAAATGTTTATGGCTATAATATCTAGGCCAAGTGGAATAACTTGCAATTTTGGAACAGGTACTTCAGAGTTGGCCCTTGAATTGTTGAAAACTGAGCTCTTTTTGTTTTTTTTAGCGTTTTTCTGCTCTCTAAATAAAATAAAAAAGTCCTCATCCAGTCTCCAACAAACTTCATTAAAATGCATCCAATCATTTTTGAGACAGGAGCAGGTGGTGGACATATGTTTTTCTTAAAAAACAAGCTCTAGTTTTCATCTGATCTTCTCCAAACTTTCAGAGGTCAAAATTGGCTCTTTTAGCCTGGTCCGCTTTCTAACTCAAATAGTTTTCATCTGATCTTTACAAAACTTATGGAGAGTGTGTATAGGTGCAAAATCTTGACCAAGTTAGATTACCGCCTAAATCGCATAAGACACCTTTGGGTTATGGTCCTTGATTCAGTCAAAATTGGCCGTTTTATCCTTGTCCGCTCTCTAACTCAAATAGTTTACATTTGATCTTCAACAAACTTATAGAGAATGTTAATAGGTGCAAAATCTTGACCAAGTTGGATTACCGGTTAAATTGCATTAGACACCTCTGAGTTATAGCCCTTGATTCAGTCAATATTGTCCGTTTTAGCCTTGTCCGCTCTATAATTCAATTTTTCTTCATGAAACTTGCAGAGGATGTTTATAGTTGCAAATTCTTGACCAATATGACAATATTCTTGTTCAAATCGTATAACACACCTCTGAGTTATGATCCTTAATTCAGTCAAAATTGGCCATTTTAGCCTTGTCTGCTCTCTAACTCAAATAGTTTTCATCTGATCTTCCCCAAACTGTAGAGAATGTTCATAGCTATTACATCTTAGCCAAGTTTGATTACCGGTGTGATTGCATGTGACACCTGAGTTATGGCCCTTGAATTAGTCAAAATTTGCCATTAAAGAATTGTCTGCTCTTTAACTCGTCTGCTATACACCATACTGCTGAGAATGTTTATAGGTTAACAGTCTTGTTCAAGTATGATCATCATGTGGGGTCCTTTCTGACTTAGTCAGTGTTCTAATTTCAGATTGCGATATGCTGAACCGTGATGGGTGTAGAAAACTAGAAGTCTGTATGAACTGTGTGAAAAATTCACACATCAATCCAATGGAATGCCATGATGTCTGCTGTACTAAGGTGGTCACCTCGCCCATAGGTAACTACACATTCAAATCACTAGTAGATAATTAGCCTGCTTTAGATATTGTGCTCCTATACTAGAGGAGCTCTATATATATAGTTGACTTTAACTCTTTGCATGCTAAGCAATTTTTCATCTGCAACAATTGTCGTCTGCTTCAATTCTTAACATAAACTTTCTCTCATTTTTTTGCAAAAATATTGTCGAGATGACACAGTTTGGATCCTGATGAGACACGTCTCAACTGGATCCAAACTGTTTGCATAGGTAATCACAGTTTCGCCACTAGCGTGCAAAGAGTTAAGCATTTCCTTCATATAAATGCTTTTTCATGCGATTGCAAAAAGAAAAGACCGTGATGAGATATTGTAGGAACTGTCTGATAGGGTCTACTCTCTTTACTTATTATATATAGTAGATCTGACTCCACAGTTTCCAGCAATTCCTAAAATTCGGCTAATTAATATTCATGATGTCATTATGTCTTACATGTATCTAATATAATATCCATGATGTCATTATGTCTTACGTATGTAATATAATATTCATGATGTCATTATGTCTTACATGTATGTAATATAATATTCATGATGTCATTATGTCTTACATGTATCTAATATAATATTCATGATGTCATTATGTCTTACGTGAATGTTCAAGAGGGAAAGGGATTTTCAAAACCTTCTGTCTTGAGAGTATTAAAGCTGTATGGTTAGGAAAAGAGAAAATTCTCATATAACAAGACTTAGTACAAATGTTGCTATAAAGACAGCAAAGGAGATGCTCCGCGCAAAAAAAAGAAATGTGCAAATGAAATGGTAATAGCAATCTTCCAAAACTAGAGTGCTATATAAATATGGTATAATAATAATAATTAATTGGCTGCCTAATACAGGTTTTGCGGTAAAAAGTTAAACACAGAAATACGATCCAGATCAGACGACAATGGTGCGGTCATTTACTTTCATGAAGAATGGAGGTTTCAAAAGTGGGTCATGCTGATCCAACAAGTAGCATATTGATCATTAGCTCTTTGTTTTAAATGCGTATTAAGTGAATTTGTTGGTAATGTTGCACCTTTTGAAGATTGTTGGGGAAACCTCTATCACAGATTGTAATGATCGAAGGTGGATTTACATAATTAAAGGGAACTGAAAATATTTTCCTGTATGGCTTATCTGATTTGGGGTTGCCTTGTTTGCAGATGTATGAAAGTGACTTGTAATTGGACTTTCATAAAGAATTAATAGTGGTGACAAAAAGTAATTAATTTGAAGGAAAACGATTTAAGTATAGCCAGAATGAAACCCCTGTCACAACATGTTGCAAGTTTATAAGAATCAAATGCCTCAAGGGCCATAATGACATCCGGTTGGATATGTAAGGGAATAAATTGCTGCACACGTTAATCACCTTGTTTGACGTCTTCGAATCTATTAATGTATTACAAAAATATGACAGACTGTAACTACGGTCAAACCATTAACAAAGTGGTTATTTGCAAAACTCAGTCCTTGAAGTCAGAAACGCAATGCCGAGTGACAGTGACAGTGTCCATCGTTCAATTCATAACAAAACAATAAATGCTGTTTATATTACAGTTTGAGGTACTACCCTTGTTATTAATTACTTACTCTAAAGAATAATATTCAAACAATATACATGTTTGTTAGAATAATTACTCTACCATATATCAAGGTTTACCCCTTCATCCATATAAACTAACCCTAAAATAAGTACATGTATGTTATTTGCATTATTGCTGTCCCGTATTTATCCAGGCTTATCCCTTTACTCATATATATGAGTTTTCATATCTTTGCAAACAGAGTAGATCCAGATCAGGCAAATCACAAATGACCCATCTGGACTGTCCGGGGTCTGCTCTGATTTGTTATAGAATGATATAGAGATCTAATTCTACAGTTTCTGTCACGGGGAAAATCATCGGATTTTCATTTATTTTGTTAGGGGACAGGGACTGAGGGTCTATTAAAATATTGGCACATTGTTTTTAACAAAAAGCATTTCTATAAACAGGGAATCATCAAGGCATTTTTAGCTCGACTATTCTAAGAATAGTGGAGCTATCCTACTCGCCCCGGCGTCGGCGTCCGCGTCGGCGTCCGCGTCACACTTTGGTTAAGGTTTTTGTTAAAGTCCACTTTTTGCCTCTAACCTTTGGAATAATGTTTTGAAACTTGGAACACTTGTTCACTACCACAAACTGCATCTGTAGGTAAGAGTACATAACTCTGTCAAGCATTTTGACAGAATTGTGGCCCTTTTTAACTTAGAAATTTTGGTTAAGGTTTTTGTTAAAGTCCACTTTTTGCCTCCTACATTTGGAATAAAGCTTTGAAACTTATAACACTTGTTCACCACCTCAATCTTCATCTTTAGGCAAGAGTACATAACTCTATCAAGCATTTTGACACAATTATGGCCCTTTTTGACTTAGAACTTTTGGTTAAGGTTTTTGTTAAAGTCTACTTTTTTACATAACCTTTTGAGATAAAGCTTAAAAACTTGGAACACTTGTTCTCCATCACAAACGTCATCTGTAGGTAAGAGCACATAACTCTGTCAAGCATTTTGACAAAATTATGGCCCTTTTTAGCTTAGAAATTTTGGTTAAGGTTTTTGTTAAAGTCCACTTATTTACATCACCCTTTGAAATAAAGCTATAAAACTTGGAACCGTTGTTCACCATCAGAATCTTCATCTGTATGCAAGAGTACATAACTCTGTCAAGCATTTTGACAGAATTATGGCCCTTTTTAACTTCAAATTTTTGGTTAAGGTTTTTGTTAAAGTCCACGTTTTGCCTCTTACCTTTGAGATAAAGCTTTGAAACTTGGAACACTTGTTCACCACCACAATCTTCAAACGTAGGCAAGAGTACATTACTCTGTCAAGCATTTTGACAGATTTATGGCCCTTTTTAACTTAAAAATTTTGGTTAAGAATTTTGTTAAAGTCCTTTTATTTACATAACCCTTTGAGATAAAGCTTTATAACTTTGAACACTTGTTCCTCATCACAAACTATATCTGTAGGCAAGAGTACATAACTCTGTCAAGCATTTTTACAGAATTATGGCCCTTTTTAACGTAGAATTTTTGGTTAAGGTTTTTGTTAAAGTCCACTTTTTGCCTCTTACTTTTGGAATAAAGCTTTGAAAATTGGAACACTTGTTCACTATAATATTCATCTGTAGGCAAAGTTACATAACTCTGTCAAACATTTTGACAGAATTATGGCCCTTTTTAACGTAGAATGTTTGGTTAAGGTTTTTGTTAAAGTCCACTTTTTGCCTCCTACATTTGGAATAAAGCTTTGAAACTTATAACACTTGTTCACCACCACAATCTTCATCTGTAGGCAAGAGTACATATCTCTATCAAGCATTTTGACAGAATTATGGCCCTTTTTGACTTAGAACTTTTGGTTAAGGTTTTTGTTAAAGTCCACTTATTTACATAACCCTTTGAAATAAAGCTTAAGAACTTGGAACACTTGTTCACCATCAAAATCTTCATCTGTAGGCAAGAGTACATAACTCTGTCAAGCATTTTAACAGAATTATGGCCCTTTTTAACTTAGAACTTTTGGTTAAGGTTTTTGTTAAAGTCCACTTTTTAAATAACCCTTTGAGATAAAGCTTTGAAACTTGGAACAGTTGTTCACCACCAAAAGCTTCATTTGTAGACAAGAGGACATTACTCTATCAAGTATTTTTACAGAAATTATTGCCCTTTTTCACTCACTTTTTTCTCTTTCATTAAAGACTTCAAAGAGATCCTACATCCAGAATACTATAAAAGATATTTTACAGAGACTGATTATTTGCTTCTAGTATCATGGGGCACTATTTTAGTCCACTATCAAGCATTTTTACACTAAAAATTCTGAGAATAGTCGAGCGCGCTGTCCTCTGACAGCTCTTGTTTCTTGTCTAAACAAACCACTAATCTTTTAAAATACAAAGTGGTGAACAAATCAATTCGTTATTCATACATGTACATATATCTTGAAGTATCTGAATTTCCTGAATGTCCATATGGTTGTTTGGTCGACTTTCCCGTTCACGGACCTTATTTAAATAATACAGTAAACTCTACCATAAGTGGTCATTCATTTATTAAACATATTAGTCGTAAAAACAAGTGGTTGCATAATGCAGGGCAAAAATAATGCGGAAAACTTCTATAGGAGCTTTCTGCTTTACTTTTGTTCTGCATTAAGCTAGCACCTGTCTTACAAACCTATTTTAGACAGGTTCTACTGTAAGCCTAAAGTCGTTTCGTCCACCGTAAGTCATATAGGGATTAGGTTTTCACACGTACATCGCGGCTATGTGTTTGAAGTTAATTTTTATGCCCCCCAGATAAGATCTGGGGGGCATATTGTGTTTGCCCTGTCTGTCTGTCTGTTTGTCTGTTTGTTTGTCAGCAACTTTAACATTGGTCATAACTTTTAAGTCAGTACAGATAGAGACTTGATATTTGGCATGCATATGTGTCTCATGAAGGCGCACATTTTGAGGGGTGACATGTCAAGGTCATCCTTCAAGGTCAGAGGTCAAATATATGGGTCAAATCACCGACTTTAACATTGGCCATAACTTTTTGACCAGTAGAGATAGAGACTTGATATTTGGCATGCATGTGTATCTCATGAAGCTGCACATTTTGAGGGGTGAAATATCAAGGTCAAGGTCATACTTCAGGGTCAAAGGTCAAATTGTCTGTTTCTTTGTCTGTAACTTTAACATTGGTCATAACTTTTGAGCCAGTACAGCTAGTGATTTGATATTTGGCATGCATATGTATCTCATAAAGCCGCACATTTTGAGGGGTGTTATGTCAAGGTCATCTTTAAAGGTCAGAGGTCAAACACATGGGTCAAATCACCGACTTTAACATTGGTCATAACTTTTGAACCAGTGCAGATAGAGACTTGATATGTGGCATGCTTGTGTATCTCATGAAGCTGCACAGTGTGAGGGGTGAAATATCAAGGTCACTCTTCAGGGTCAAAGGTCACCAACTTCAAATTGGCCATAACTTTTGAACCAATAGAGATAAAGTCTTAATATTTGGTATGCATGTGTATCTCATGAAGCTGCACATTTTAGGGGGTGACATTTCAAGGTCAATGTCATCTTTCAGGGTCAAAGGTCACCGACTTTAACATTGGCCATAACTTTTGAACCAGTAGAGATACAGACTTGATAGTTGGTATACGTGTGTTTCTCATTTTGCTGCACAGTTTGAGGGGTAACATGTCAAGGTCAAGGTCGTCCTTCATGGTCAAAGGTCACAAACTTTAACATTGGCCATTACTTTTGAACCAGTAGAGATACAGACTTGATATGTGGTATGCATGTGCACCCCATGAAGCTGCACAGTTTGAGGGGTGACATGTCATGATCAAGGTCATCCTTTAGGGTCAAATATCATATCGAGGGGGCATAGTGTTTCACAAACACATCTTGTTCAAATATGCGCGTGCAGGCAATAATCGCAAATCGCCCAATCATAATTCAGACCCAGATCACGATCACGTTTCATTTTATAAAAAAAATTAAATGCTACACAGTATTTGTATAAATATTGCTTCAACATTATGAGTGTTTTGTCAAAATAATATAAGCAATTGATATTAACTTATACAATAGGCACATGCTGACAATTATCGCACACTGTTGATTCCATAGTTAACACTTCACCTCATACAAACATATTTCACGCATAGATCTACAAACAGAGAAGACCCAGATCAGACAGCTCCTATAGGAGCTGTCTGATCAGGGTCTGCTCTTTTTTGCTAATGGAATTGAACAGATCTTTTATTATACTTTCTAAGATGGACACAATGTTCCACCTTCCATATTTCATTAAAAAAATTCTAAAATAAACATGCGCAATTCGTGGATTTAAATTTGTATTCCACATAACGTGATATTAGATAAAACCAAACGTTTGTTACTTAGTTAAATATTTCTTCAGAACTATCAGTGTTTAACTGTTTGATCAACATTTTAGCTACTATAGTAGAGTCGATGGTATCCCGGGTTCGATGTTGATGTACCTATTATGATCCACATTTTGTGCGCTAAAATGTTAAGCATAGATTTCAGATTTGGAACCAAACTGGTTCATTATTAATATTAAATTTCAGTTGCATAATCTGTGCATAAGGCTGTTTTGAGGCCAAATCTGGAGGCATAAGTCCTTTTTACAAATTGAATATTTATCCCAATTACTTGTTTATAGAATAACTGTAGTGTACATAACTTGTCACCTGTTGAGACCGATTGTTAATCAATATTAAATGGCTGCCAAGCCATATTTGATTGTTTTGAATGTAGATGTTTTGTTTGGAGCTAAAGGTGTAAATACCAATACAGGTGGAGTAAGTAACTGTAAAATTAAGCCACATTAGTTCTGACTTTCTATGTGATAAGACTGTAAAACTTCTCTGTGACAGAAAATTCAAATTAAGAAATAACTAAGTGAATCTGAAAAATCTCAGTGACTTTAAATTATAAATCTATGTAACTTGGTGACATACGGAAAACCCTGAGAACAATCTTTGTGTACTGCATTGTATTGTATAGACTTTGTGAAGAAGAAACTTGGAATTAAACATTAGCGAAAACATGTTTGGAGTCTGTAGTTTCTGCTTGATCCTTTAAGAAATATGGCACTTCACATCCCACACGTTATGCGTTGGGCGCGACCGGCACCTGTGCATAATATACGGATCAAACTTTCGTTATGGTTCTTGTCAGGATGTTTTGATTAAAATAGGGCCGGGTTGACCAGCTAAAATATAGGGGGAGGGGCTGTTTGACCGAAATGGGGCCGCTGAAACTCTGTTGAGGTCGGATTGACCATGGATCGATTTCACTTGGGCCAAGTTAGACCGGTTCGACCCGTTTTCGTCCGATTGTTAATGTAGTGAAACATAGCACATTGCTTCCCAGAAATACTTTCGTATGGTATTATGACTTATTAGTCTATACAGAGTCCTAAAAGGGCGTTCGTAAAACAAATAAACACAAACAAAAATCTTTATTAATCATCAAAACGTAGAAAGACAGCTCCGAGATTAACAGGGGCAGTTAACTCTGTAAACATTTGACGAGAGCACGGAAAGGAGTGCCCTGTAAAACTCGTGTCCGACAAAATCGCAACATATTCGGATAGTGTAAATATTGCTAAGCATAATTTTACCATTGCATACATCTTAAATACATTTATAAAAATAATTAAAATAGAAACTGAAGTAAATCATACAAAGAATACACGTTAAGTCCAATGTTAATCACGGATACTTGAACATAATTGATCGAAAGGGTTTAAGATATCAAATCCGAGTCCATGAACCAAACATATCGTGAATACAAATGGCTCCGCGCCTGTGGGCGCGGAGCAATAAGCAGTTTACCCTTTACTTCATATGTATACCTTTAACCCACTCCTTCATATTGATGCTTTTGATGCTTCTGTAAAAGTCACTTTCTGAAACCATTATGATACAATGTAGATAGGAGCAAATGCTCTATTTATCACAATGGTTTCAAAACTATACAATTTTAAAACTTCCTTTTCTCTAGTAAATGCACCTTTTAAGTAGATTTATTCAAAGAGGCTGGTTCTAAAAATAGTCTGCGAGATAATGGGTTAAATGCCTTTACTTTGGTATATAAACAAAGGACAATTCTAATGCTGATTAAATACACAATAAATCAGAGAATGTGCTGCATTTGATATGAGTATTATGTAACTGTAACCAGAGTAACAGATAACACTGCATACCCAATTACTGAAATCGTCATTTCTCTACCAAACCCTTTACTGTGACCACTCTTTAGAATCGTCTCTTCGAGAGTGGTCACAGTATAGGGTTTGGTGGAGAAATAAAGAAGCTAATGCTGAAAATGTTTAAATTTACGCATTTTTTTTTGAGCTCTGTGTAACTGTCCTTTTAGTCCCTAACTACACATTCTACTTTTTACATACAGAGTAGACCCAAATCAGACAGCTCCTGTAGGAGCCGTCTGATCAAGGTCTACCAGTAATCTGTTTGCTTATGGAATTATAGATTTGATTCTACTGCTTCTGCCATGGCAAACATCTCCTGTTTAATTCTGTTTCCAGATGAATATAAGAAATAATGGGTTAAACAGTATTAATAGTTAAAGGAATAAATATTCATCTAATTAATATTCCTGATATTATTATTTCTTATATAAATATTAACCCTTTCCTTCATGAATATTCATGCCATGTATGTTAATTTGATTACTTGTTATAATAGCACATTGACACAGGAAAATTTGTAAATGGCAGAAACTGTAGAATCATATCTGTATTATTTCATAAGGAAACAGAGCAGACCCTGATCAGACAACTCCTATAGGAGCCATCTGATCTGGGTCTACTCTGGTTGCAAAGGGGTAGAAAGGCATAATTTTTTTTTTATGTTTAATGCTTTTATTCTCCCCGTAATTGACCTTACGCCAGCGGCGAGATAACCACGCCCACAAAAATCAAGGAGAGCAACTCTTCCCATGTCCAACATTATAAGTAAAACAAATTTGTTAGAGGGTCTACACATTATAAGGATTTTTTTCAGAATTATCAAGTTTTAGTCGGTGTATACTGCTTGTCAGATTTTATCAGGGTCAACACTGCCAGACTTTGATCAGGATCTACAGTTTGATCATACAGGTGTTTGTCGTGTGCTACCCCACCACCCGCCCATCTGCTACCCCCTTCTGTAACCTCATAGAAAGATATTGGTCAAAATAATCTCAAACATGTCAAAATAATGTTAAAATACTGTAACATAATAAATTATATTGGCCTGGTTGGACCATAAATCATCAATTGTTTCACTGTTGGATGTTGGCTGCAGACCACGAAAACTGTGTGACTCATTGAATCTCCAAAATCCCAAAGAACTTCCGATCAGGTTCAATAAATTTTGTTCTAAATGATGGTTTTTTTTAGCTCACCAGAGCACTTTTGTGCTCAGGGTGAGCTTTTGTGATCACATAATGTCCGTCGTCTATCGACATGCTTCGTACATTGTCCGTCGTTGGGCGTCAACAATTTGAACCTTTAGAAATCTTCTCCTCTGAATCTACAGGGTTCTCAGCTTTCATCTTTATTACATAACATCATCTGTAGGTCCTCTACAAATGTTATATAAATTATGCACCTAGGGTCAAAATTGGCCCAGGGGTGCCTTGTTTTCAATAGAAACATATAGCAAAACTTTGAAAATCGTCTAGTCTGAAACTGGAAGGTTCTCTGCTTTCATATTTGGCACATAGCATCATGTTCAGGTCCTCTACAAAAGTTATATAAATTATGCCACCAGAGCCCCAGGGCAGGCTAGTTTTCAATAGAAACATATAGTGAAAACTTTAAAAATCATCTTCTCTGAAACTGGAAGGTTCTCAGCTTTAACTTTTGGCACAAAACATCATGTACAGGTCTTCTACAATAGTTATATAAATCATGCCCCTTGGGACAAAATTGGCCAAACCCCAGGGCTGTTGTTAGCTCACCAGAGTACTTTTGTGCTCAGGGTGAGCTTTTGTGATTGCCTGATGTCCATAGTCCGTCATCGTCCGTAGTCAACAATTTGAACCTTTAAAAATCTTCTTCTCTGAATCTACAGGGTTCTCAGCTTTCATCTTTGGTACATAGAATCATCTGTAGGTCCTCTACAAAAGTTATATGAATTATGCCCCTAGGGTCAAAATTGGCCCTGCCCCAGGGCTTTTCAATTTTCAATAGAAACATATAGTGAAAACTTTGAAATTCTTCTCCTCTGAAACTAGAAGGTTCTCAGCTTTCTTATTTGGCACATAGCTTCAACGTCTTCAGGTCTTCAGCTTCAGGTCTTCTACAAAAGTTATATAAATTATGTCCCTAGGGTCAAAATTGGCCCCACCCCAGGGATTGACAGTTTTCTGTAGCTGACTGCTTAAACAGCTCATGGGATCACTATATATGCATAGGAAATGAAACTCTTCTTGTCAAAACTGTATGTCCAGAGCTTAGATATTTGTTGTATAGATTAACTTAGCATACCTTTATGAGTTTTGTTAATATCATAGTTCTGAGGTTAAAATTGGCCCTCCCCTGACTTTTTTCACATCGGAAACTACAGTCTAAAGGTTCTACAGGTTAAAGTTTTCCCCATATTCAGAGATAAGCCAGTGCACTGATAGGACTAGCTGGCCAGTGGGTGTGTATTGGTAATCACCCTTAGCCTGATCAGTAGAGTAGAAATTGTGTTAAAACAAATTACACACACTCATTATGTCTCCCCCCCATATTTATATGGGGGAGACAGATTGTTTTCGTGAGAGTTGTCTGTCTGTCTGTCCGTCTGTCTGTCTGTCCGCACTCACCAAAGGGTAGTTGTGTGACTTTTTATACGCCCACCTAATAAAGGTGGTCGTATATTGTCGTGGCCCTGTCCGTCCGTCCGTTCGTTCGTTCGTTCGTTCGTCCGTCAACATTTTGTTTGTCCGCTGTTTTCTGGGAAAACTATTAGACAGATATTAATGAAACTTAACACAAATGTTAAATGCATGAAGATCTGAAGCTGAGTTGATTCTGAGGTTCATTTGATTTTTCATTTCAGAGTTATGGCCCTTGTCATTAAAAAATATGCAAATAGTTTGTCCGCTGTTTTCTGGGGAAACTATTTGAGAGATATTAATGAAACTTCACACAAATGTTTAATGCATCAAGATCTGAAGCTGAGTCGATTCTGAGGTTCATTTGATTTGTCGTTTTGGAGTTATGGCCCTTTTACTTAAAAAAATAATGCAAATACATGCAAATAGTTTGTCTGCTGTTTTCTGGTAAAACTATATGAGAGATATTAATGAAACTTCACACAAATGTTTAATGCATCAAGGTCTGAAGCTAAGTCGATTCTGAGGCTCATTTGATTTGTCATTTCGGAGTTATGGCCCTTTTACTTGAAAAATAATGCAAATACATGCAAATAGTTTGTCCGCTGTTTTCTGGGAAAACTATATGACAGATATTAATGAAACTTCACACAAATGTTAAATGCTTCAAGATCTGAAGCTGTGTTGATTCTGAGGTTCATTTGATTTTTCATTTCAGAGTTATGTCCCTTGTGCTTGAAAAATATGCAAATAGTTTGTCCGCTGTTTTCTGGGAAAACTATTTGACAGATATTTTTGAAACTTCATACACATGTTTAATGCATCTAGACCTAAAGCTAGGTCGAGTCTGAGGATCATTTGATTAAATGTTTCGGAGTTATGGCCCTTGCAATTAAAAAAATAATGCAAATCTATGCAAATATGAGGATGGCCATAACTTTTTCATTTACAATGATATTTGCTTCAATTTTTTTATATGGTTAAACCTTAATGTGAATTTTCACATATATTGCGGGGGTTTTGATATGTCATTTTATTCTAAAGTTATGGTCCTTGAACTTTGTGTGTTTGTTGCTTTGTTAGTCGGTAAATTTTTAGTTTGTCGGTTGATATAAATGAAACTTAACAACTTAACACAAATGTTTTAAGCAACAAAATTTGAAGCTGAGTTTATTTTGAGGTTCAATCAGTTTGTCTTTACAGAGTTATGGCCGTTGCACTTTACAAAAATCTGCAAAAATGAGGATTAGCTGTAACTTTTTTATTTAATAAGATATTCACTTGATTTTTTAAAAAAATAGTACCAACTTAATATGGAAATCAAGATCTGAAGCACAGATTAGAAAATGTCAACACTTATAAGGCATGTTGAATTGGAGAAAGTTTGCAAGTGGGCGTATTATGTACCGTATGCGGTACTCTTGTTCTAACTAGTCCCACAAGTAAAATCATTAACCTGGCCATCTCTTGTGACATTAACCTGGCCATTTCTTGTGACATTAACCTGGCCAGTTGTGGGACATAGGGTTAGGGTTAGCTTCCAGATCATTCTTTTCCAAAGTTAGAGCCAAAAATAGTTTTTCTTGTGGGACTAGTCACACAAGAAAAGATCAAAGGAAAAAGTCACACAACTACCCATTTGTTAGCACGTCCGTCCGTCCGTCAGTCTGTCCGTCACACTTTTTGTCCAGACGATAACTTCAATATTCCTGATGCCAGTTGATTGAAACTTCATATATGGAAAGAGCATAATGAGAGGAAGTGTCATGCACAAGGTCCATAACTCTGACTTCACTGATACAGGAGTTATTGCCCCTTGTAAAAAAAAAACATACTTTTTTGTCCGGAAGATAACTCCTATATGGCTCATGCCATTTGATTGAAACTTCATATATGGAAAGATCATGACGAGAGGAAGTGTCATGCACAAGGTCCATAACTCTGGCTTCACTAATATTGGAGTTATTGCCCTTTGTAAAAAATATCACAATTTTTTGTCCGGACAATAACTTCAATATGCCCGATGCCAGTTGATTGATACTTCATATATGGAAAGAGCTTAATGAGAGGAGGTGTCATGCACAAGGTACATAACTCTGGCTTCACTAATATAGGAGTTATTGCCCTTTGTAAAAAAATCACACTTTTTTGTCCGGAAGATAACTTCTATATGGCTCATGCCATTGGATTGAAACTTCATATATGGAAAGATCATAACGAGAGGAAGTGTCATGCACAAGGTCCATAACTCTTGCTTCACTAATATTGGAGTTATTGCCCTTTGTAAAAAAATCACAATTTTTTGTCCGGATGATAACTCCTATATGACACATGCCATTGGAGTGAAACTTCATACATGGAAAGATCATGATAAGAGAAAGTGTCATGCATAAGATCCTTAACTCGAGCTTCAATAAATTTAGAGTTATTGCCCCTTGTACATTTGTTAAATGCTTTCTTGTCCGGACGATAACTCCTACATGGCTCTTGCCATCGTATTGAAAGTTCATACATCGAAAGAGCATGATGAGAGAAAGTGTCATGAACAAGGGCCATAACTCTGGCTTCAATAATTTTGGAGTTATTGCCTTTTGTTACATTTTTTGGCCGATCAATAACTCCTGTTCGACTAATGCTATTGGAATGACATTTTATTTTTGGAAAGAGCATGATGAAAGTAAGTGTCGTGCACAAGGGCCATAAATCTGGTATCAGTATTTTTGGAGTTATTAGCTGTTATCATTTTCTTCTTGAAAAATGTGGTGTGGAAAGTGCATAATGAGGGGAAGTATCATTCATCAAGACCTTAACATTTTTAGTGATTTCCCTTTACATATTGTTTTTATTAGAGGGGAGACATCCGTTTTTGTGACAAAAACCTCTAGTTTTAGATTGAGAAAACTATGTGGATAATACTCAAAATGCAGAAAGCTTTTTTTCCTTATCTATGCCCTGCATTAAGCTACCAGCTATCAATATATATCCTATAACTGTATCTACTGTGAAGTTCAGCTTAATACAAAATTCAAGTGTTCTATTGCATCTTGGAGAGCAGTGCCTATTTTTAGCTGGCTATTTTAAGCATTACATTTCCCTTTCACACTTTTTGATTACAACTGGATTGCCTCCCTTCTGGATAATGGCAGTTGCAAATTAGATCTGACCTGTAAATAGAACAATTAACCCTTTACTCCATAAATATGCATTCCTACACCTTTGCAAACAGAGTAGACCCAGATCAGATGGCTCATGTAGTAGCCATCTGATCAATATGCTGTATTTGCTTATGATATAATATAGTGCAAATCGTATTAAATTATTTTTATTTTGTGTACAATATACATGCACTTATAATATGTTTACTTAAGCCTTTCCCTCATATAAATGACTTTTCATGCATTTGCAAACAGAACAGACCCAAGTCAGACGGCTCCTATAGCAGGGTCTGATCTGTTTGTCAATGGAATTTGAAATATGTTTCTTTACTTTCTAAAATGGCTATACTGTCCCACTTTCCATATTTCATTACAACTATTTAGTCCATGAATATTCACTAGGTATTGAAATTTTGAATAAACATAGGACAGGGGAAGGGTTAAAAGTACATCAATCTTAAGATGTTATGAAAATATCTGAAATTTTGAACATAAGTATAGATTGATTTATTCTTTCTGAATTAAAATTTGCCCCACCCCAGGGTCAGCTAGATTTCCATAGAAACATATAGTGAAATCTGTGAAAATCTTCTCTCCTGATTGTCTGGTGAGCGATGTCAGGGCCATTCTGGCCCTCTTGTTAGAGTTATTGCCCTTTGTTACATTTTCTTGTCTGATCAATAACTCCTGCTCTACCTATACTATTGGAATGACATTTTATGTATGGAAAGAGCATGATGAAAGGAAGTGTTATGCACAAGTATCATAACTCTGGCTTCAATAATATTGGAGTTATTGCCTCCCATTTTCTGCGGAGTTATGGGACTGAAATTTATACATGAAAATTTTGTCTGCAAGGTTTCTCCAAAATCTTTAATTGGATATGCATTAAATTTCATAGGATTGAATTGCATCCTGCCTAGTTGTGCATTTCTTATTCCAGTTCAGATTTGATGATTTTCTGCAGAGTTATGTGACTTTGAAAATTTTACATGGAAAATTTTGTCCGCGGGGTTTCCCCAAAAATCTTTTACCAGATTTTCATGAAACTTCATAGGGTTGATCAGCACCATGCCTAGTTGTGCCTAGTTTATTCCTTTTCTGGTTCAATGATTTTCTGTAGAGTTATTGGACTTTGGAAAATTTTGTCCATGTGCTGGGGGAGACATCAGTTTTTATCAAACACAATTCTAGTTTAGATCTGGCCTGCTGCAAGTAATTAGACAATTAACCCTTTACTCCATAAATAAGCCTTTCTATACCTTTGCAAACAGAGTAGATACAGATCAGATGGTTCATCTAGTAGCCATCTGATCAATCTGCTCTGTTTGCTTATGATATAATATATTGCAAATTGCATTAAATTATTTTCATTTTATGTAGATTATACATGTATATTCAGTAGGTATTGGAAATTTAAATGAACATTGAACAGCGGAAGAGTTAAAAATAGATAAGATATGAATAATAATATGAACTCATGAAGGTGTATTATGAAAATATCTGAAATTTTGAACATAAGTATAGATTAATATATTCTTTCTGAATTAAAATTGGCTTGCCCCAGGGACGGCTATTGAAAACTTTGAAAATATTCTCCTATGATTGTCTGGTGAGCGATATCAGGGCCTTTCAGGCCCTCTTGTTGAAATAATTGCTTAGATCTAAGTTATGTTAGTACTTTTTTGTTGTTAAATCGGTCATTTGTTTATATATAATCAAATTACAAAAAACATGTATATCACCCCCAGATCCTGTTTAGTTTATTGTTGAAAACTGTTGTGTCAGGCATATCAAATTGATGAAATTCATAGTTTTCAAACAATTTTTTTTCATAGAAGACAAGCTGGCGACAAATTGACAGAAAATGGATTGTGTAATGGGAGAAAATTATGGCCTTTAGACCCAAGTTCAAAGTTCTATTAATCCAATTAAAAATTTGAGAAATTCCATGCTGGGTTAACACAACAAACATTGTGGTACATGTATTTTGTTAATGAAAGGTCACGTGTGATGTCAGGTGATTTATTAGCCCACCAGAGCACAAAGTGCTCAAGGTGAGCTATTGTGATACCCCTGTGTCCGGCGTCAGTCTGTCCGTCTGTCTGTCTGTCAACAATTTCAAACGACTTCTTCTCTGAAACCGACTGCCCAATTGTAACCAAACTTGGTCAGGTACATACTGTGGGTGGGTGCTTTAAAATTTGTTAAAAGATAGTGGATGGGGCCATCAGTCCATCGGTCTTGTTGCCTTGGCAACTGTACACAATATCTAGAAAAATCTTCTTCTCCAGAATGACTTGTCCGATTTGAATATAGTTTTCACCTAAATGTTTCCCAGTTGATAGACTTTAAAAGATGTTAAAAGAATTTTGATCCGGCAAAAAATATGGCCGCCAGAGGGCGTGGTCATTTTTTCCATATATGGTAATATGGAATTTTCATAGGAAAATCTTTAAAAATCTTCTGCTCTGAAACTGTAAAGCCTAGACCTTTGATGTTTGGTATGTAGCATGATCTTATGGTCCTCTACAAAGATTGTTCAAATTATGGCCCCCGGGCCAAAAATGGCCCCGCCCAAGGGCTTGTCAGTTTTCATAGGAAGATCTTTAAAAATCTTCTTCTCAAACTGTAAGGCCTAGACCTTTGATATTTGGTATGAGGCATGATCTTATGGTGCTCTACAAAGATTGTTCAAATTATGAACCCCGGGCCAAAAATGGCCCCGCCCAAGGGCTTATCAGTTTTTCATAGGAAAATCTTTAAAAACCTTCTCTCAAACTATAAGGCCTAGACCTTTGATATTTGGTATGTAGCATGATCTTATAGTCCTCTACAAATAGTGTTCAAATCAGGACCCCTGGGCCAAAAATGCCCCCGCCCAAGGGCTTATCAGTTTTTCATAGGAAAATCTTTAAAAATCTTGTTCTCTGAAGCTGTAAGGCCTTGACCTTTGATATTTGGTATGTAGCATGATCTAATGGTCCTCTACAAAAGTGGTTCAAATTTTTACCCTTGGGCCAAAAATGGCCCCGCCCAAGGGCTTATCAGTTTTTCATAGGAAAATCTTTAAAAATCTTCTTCTCTGAAACTGTAAAGTCTAGACCTTTGATATTTAATATGTAGCATGATCTTATGGTCCTCTACAAATAGTGTTCAAATTATGACCCCGGGCCAAAAATGGCCCCGCCCAAGGGCTTATCAGTTTTTCATAGGAAAATCTTTAAAAACCTTCTCTCAAACTATAAGGCCTAGACCTTTGATATTTGGTATGTAGCATGATCTTATAGTCCTCTACAAATAGTGTTCAAATCAGGACCCCTGGGCCAAAAATGCCCCCGCCCAAGGGCTTATCAGTTTTTCATAGGAAAATCTTTAAAAATCTTGTTCTCTGAAGCTGTAAGGCCTTGACCTTTGATATTTGGTATGTAGCATGATCTAATGGTCCTCTACAAAAGTGGTTCAAAATTTGACCCTTGGGCCAAAAATGGCCCCGCCCAAGGGCTTATCAGTTTTTCATAGGAAAATCTTTAAAAATCTTCTTCTCTGAAACTGTAAAGTCTAGACCTTTGATATTTAATATGTAGCATGATCTTATGGTCCTCTACAAATAGTGTTCAAATTATGACCCCGGGCCAAAAATGGCCCCGCCCAAGGGCTTATCAGTTTTTCATAGGAAATTCTTTAAAAACCTTCTTCTCTCAAACTGTAAGGCCTAGACCTTTGATATTTGGTATGTAGCATGATCTTATGGTCCTCTACAAATAGTGTTCAAATTATGACCCCCGGGCCAAAACTGGCCCTGCCCAAGGGCTTAAAAGTTTTTCATAGGAAAATCTTTAAAATTCTACTGAAACTGTAAGGCCTTGACCATTGATATTTGGTATGACTAACATGATCTAATGGTCCTCTATAAATATGTAGCTGTGGCTTGTGGTCCTCTGCCAAGAATGTTTAACTTACGACCCTGACCACTTGGCGAAACTTGGCCCTGCCTCAGGGCTTATCAGTTTTTCATGGGAAAAATATGAAATATTATTTTTCTCTGAAAGCATAAGGTTTAGACCTTTAATTAATGGCATACACATGATTTCTTGTGGTCAAAAATGGCCCCGCCCCTGGGGTTATCTCAGGTGAGCACTTCAGGGCCTCATGGCCCTCTTGTTGAGCATTAATATATCATTGGTCAAATAATATATTTCGGATACAAATATGTTTTTATAGAGCAAATAGAGACCTCGATCTGGAAAAAGCCATGGAAAGCCCATCCATCATTAGTGGATATTTAACGGAAATATTTACACCTTGTGGTTTGGAATGCCCAACTTCCTGTAAAATGTTTATGGATGCTAGCTGATGATGCAAAAATTGAACAAAAATGACCATTTTTAGTTCTGTAAAAAAGCAGTTGCACCAGACACGTGAAAGAATGGTTTATCATGTTTAGACTGGGTTATTTGTAGGCTATATATGTGACACGAGCGCATTTCCAAATCATTTGTATGTTACTTTTTTAGCCGGATTTTTCAAGAACAATCTCGGCTTATAGTTTGCCGAAAACCGGGCGGGCGGTTGGGCTGGGCGGCGTGCTGTCGTAAACTAAACTTTAACATTGCTTACAACTTCTGAATTACTTCTGCTAGACCATTCATATAAGGTATGCAGGTAGTTTGGGTAAAGGTCTTTCACTAGATACAAGGATACATGGAATCTGGCCACGATCAAGGTCACTATTTCCAAATCTTTGCCGTTTTTAACAAACTTTAACGTTGCTATAAGTTCTGAACTACAAATGCTAGGCAATTCATCTTTGGTATACAGATAGCTTGGGGAAAGGCCTTTCACTTTATACAAGCATACATGAAATCAGGTCAAGGCCAAAATGACTATTTCCAAAACTTTGCTGTCTTTAACAAAACTTTAACATTGCTTATAACTTCTTAATTACTTAAGCTAGACCATTCATATTTGGTATGCAGATAGCTTTGGTAAAGGCCTTTCACTTGATTTAAGATACATGAAACGGGTTGAGGTCATTATTTCCAAAACTTTGCCGTTTTTAACAAACTTTAACATTGCTATAACTTCTGAACTACAAATGCTAGGCAATTCATATTTTGTAAACAAATAGCTTGGGTGAAGGCCTTTTCATTTGATACGAGGATAAATGAAATCAGGTCAAGGTCACTATTTCCAAAACTTTGCCGTCATTAACAATACTTAAATTGCATATAAGTTCGTTATTGCAAATGCTAGGCAATCTTTGGTATACAAATGTCTTTGGTAAAGGCCTTTCAGTTGATACAAGGATACATGAAATCAGGTCAAGGTCAATATTTCCAAAATTTTGCCGTCATTAACAAAACTTTAACATTGCTTATAACTTCATAATTACTTAAGCTAGACCATTCATATTTGGTATACAGATAGCTTGGTTGAAGGCCTTTCATTTGATATAAAGATACATGAAATCGGGTCATGGTCACTATTTCCAAAACTTTGCCATTTTAACAAACTTTAACATTGCTATAACTTATGAACTACAAATGCTAGGCAATTCATCTTTGGTATACAGATGGCTTTGGTAAAGGCCTTTTCAGTTGATATAAAGATATTTGAAATTAGGTCAGTCAAGGTCACTATTTGACAAGTTGGCCATCATTGAAAAACTTTAACATTTTTTCTTAACTGCTGAACCTCATCTGCTAGACAATTCATATATGGTATGGAGTTAGCTTTGGTGAAGGCCCTTCAGTTGATACAAGGATTTATGAATTTGGGTCAAGGTCAATATTTTGAAAACATGAATGTTATTAGCAAATTGTAACATTTTGCTATAACTTCTGATCCACAAGTGCCAGCAATTCACCATTGTAATTCAGATAGCTTTGGTAAGGACCTTATGGATGACATAAAGATACCTGAAATCAGGTCAAGGTCACAATTTTGAAACATTGGCTGTCATTAAAATGTTATAACTTCTGAACTACATGGGCTAGACAATATCTATTTGGTATATGCAGATGGCTTGGGTGAAGGCCTTTCAGTTGATACACAGATACATGAAATTGGGTCAAGTTCAACACAAAAAAACCTGGCTTTAATGCAGTTAAGGCATTTTTTGCCTGTTGGTTTTTAGTTTGATTTTGGTTTCGGAAAGGAATAAAATTTAACATCACCGAAAAGTCGTTCCTTATAATGTGAATCAGTAAATACATATGTGCCGTAATAGCAACGTTTAAACATTTTGTTAAGAAATCAATATATTTCGCTCTGTGTCTGACATGTATTGTTTGTCGGACAAAATGGCAGACAGCAACAGGTCAGGGTAGGCTTATCAGTTATCGCTTACTGATTTGTTGATTACCTGTCAATCAAAAATCCTGGAGTAAAGTCAATTTTTTGCCATAATAGTGGGTGAGCTGTGGAGTCTGTTTAGATGTTCAAGAATATTTGTAAATAATGTTAATTATACCCCCCTTTTGAAAAAATGGGGGTATATTGCTTTGCACATGTCGGTCGGTCTGTCAGTCGGTCGGTCGGTCGGTAGATCGATGGTTTCCGAACGATAACTAATAAACGACTTGGCCTAGAATCTTCAAACTTGCTGTGGTGGTTGGTCATGACAAGTAGATGACCCCTATTGTTTTTGAGGTCACTAGGTCAAAGGTCAAGGTTACCATGACCTAAAATGGTGAAATAGTTTCCGATCAATAACTGCTCAAGGGTTTGGCTTGGGATCCTCAAACTTGCTGTGGTGGTTGGTCATGACCACTAGATGACCCCTATTGATTTTGAGGTCACTAGGTCAAAGGTCAAGGTCACCATGACCTTAAATGGTTAAACGGTTTCCGATCAATAACTCCTCATGGGTTTAGCTTAGAATCTTCAAGTTTGCTGTGGTAATTGGTCATGACCACTGGATGACCCCTATTGATTTTGAGGTCACTAGGTCAAAGGTCAAGGTCACCATGACCTTAACTGGTAAAATGGTTTCTGATCAATAACTGCTCAAGGGTTTGGCTTAGGATCTTCAAATTTGCTTAGGTGGTTGGTCATGACAACTAGATGAGTCCTATAGTTTTTTAGATCACTAGGTCAAAGGTCAAGGTCACCATGACCTTAAAGGGTGAAATGGTTTGCGATCAATAACTGTTCAAGGGTTTGGCCTAGAATCTTCAAATTTGCTGTTGTGGTTGGTAATGACTACTAGATGACCCCTATTGCTTTTTAGGTCACTAGGTCAAAGGTCAAGGTCACCATGCTCTTAACTGGTCAAATGGTTTCCGATGAATAACTGCTCAAGGGTTTGGCTTAGAATCTTCAAACTTGCTGCGGTAGTTGGTCATGACAACTGTATGACCCCTATTGTATTTGAGGTCACTAGGTCAAAGGTCAAGGTCACCATGACCTTAACTTGTAAAATGGTTTCTGATCAATAACTGCTCAAGGGTTTGGCTTAGGATCTTCAAATTTGCTTAGGTGGTTGGTCATGACAACTAGATGAGCCCTAATTTTTTTTTTAGGTCACTAGGTCAAAGGTCAAGGTCACAATGACCTTAACTGGTGAAATGGTTTGCGATCAATAACTGCTCAAAGGTTTGGCCTAGGATCTTCAAACTTGCTGTGGTGGTTGGTCATGACCAGTAGATTACCCCTATTATTTTTGAGGTCACTAGGTCAAGGTCACCATGACCTTAACTGGTGAAATGGTTTGTGATTAATAACTGCTCATGGGTTTGGCTTAGGATCTCCAAACTTGCTGTGGTGGTTGTCCATGACAACTAGATGACCCATATTGATTTTGAGGTCACTAGGTTAAAGATCAAGGTCATCATGATCTTAACTGATGAAATGGTTTCCAATTAATAACTGCTCAATGGTTTGGTTCGAGATCTTCAAACTTGCTGTGGTAGTTGGTTGTGACCACTTGATGACCCCTAAAGCTGTTGAGGTCACTAGGTCAAAGGTCAAGGTCACCATGACCTTAATATGTGAAATGTTTTCAGATCAATAAATGATCAGTGGTTTGACTTAGGATCTTCAATGTTGCTGTGGTGATTAGTCATGACCGCTAGATGACCTCTATAGTTGAGGTCACTAGATCAAAGGTCAGGGGGTCGGGGGGTATACATGTTTTACAAACATCTCTTGTTAATTCATAATCCTGTTCAAATTCTTTAACTGTTCCTTTAGTATTTACTATGAATCTACCTGTGTCGATCATGATTTTGAGGTAACTTTTAAATGATATTAGGTTCATACCCTGTTTAAGTAGTCTACTTCTATATATGTAGTGTTTAAGACACATTTTAATGATATTAGTTTTATGACAATCTGTCCCAAAAAGTATAGATGTTTCATCAAGTTATATATTTTCCTCCTTTCAGTATTACATTTTCTACACATTTGATAAAACATTTTGTTTTAAAACATCTGTAAAATATGTGAGAGATTGTTTCATCTTCAGGGTATCTTTCAGCTTTAATGTATATAAATATTTATTAAGTGGTAAAATGCAATGTAGAATCCTTAATTGTAACCATTGTAATGTGGTGTCTCGCGTTAAATTAAAGTTCAATATTTTTAGCTCCATTTTTTCAAAAAGTGGAGGAGCTATTGTCATGACCCTCTCGTAGGGGTCGGCGTTGGCGTCGGCGTTGGTTAACCTTTTTGTTAAGGTCCATTTCTCTGAAACCATCGAAGATGTTTAGTTCATATTTGGTATTTATGTTTACTATCACAAGGGCAACCCATTTCACAAGGGTAGGTAACCCTAGAATTAATTTTGCCATAGTTATGCCCCTTTTTGACTTAGAATTTTCATTGTTGGTTAAGTTTTATGTTAAGGTCCATTTCTCAGAAATTGTCACAAGGGCAGGTAATCTTAAAATTAATTTTGCTATAGTTATCTCCCCTTTCTGACTTGGACTTCCACTACACTTTCCAGCACTAAAAAAAGTGGTGCACGCTGTCTGCGGACAGCTCTTGTTATTTTCCCCGTAATAGGTGGTGATGGGTCGGAGAACCATCCCACTTAGCACCTTACATTGGATTTAACAAAATTTTATATTATTTGTAAAGTATTGAAACATATATCGGAAGTAATCTACAAAATAGTGTATAAAAGGGAAAAAAGAAATAAAAACAGAAATACACATGCCTCTATTAGTAGTAACTTGTATTTTATTATTTTTACTGCAATATTTTCTTTTTGTTTATAAAGACCCGGATGTGGGTGTGCAGAATGTTTTAATATGTTGCCACTTATTGTCAAATTCATCGAAAGACATCGTATTTTGTAAAGTAATTAGTTTGATTCTATATTTTGTTCTAAATACATCCTAGGAGTGTTTATGTTCATATCACATTTACATTGTTTTGTTGTGTATATATATTGTTTAATGTATGAAATTAACAGATTTGTTTTATTACAGTTTTCTCCAAATAAATATAGAAACTTTGTTAAAATCATTATTTACTTTTGCCTTATATAGTATGTCTTTAACTTGGTTTAAAAAACATTTAGTTTTTTCACAGTGGTAAAATAAATGGGGTATAGTTTCAGGTTATTTGAAACAAAGGGTACACAGTTTGTTGTCTTGTAGTTTTAAAGTCGTCAGGTATTTTTTTAAAGGCAAAACCGATGTAATATTCTAACTTGTGGCCATTGTAAATTACTATCTTTTGTGATATTAAGGGTAAGTTGTAAATTGAATTCCATTCTAGGTGTGTGGAATCAAAGTATGTATTCCATTTATCTTTGCTGGTAGGCTCTGCTGGATGTATTAATGTTTAATATATCCTAAAAGGTTCTACTGCCCGTCGTAGATGTCAATACTCGTTCAAAAAGGTGTGGTATAAAAGGCAGACAGGTATCCTTGTTTGAATGGTCATTATTTCTCCCCCCTTTAGGGGAGGGAGACATATTGATGTTGTGCTTTCTGTCCGTCCATCCGGCCTTCTATCTGTCTGTCCATTACACTTTCTTTTTTTAGCTCACCTGAGCCAAAGGCTCAGGATGAGCTATTGTGACCGCTATTTGTCCGTCGTCCGGCGTCCGGCGTCCGTCCACATTTTCAAACGACATCTCTGATGAAACTGCTGACCCGATTTTAACCAAATTTTGTCAGAAGCATCAGTGGCTAGGGGGAACGAAACATTGTTCACATTTTGACCCCCGGGCCAAAAATGACCCCGCCCAAGGGCTTATCAGTTTTTAGCTCACCTGAGCCAAAGGCTCAAGGTGAGCTATTGTGACCGCCTGTCGTCCGTCTGTCCGTCTGTCCGCACTCACCAATGGGTAGTTGTGTGACTTTTTCTAACTAGTCACACAAGTAAAATCATTAACCTGGCCATCTCTTGTGACATTAACCTGGCCATTTCTTGTGACATTAACCTGGCCAGTTGTGGGACATAGGGTTAGGGTTAGGGTTAGCTTCCAGATCATTCTTTTCCAAAGTTAGAGCCAAAAATAGTTTTTCTTGTGGGACTAGTCCCACAAGAAAAGATCAAAGGAAAAAGTCACACAACTACCCATTTGTTAGTACGTCCGTCTGTCCGTCCGTCTGTCCGTTCACTTTTATTTCAAATGACTTCTTCTCCTAAACCACTGGGAGGATTTCAACCAAATTTCACAGAAATGTACCTTAGGATGTCCTCTATCAGTTTTGTTAAAATCATGACCCCCGGGCAAAAAATGGCCCCGCCCCACTACTTTTACAGGGTTTTTTTTTAAATCTTTAAAAATCTTCTTCTCTGAAACCACAATTTCTAGAGCTTTGATATTTGGTATATAGCATCATCTAATGGTCCTTTACCAAGTTTGTTAAAATGATGACCCCCGGGCCAAAAATGGCCCTGCCCTGGGGCTTGTAGTTTTTACATAGACTTATATAGGGAAACCTTTAAAAATCTTTTTGTCTGAAACCACATAATCTAGAGCTGAGATATTTGGTATGAAGCATCACCTAATATACCACTACCAGGTGTGTTCAAATAATGACCCCTGGGCCATAAATGGTCTCACCCTGGGGTTTTATGCTACTTAACCTCAGAATCTGTAACACTTAAAAGGTAATTTCCTCACAGTTATTTCCCTTGTCCCATCAGCATAGCCATAAGGGACAAAGGGAAATAACTGCATTGGAGTGCTAGTATCATTCTATTTATAACTATTTATAGTAAAATGTTGAAGGTGAATCAGTGTAGCTGTTTTAGAAGGCATAGAAACATCTATCAAATTCCATTAGCAAATAACAGACCTTGATCCTATAGGAGCCACCTTATCTGGGTCTACTCTGTTTGCAGATGCATGAAAACAAGTTTATATGAGAGAAATTAAGGGTTAAATATCAACTCCAGATCCTAAACTGCAGACCAGCAGCAGTTCAAAGATAACAGCTGCTAGGCAGTAAAATCTCTCCCGGTCAATGCATGACTCTTAACTCTTTGCATGCTTGTGGTGAAACTGTGATTACCTATGCAAACAGTTTGGATCCAGATGAGAGGCCGCATACTGCGGCATCTCATCAGTATCCAAACTGTTTGTCATCTTAACCATATTTTTGCAAAAAAATGAAAGTAAGTTTATTTTAAGAATTGAAGCAGATGACAATAACTTTTTGTTGCAGACGAAACATTAAAGGCATTTTGACCCATTAACCCCAGTGTGTAGTGTGAGTGATGTTACATGGTGTCTTCCAATGTCTCTCAAATCAGATGTGAGAGATATAGGAAAGTAACAATTCAGCCAATCTAGGAAAATGATCACCATCTAGACTTTTGATCTGGGTCCAAACCCAACTGATGTAAATCATGGTAATGTTTTAGAAAACTGTGAAAACATGATTATGCAATGGCCCAACTGATATAAGTCATGGTAACTCTTAAGAAAACATGATAATCCCCCCCCCCCTAACAATGATAGGTGTTAAACTTACTACTGTGGATAAAGTCTGCTGCCCAAAAAAGCATCTTAAATGTAACTTTTTTTTATAAAATTTGATGACAACACATTAAAAAGTCCTAAAATGTCTGAATCTTGTATGATATTAATGAAATAACTGAGTAAATATAACTTAATTATAACAGTAGACGTAACTCTTCTCAATTTCAATTGTTAAAAATACTAATGACCCATTTAATTGAATTATCATCAGATATTCACACCTAGAGCTAGACTTATTTCTAAACACCTATTAACCCTTAACCTGTTTGCTTTGACAAAAATTGATCTGGGACTACTCTTGTTTGCTAATGCTTAAAAAAATTGTTAATGCCATAAATAGAAGTTTTAGCTTTGAAAAAAACTGTAAAATCAAATCTATATCTTGTCAAATGTAAAAAGAGCAGACCCTGATCAGACAGCTTCTATAGCAGCCGTCTGATCTAGTCTACTCTTATTTTTAATGTGTAAAACACATTATTTCTCTGAAGAGAAGTTTTTGCTTTGACAAAAACTGTAGAATCCGATCTATATTGTGTCAAAAGAAACAGAGAAGACCCAGATCAGACAGCTTCCGTAGGAGTCATCTGATCTGAGTCTACTCTGTTTGCTAATACATAAAAAACAGCTTTATATGAGGGAAAGGATTAAACCATTTTTAAAGATATTCTTATTGGTCATTTCACACAAAAACTGGCATGATGTACTGCCTAGCACTCTATTTGCCTATATACCTGGGTCAAGGTATAATTGCATAGCTTTATTGAAGTCATTTGAATTTCTCAAAGACCAGTTTTAGGCATTTTGAGCTAAGGCAAAAATGGCACAAGTTGTAAACAGTTTAGATCTTGGTCAACCAGTCACTTGGTATTAGTTCTGAATTCAGTTCAAGTTTATTCAGCAGTGAAAGGGTGAAAGCAGTGCACTAAGCTTATTTCATCTGCTAGAAATGTTGTCCACTGAAAAATTAACATGTCAATATACATGTATTACTGTAACTCAGGTGAGCGATATAGGGCCAATGGCCCTCTTGTTCATAGGAAAATTTTAAAAAATCTTCTTCTCTGAAACTGTAAGGCCTAGACCTTTGATATTTAGTATGTAGCATGATCTTATGGTCCTCTACAAAAATTGTTCAAATTATGACCCCCGGGCCAAAAATGGCCCCGCCCCGGGGCTTATCAGTTTTTCATAGGAAATTTTTTAAAAATCTTCTTCTCTGAAACTGTAAGGCCTAGACCTTTGATATTTGGTATGTTGCATGATCTAATGGTCCTCTCCAAAAATTGTTCAAATTATGACCCCTGGGCCAAAAATGGCCCCGCCCAAGGGCTTATCAGTTTTTCATAGGAAAATCTTTAAAAATCTTCTTCTCTGAAACAGTAAGGCCTAGACCTTTGATATTTAGTATGTAGCATGATCTTATGGTCCTCTACAAAAATTGTTCAAATTATGACCCCCGGGCCAAAAATTGCCCCGCCCCGGGGCTTATCAGTTTTTCATAGGAATTTTTTTAAAAATCTTCTTCTCTGAAACTGTAAGGCATAGACCTTTGATATTTGGCATGTAGCATGATCTTATGGTCCTCTACAAAGATTGTTCAAATTATGACCCCCGGGCCAAAAATGGCCCCGCCCAAGGGCTTATCAGTTTTTCATTTGAAAATCTTTAAAAACCTTCTTCTCTGAAACTGTAAGGCCCAGACCTTTGATATTTTGCATGTAGCATGATCTAATGGTCCTCTACACAGATTGTTCAAATTATGACCCCCAGGCCAAAAATGGCCCCTCCCAATGGCTTATCAGTTTTTCATAGAAAATCTTTAAAAATCTTCTTCTCTGAAACTGTTAGGCCTAGACCTTTGATATTTGGCATGTAGCATGATCTAATGGTCCTCTACAAAAATTGTTCAAATTATGACCCCCGGCCAAAAATGGCCCTGCCCAAAGGCTTATCAGTTTTTCATAGGAAACTCTTTAACATTCTTCTTCTCTGAAACTGTAAGGCCTAGACCTTTGATAGTTGGTATGTAGCATGATCTAATGGTCCTCTACAAAAATTGTTCAAATTATGACTACGGGCAAAACATGGCCCCGCCCAAGGGCTTATCAGTTTTTCATATGAAAATCTTTAAAAATCTTCTTCTGAAACTGTAAGGCCTTTGATATTTGGCATGTAGCTTTGGCTTGTGGTCTTCGGCCAAGATTGTTCAACTTCAACCATGACCTCTGGGCGAAACTTGGCCCTGGCTTATCAGTTTTCATGGGAAAACTATATCATTTTTCTCTGAAACCATAAGGCTTAGACCTTTAATTAATGGCATACTGCTTTGCCTTGTGGTTCTCTACCAAGGTTGTGCAAATGATGGCCCGTCCCTAGGGTATCTCAGGTGAGCGCTTCAGGGCCTCATGGCCCTCTTGTTTGGCTGTCATTTCTAAACTAATCATTATAGAGCTTTCAAATTTTACAAATGGAACAAGCATGATGAGAGGAAGTGTCATGCACAAAGGCCACAACTCTAACATCAATATTTTTTGGGTTATTCCCCTTTTTAGCTCACCAGAGCACAAAGTGCTCAGGGTGAGCTTTTGTGATCGCCAGATGTCCGTCGTCCGTCGTCGTGCGTCGTCGGGCGTCAACAATTTGAACCTTTAAAAATCTTCTCCTCTGAATCTACAGGGTTCTCAGCTTTCATCTTTGGTACATAGCATCACCTATAGGTCCTCTACGAAAGTTATATAAATTATGGCCCTGGGGTCAAAATTGGCCCCGCCCAAGGGGTGGGAAGTTTTCAATAGAAACATATAGTAAAACTTTGAAAATCTTCTCCTCTGAAACCAGAAGGTTATTAGCTTTCATATTTGGCACATAGCATCATGTTCAGGTCCTCTACAAAAGTTATATAAATTATGACCCTGGGGTCAAAATTGGCCCCGCCCCAGGTGTGGGCTGTTTTGAATAGAAACAAATAATGAAATCTTTGAAAATCTTCTCCTCTGAAACTGAAAGGCTTTCATATTTGGCACAGAGCAGCATATTCAGGTCCTCTACAAAAGTTATATAAATTATGGCCCTGGGGTCAATATTGGCCCCCACCCCAGGGGTGGGCAGTTTCCAATAGAAATATATAGTGAAAACTTTGAAAATCTTCTCCTCTGAAACTAGAAGGTTCTCAGCTTTCATATTTGGCACATAGCATCATGTTCAGGTCCTCTACGAAAGTTATATAAATTATGGCCCTGGGGTTAAAATTAGCCCCGCCCCAGGGGTGGGCAGTTTTCAATGGAAACAAATAGTGAAATCTTTGAAAATCTTCTCCTCTGAAACTGGAAGGCGCTTAGCTTTCATATCTGGCACAGATCATCATGTTCAGGTCCTCTACAAAAGTTAAATAAATTATGCCCCTGGGGTCAAAATTGTCCCTGCCCCAGGGGTGGGCAGTTTTCAATGGAAACAAATAGTGAAATCTTTGAAAATCTTCTTCTCTGAATCTGGAAAGTTCTCAGCTTTCATATTTGGCACATAGCATCATGTATAGGTCCTCTACAAAAGTTATATAAAGTATGCCCCTGTGGTCAAAATTAGCCCTGCCCCAGGGATGGGCAGTTTTCAATAGAAACAAATAGTGAAATCTTTGAAAATCTTCTCCTGAAACTGGAAGGCTCTCAGCTTTCATATTTGGCACAGAGCATCATGTTCAGGTCCTCTACAAAAGTTATATTAATTATTGCCCTGGGGTCAAAATTGTCCCCGCCCCAGGGGTGGGCAGTTTTCAATGGAAACAAATACTGAAAACTTTGAAAATCTTCTTCTCTGAATCTGAAAAGTTCTCAGCTTTCATATTTGGCACATAGCATCATGTATAGGTCCTCTTCAAAAGTTATATGAATTATGGCCCTGGGGTCAAAATTAGCCCTGCCCCAGGGGTGGGTAGTTTTCAGCAGAAACATATAGAGAAAACTTTGAAAATCATCTCCTCTGAAACTGAAAGGTTCTCAGCTTTAATATTTGGCATATAGCATCATGTTCAAGTCCTCTACAAAAGTTATATAAATTACGCCCCTGGGTCAAAATTTGCCTGCCCCAGGGCCGGCTAGTTTTCTGTAGAAACATATAGTGAAAACTTTGAAAATCTTCTCCTCTGATTGTCTGGTGAGCGCTTCAGGGCCATTCTGGCCCTCTTGTTCATATTAACAATAAGTTTTTGTGTCAGCTGCGAGCAGGTGACACGTGTTCCTCCGAACACTCTTGTTTATAACATGTGTATCTTGCAGGCAGTAAATATGGTACTTTTTATTTTTCAAAAAATTAAAAACATCTCTTCGTTTCCTGTTTCGATGTAATCCACGGCAATTCAGTGTTTAAATCTTAAGGTACCCCATTGTAACGCGTTATAGTAACTATGTCAAAATAAGCATGTCTTTCTGTTAAAAAGGCAATCAAGTGTGAAAAGAATAAGTGACAAAAAAGGGATATAACTATTAAGTAACATTGAAAAATACAAAGAAACAGCTAAGCTTAACATCAATGAAAACTATCACTTATGTCTAAAACTACTTTTAACCTTTTCGTCCCCAAATACATTTCGTCTGCTAAGATTATTTTCTGCTCCAGATTACATTTTGAACTGCCTTCAATTTCTTTTTATGCCCCCAAGCTAGGCTTTAGGGCAGGTATATAGCGATTGAACCGTCCGTTAGTGTGTGTGTGTGTGTGTGTGTTTGTGTGTGTGTGTGTGTGTGTGTGTTAGTGTGTGAGTTAGTGCAGATTTTGCTTGTCTGGAGCAGATCTTCTACTTTACTTGACTAGGATCACCAAATATGGTGTGTGTATATATCTTGGGATGCCGGAGTGTCGCATACTATTTATAGGTCAATATGACCTTGGGCGTCATTTACAAAAAATACTTGTCTGGAGCATACCTCCTATACGGAATCAGTTAAGATCACCAAATATGGTGTCTGAGTACATCTTTGGATGTCGGAGTGTAGCCATGACCTGGACCTTTGACCTCAAATACAAAAAAAGCTTTGTCATTTGGGGTAATTTGAGTTCAATTGTGGTGTTACTATGCAATTTTTACTTTCATTTTGCAGTTGCATATGCAGGCCTGCTTACAAAATGCATTTTATTGTTAGTGCTTTGCTTTGGGGGCATTTGTCATGTACTGCGACAAATCTTTTGTAAAAACCTAAAATTTGAATGTCAAAGGAATATTTATGGAGTAAAGTGTTAAAGAAATGGAAAACGTTACTATATTTTCTCTTCTATTAGGCCACATGTTATGCTTTATTCCACACCGCAACTCCTGTGATCTAATTCATGATAAATCACTGAAATGAAGTCATTGTTTCTGAACTGTTTACTCCATGAATATTCAATTAAGAAATAATGACATCATGAAAATTAATTATATTATTCTTTATAATGGTATATGAAAACAGGAATGATCAGCCATGTCAAAAACTATATAATCATATCTACATTATAATGATTATGGTGGTTCACCTTCCATTTTTAGCTCACCTGAGCCAAAGGCTCAGGATGAGCTATTGTGACCGCTATTTGTCCGTCGTCTGGCGTCCGGCGTCCGTCATCCGGTGTCCGTCCACATTTTCAAACGACATCTCCTCTGAAACTGCTGACCCGATTTTAACCAAATTTTGTCAGAAGCATCAGTGGCTAGGGGGAACGAAACATTGTTCACATTATGACCCCTCTACAAAGATTGTTCAACTTACGACCATGACCTCTGGGCGAAACTTGGCCCTGGCTTATCAGTTTTCATGGGAAAACTTATATCATTTTTCTCTGAAACCATAAGGCTTAGACCTTTAATTAATGGCATACTGCTTTGCCTTGTGGTTCTCTACCAAGGTTGTACAAATGATGGCCCCGTCCCTGGGGTATCTCAGGTGAGCGCTTCAGGGCCTCATGGCCCTCTTGTCATTATAACTATTTTGAGCTTGAATATTCGGTAGGTATTGAAATATGGACTGAGTATAGAACAGGGAAAGGGGTACTGAGATTTGCTATTATGTAGAACGAGGATCTTTGTAATGGATGTACATGTATGTAAAATATTGTAACTGCTGAGGAACAAACAGAACATACCCTTATCAGACATTGTGATATAATACAGCTACTGACCTTGATCAACACTATTTGCAAAGTACAACAGATTCTGTTTAACACTAGCTGTTTCTTTCATTAGGCCACGATTGGGCAGCCATCTTTATTGCTGGGTATGACAGTGACACAGAAACACTGAACATGTTTAAAAGAGATGCAAGAGAATTAGAGAGAATGTGTTTATCCAAGAAGCCTAGGTCAATAGGTGTAAGGTAAGCAAACTAATTTACATACTCAGTCATCATTTCCTTATTTATGTCTCCCCTAGTATACTGGGGAGACATTTTGTTTTTGTGTGTGGCTTCAATCCGTCTGTCCATCCGTCCATCTGTCAGATTTTACTTTGTCCGCACGGTATCTCAAAAACCTTGGGTCGCATTTTCATGAAACTTCATAGGATTAATTCCCACCATTCCTAGTTGTGCATATCATAATCCTGTTCCGGTTCAATAATTTTCTGCAGAGTTATGGGACTTTGAAATTCTTACATGGAAGATTTTGTCTGCACGGTTTCTCCAAAACCTTGGGTCTTATTTTCATGAAACTTCATAGGAGTAATTCCAACCATGCCTAGTTGTGCATATCAAATTCCTGTTTCGGTTTGATGATTTTCTGCAGATTTATGGGACTTTGAAATTTTTACATGGAAAATTTTGTCCACGCAGTTTCTCCAAAACCCTGGGTCGCATTTTCATGAAACTTCATAGGATTAATCCCCACCATGCCTTGTTGTGCATATTGTATTCCTGTTCTGGTTTGATGATTTTCTGCAGAGTTATGGGACTTTGAAATTTTTACATGGAAAATTTTGTCTGTGCGGTCTCTCCAAAACCTTTGATCAGATTTTCATGAAACTTCATGGGATTGATCAACACCATGCCTAGATGTGCATATCTTATTCCTGTTCCGGTTCTAGGATATTTTTATAGAGTTACAGGACTTTGAAAATTTTACATGGAAAAATTTGTTTGCGCGGGTTTTTCCAAAATCCTTGTTCGGATTCTGATAAAACTTGGTAGGATCGATCAGAACCATGCCTTGTTGTGCATATCTTATTTCTGTTCCAGTTCAGTGATATTTTTTAGAGTTACGGCACTTTGAAAATTTTACATGAGATATTGTGTCAGCACTGTTTTATCAAAATCTTCGCGCGGTTACCCATTTAGTATCATGTAAAAAACAATATGCTGATAACCCAATGTTAGTTTTAACAAAGATTGTTCAAATCATAACCCCTGGATCGGAAATGGCCCTGTCCCAGGGCTTATCAGTATTTCATAAGAAAATCTTCCTTCTCTGAAAATGTAAAGCCTAGAGCTTTGATATTTTGTATGTAGGATGATCTAATGGTCCTCTACAAAGAGGTAAAAAATGGCTCCTCCCCCATGCTCTTAAACATCTTCTTCTCTTAAACCAAAATGCCTAGACCTTTGATATTTGGTATATATCATTATTTTGTATATCGGTATATCATTATTTAATAGTCCTCTACCAATTAGATTGTTCAAATTATGATCCCTAGGCAGAAATGACCCCACCCTGTGGTTTATCAGTTTTGCATAGTCCTTTAAAAATCTTGCTGCTTTGCCATGTGGTTCTCTACCAAGGTTGTACAAATGATGACTTCTGGGTAAAAAATGGCCCTGCCCTGGGGGTTATCTCAGGTGAGCGTTCAGGGCCTCATGGCCCTCTTGTTCTAGATCTGATTCTATAGTTTCTGCCATTAATATTCATGATATCATTACATGTATTAACATTAATGGAGTAAAGGGTTAAGATAATTAGTCCCCCACCGGTTACCGGTTGGGGGACTATAGGTTTGCTCGATTCCGTCTGTCTGTCCGTCTGTCCGTCTGTCCGCACTCACCAAAGGGTAGTTGTGTGACTTTTTCTAACTAGTCCCACAAGTAAAATCATTAACCTGGCCATCTCTTGTGACATTAACCTGGCCATTTCTTGTGACATTAACCTGGCCAGTTGTGGGACATAGGGTTAGGGTTAGGGTTAGCTTCCAGATCATTCTTTTCCAAAGTTAGAGCCAAAAATAGTTTTTCTTGTGGGACTAGTCACACAAGAAAAGATCAAAGGAAAAAGTCACACAACTACCCATTTGTTAGTACGTCCGTCCGTCCGTCCGTCTGTCCGTCTGTCCGTCTGTCACGCTTTTTGTCCGGGCCATATCTCCTACAATGTTATGCCAAATTCATTATAACTTCACACATTGAAGAAGCATGATGAGGGCTAGTGTCATTCACAAGAGTCATAACTCTAGCACCAATATTTTTGGAGTTATTCCCCTTTTACATATTTTTTTGTCCGGACAATAACTCTTTATCTACTGGTTCAATTGATTTGAAACTTCACATATGGAACAATCATGATGAGGGGTAGTGTCATACACAAGGGCCATAACTCTAGCATCAATATTTTTGGAGTTATTCCCCTTTTTCATATTTTCTTGTCAGTCCGTCTGTCACACTTCGTGTCCGGGCAATTTCTCCTACAAAGTTAGGCCAAATTCATTATAAATTCACACATTGAGGAAGCATGATCAGGAGTAGTGTCATGCACAAGGGCCATAATTCTAGCACCAATATTTTTGGAGTTATTCCCCTTTTACATATTTTTTTGTCCGGACAATAACTCTTTATCTACTGGTTCAATTGATTTGAAACTTCACATATGGAACAATCATGATGAGGGGTAGTGTCATGCACAAGGGCCATAACTCTAGCATCTATATTGTTGGAGTTATTCCCCTTTTCATATTTTCTTGTCCAGTTAATAACTCTTTATGTACTGGTTCAATTGATTTGAAACTTCTCATATGGAACACGCGTGATGAGAAGTAGTGTCATGCACAAGGGCAATAACTCTAGCATCAATATTTTTGGAGTTACTCCCCTTTTTCATATTTTCTTGTCGGGACAATAACTTTTTATTTACTGATTCAATGTATGAAAGTAGGTATTAATACCATTCAGGTGGTCATGTATATACCATGGTCAACCACACCATGGGTGGGTGGGGTGGGGAGAGTGGAGGTTTTTTTCAGTCCGGTGGGGGACTCGTGTCTTGCATAGCAATACAACATGCCCTTGTTTAGCAATGCCACCATGTGCATGGCAAGTTTTCCATGTATGGCTATAATATAATATTTACATTCGCCCTGCAACGTCCTTATATAACCTTATTCTAAAAAGAAAGTTGCATAACCTCATGAACACCGGAAGCACGCCATTCATTTCTTAAATATAAGAAATACAATGGAATATAAATATAAGAAATGAATGACCTGCTCCCGGTGTTCATGGGTTATGCAACGCATAGCTTTACGAGCAAAGATTCACGTGAAGCCCTTCGGGCTTCACTAACTTTGCTCGTAAAGCTATGCGTTGCATAACCTCATGAACACCGGAAGCACGTCATTCATTTCTTAAATGAAACATTCAGAAATCTTATTGTTAGAAACTACTAGTTCGGTTTTAGATAATTTCTAACAAGCATTTCTTGGTTAGTCATCAAAATAAATCCTTTTTCATTTGGCAAAATATATGGCTGGCATAAGTTTAACAGTTTCTTCTAGTATTTAACCCTTTCCCTGTTCTGTATTTAGGCCAATTTTCAGTACCTATAAATACCAGTAAATATGGAAGGTGGAACATTGTAGACATTTTAGAAAGTAAAGAAACAGATCTATCAAATTCTATTAGCAAACAGAGTAGACCCTGATCAGACGGCTCCTCTAGGAGCTGTCTGATCTGGGTCTACTCTGTTTGCAAATGCGTGAAAACATGTTTATATGAGGGAAAGGGTTAAACCTTCAAACTTCTCAGAATCTATTAGTCCAAGTTTTCTTTTTATAGCTAGAGTGAATCTTCAATAATCTTCTCCTGAAACCAACAAAAAGGGTTGTTAGTTTTTAAACAGTTGAACAAACGTTTTTACACAATAACTTGCCTGGCCTAGGTCTCGGGTGAGGGATATATGGCTATCATGGCCTTCTTGTTTAATAATAGGACCAAAATCCTTATGTAATCAGTAGATTGACTATTTATATCTCTCCCATTTATGGGGAGACATATTGTTTGTCTGTCCATGATAATTGTTGAGTTATTGCCCCTGATATGATAACTTAACATTAGAGAAACTTTATGTCACACATACCTCTGAAACCAGTAGGGCTAGAGTCACCAAACTTCACAGGAATGTTGGCCGGCATGAGTTGTTGTGCAACTTGTCTCCCCTGATAACTTTGGAGTTAGACATTACAGACATTACACTTGTGTATTTGAAGAGGATGAATGGAGGAGACATCTGTGTTTGTGACAAAAACAAACCTCTAGTTCTTGTTTGCTTTCAGAGAGGAGTATTCGTATATTGTATCAACCAAACAGGAGCTCACGGAATGCATATCATCTCTCAGTGAGAATTGTCATACAACTCTCTTTGTGTACTACTCAGGCCATTTCAAAGGTACAACTTTTCATTTAAAAAATGGAGAGAAACTACAAAGTACAACACTTGGTCATATGATATATAGTTTGAATTGCATGAGATATATCTGTGTATTTGACTGCTGTTATGGGCCAGACATAGGACAATCACAGAACCTTGTTATTCAATTAAAAGCATGTACCTCAAGTCAAAAAGTTGATATAGGCAATACAGATGGGCTCTCAAAGTTCACCAATCTTTTCCTTCAAGCATTCAGTGGCCCACCAGGAAGCAACCTTTGTGACAGTGCAGATATGAAGTTTGTATCCATTTCACAATTAAAAAGATATATTCATAAACATTGGCAAGACCGAAACGGTCAAGACCAAAACGGTCAATCTAATACAACAACTCAAACACATGGGGAACTTACAGAGTTGAATGACATAGTGGCATACTACCAGCAGGATTGTACTGAAGTAGAATTCAAGCTCTACAAAGTAAAGCATGAGCTCTACAAAGTAAAGCAGCTTCCTAGTAATATGAAGACCATGCTTGAAACACTTGCAACTAAATTTGGAGGTATGTGATTGAAAAAGAGGCTTTTATATTTACCTTTTACTCCATATATACGCTTTTCTATGCCTTTGCAAACAGAGTAGACCCAGATCAGTCATCTCCAATAGGAGCCATCTGATCAGGGTCTGCTCTGTTTGCTAATTATGTCTTCAACCACGTAGTGGTGTGGGAGACATATTGATTTACTCCTTTCTGTCTGTCTGTCTGTCGTTCCATCTGTCTGTCTGTCAGTCCGTCGGTCTGTCACGAAATCTTGTCCGCTCTCTAATTTTTAAAGTTCTCATTCAATCTTCACCAAACCTAAAAATGTTTATAGCTATAATATCTAGGCCAAGTTCGATATCCAGCAAAATTGCTTCAGGAACTTCAGAGTTATGGCCCTTGATTATACCCTCGCAAACTTTTTTGAGGGGGTGTACTTGAATCAGCCTGTCCGGCGGTCTGTCGGTGATGCGGTCTGTCAGTCCGTCCGCATTTGAACATATATAGTTTGTGTTGCAAACTTCTCATTCACTTTTAAAGTTAAAACTCACCTGAGCCAAAGGCTCAGGATGGGCTATTCTGATAGCGATCTGTCCGGCGTCCGGCCACATTTTCATACGACATCTCCTCTGAAAGCGCTGAGCTGATTTTAACCAAATTTTGTCAGAAACATCAGTGCCTAGGGGGAACGAGTTATTGATCAATTTATGACCCTGGACCAAAAATGGCCCTGCCCAAGGGCTAATCAGTTTTTCATAGGAAAATCTTTAAAAATCTTCATCTCTGAAACTGTAAGGCCTAGACATTTGATATTTGGTATGTAGCATGACCTAATGGTCCTCTACAAAAAATGTTCAAATTATGCCCCCCCGGCCAAAAATGGCCCTGCCCAAGGGCTTATCAGTTTTTCAGAGGAAACTCTTTAAAAATCTTCTTCTCTGAAACTGTAAGGCCTAGACCTTTGTTATTTGGTATGTTGCATGATCTAATGGTCCTCTAGAAAGACTGTTCAAATTATGACCACAGGGCCAAAAATGGCCCCGCCCAAGTGCTTATCAGTTTTTCATAGGAAAATCTTTAAAAATCTTCTTCTCTAAAACTGTTAGGCCTAGACCTTTGATATTTGGTATGTAGCATCATCTAATGGTTCTCTACAAAGATTGTTCAAATTAAGACCCCCGAACGAAAAATGGCCCCTCCCAAGGGCTTATCAGTTTTTCTTAGGGCTGTTCCAGGAAAAAAGGCCGGGGGGGGGGGGGGGGGGTAGGAACGCCAGCCAAAAATAGGGGTACCACCAACACAATTTTATTTTTTTTACCCCCCTCAAACAAGAGAATTAAGATAAGTCAGATACCCACAACCACTAGATTTATATTTAACTTGCCACCCACCACCAAGAAAACTGAAATTTCCGATTCAATAGTACTTTCTAGATTTCTTTACCACTCAAAGCTTGACAAGTTTTACTATGAATGTGCTGTTTTCTGAATGCAAATCATATTGACAGCATATATTGTTTATGTATAGGTTAGACCATGGTTGAGCGTGACTAAACGATATAGTTCGAGGGGGCATAGCCCCCGAGAACTATGTCGTTTAGTCGCGCTCAACCATTGGCTAACCTATTTAGCACTGGCTTGGGCTCGAGGAAAAACAAGAAATAAACGTCATCAAATTCGCAACTTCACGTCATCGGGCGCGTGCTGATTTTCCCTCACTTCTCTTCGCACAAGATTGAAAACCATGATTGCTCCTGAATCCATTAGTATCTTGGAAGAAGATGAAGGAAAAACAACAAAGCTGGAAAATTAACGGCAAGATTTTAAAATTGTGTACAATTAAATATTCAACGATAATTTTAAATATTCAACGATAATTTCAATTTCAATATCATGCATTTGAAATAAAAGTTACTTTTAAATATTGAATTAATTCGATCTAGATCTAGATCATTTTATTCAGATTTTTATTATCAAATATTATATTTTGTTTAAAAATTTTTAATAAAGATTGTTTTCAACTTTTCACGCATTGATTAGATTGTATACAGTAAAACCTATGTACAATGGTCAATAAAATACGCTATGCATTGTGCCGCTTTTTAAAGACAACTTTTTATGCTTGAATGCAGGTTAAATGTAACACATAACGCTCAAAATAGGAGCTTTCTGTATACCTTTAGTAATGCATTAAACTGTCACCTGAAATTAAAATTGCATATTCATTTCCCTTAATTGTCGATTAATCTAAGTTTTACTGTATTTCAGTGTAACCAGCTGATCAAGGCTACGATGCATTAGGGTGAAATATCACGTGAAAGCCTAGGATGTGACGTCAAAAAAACATTATATTGATTGGTCGACAGGAACCATTGACTAAATAAACAGTTTGTTAGTTAGTCCATGGTTTTTTCAAAAAGCGTCGAACTAAACGATATAGTCGACACTTTTTGAGGCATCTGATTGGCCGAGAGCTCCAAGCCATGTGCTAAATATTGAAATCATCTGCTTTTTGTTGAGTTTGTACACATTACATTGGCATGCTGAAACAATAAACTATTTGCCATCTTGTTTCTAGTGTGGAATGCTTTTTTCCCCATTCCTAGTATATAAACATCTTTAACCTTGACACAAGACGTTCAATTATATGATCATTAAATTTAACCCTTTCTAAGGTGTAAGAACATAGCAGACATTAATTTTGCAAATATGAGCCATGACTGTTGATAACTTTATATCTAACCACTTCTTGATAGCCACTGTTGGTCCAATCTGTGAAATTTAATTTTCCTGTGTTGACTATTTGTATGGCAGCAATTGAATATTAAGACAATCACATTACATTGAATTACATGAGTAAACTAAATTTCTTTTATCGGTATATACAGAAATCAAATCACAAGAGATTGTTACAGTGTTGACCTAGATCAGCTGGTGCAATGAAAATCTGATCTGATCTACACTGCTTGCAAATTACCACCACCATCTCTAGTTTGCCATTTTGTCTGGAAAGTAAACAAACTGGTTGCAGTGCATGTCCATACAATTTACATTCAGTTTATCCTGGATCTATTCAATATTACCAGATTAATTTCTTGTAAAACACAAGCAATTAAAACTCACACGTTAAAGATATGAAATTTGATTTAAAAGTCAGCATGGTATTATAACATTTAACAATTAGTTAACTTACTAGACAAAGTTCACCTTTTTATACACATTTATAGTCACAATTTCTTTTTGTCATTATAAACCACAGGGTTCTCCCCAGGATTTTCAGAAGGTGAGTTGCGTCTTGGGGTGGGTATGGGAGGGGTGTCCCCTCCCGCCTTCAACGGTGAGATTTTTTAAAAGTTCTTACTAAATGATGTAAATTTATGTATACCTGACAAATAAATGAATCAAAAAATGCTATAGCATGTCAGGTAGATTTAGGAGATTTGCCAGGTAGATTCGACTTTTGGACAGGTAGATTTTATTGACACAAAGAAATATGAGAAGACAAAATCTTCTGCTAGATAATTATGTTTGATAAATACCGGTACCATTTCACAAACAAACATTTATATACCTAACCATATTATAATTAGCAAGCTATGCATATCCATAACATTACAGTGCTCTAGTTAGACTTTCAACATGGTAGGGCTGCACTAATGAAAATTGGAGCACTTTCTAAAGTGCAACTTGATAAATGATAAAAAAAAATTCTTTTCATATGTTCCAGAGATAAAACAATTCATGTTTATTATTATTTCTGAGAATTATTTATGTCCATAACATCTTTGGGTCTCATCAGGAAGATCTTATGATCTTAAACTTTTACATGTAAACATAGTCTGCATGGTTGTCACTCAGTGGTAATTCCCACTCTATGTCTACATTTATAACTTTCATTCTTGATCATTTGTAGGATCACTTCCTAAGTAGGATTGGGTCGTAGTACTAGTAGTCGTCTTAAGTCTAGGATATCGCCTTCCCATTTTATGACCTAGGGCTATGAAAATGTCAATCTTTTTTTTGTAGAAAGTGAATATTTTTTACCCTTCTCTTTCTGTTTTAAAATCTTTATAAGAACCTAAACTGGCTAATTTATTTTTCCAGAAATTATTTCCATTCAGACTTTCACACATTCCTGAGTGTTACTTTATAAGGCAAATGTCTGGTCTGACTATTACTAAAAATGTCTTCATACACAGGTGCCATCTCAAACAAATAATGTTTTTTTTTTTTTTTAAAGAAGAACTCTTGTTTAACATTATTGACTAACTAAAGAGAAGGAAAAAATCAGCTAATGGAATATTTTATAAATTGTAACCCAAATACTGGTTACCATATTCAGTTCTAATTCATTAAGCTGGTTTATAATTTTTCTGAATCGGTACATGTTGACTAGTTCCTTTAACAAAGCTATATTGACAGACACAAATTTCTGGTGAATACTCAATATTACAGGGTTTTACCTGTGACTTGAACACGCTGTTTCAATAACTGGACATATATAGCGGTTTTCAGATGGTTCCCAAAGTCTACACAGCCGCGTTTTCCGTAATTAATTTGTTTGTTTACAGTATTAAACAAGGAACTCTCTCCCGGGAAGGTTTCACTTTCACGAAATCGCAAACTATCACTTTTCTTGTTTCTTTACTAAATGTCAACGTCATTTCTTACTCTAGCAATCTTGGGCTGAACTTATTTTTCACACTCTTATCGTAATCTCGGTCTGTGCTTTTCAATTTTGTCTTATATTCAGGGTGCTACTAAACAGAGTCTGGTAGAGTCCGGTAGAGTCTGGTAGAGTCTGGAGGCCTTTTTAGAAGTTTAAGGGCAATTTAAAGATTATAATGCTGTTATATAGCACTATTTTGTATGTTTGCAGCAGTAGTAATTAACATCCGTAACAAATGAGCATATAATAGCTTGAAAACTCCCTGTAAATATTACCGGGGCCACACGGTAATGGCCGACCTACGTCGGATAGATTCTGTTCTAGTTTTAGAAGTCTATATGGTATTAAATTTCCCCCTTTTTCAGAAAACATTTTTACATACATTAATAAGTGATTTTTTTATAATTTCAAAGGCAGTACGGACATGATATACATGTATTGTATGACAGATTGTTGTTTCGCCTTTTTCAGATCGGAGGGTACCGGTAGTGTCTGGAGATGAAAACGGAAGTTTTAAGCCAACATTTGCAAAATCAAGCGAATTAATGTATTAATAACAAGGTAGAGATGTATCTGCATTCTGCAACCATATTTCACATAAAATTGTGTAGCAATTTGTGAATAATTGGACTCAAATTGTTAGTATCGAAACCTAGTAAGTATACGACTCTATCCGACATAGGGCGGCCATACTATTTACCGGATATTTTCAAGCTAATATACGATCATTTTTAATGGATATAAACTACTACAGCTTCAAACATACAAACTAATGTTATATAACATCATTATAATCTTTAAATTGCACTGAAAAGGCCCCCAGACTCTACCGGACTCTACCAGACTCTATCGGACTCTACCAGACTCTGTTTAGTAGCACCGCATATTCACATTAATTGGCAGGTACATATACCGAATTTCATAAACAGACGCCATATTGGATTTGTTGAACGAACATTCGATAATACGAGCGTTTTGATTGGCTGTAGGACATGAGTCTCGTTATTCAATTAGCCGAACCGAAATCTCGCTGTTGACGTGATAAACGTTATTAACGTGGATTTACTTGAAAACGGGAAAGAATATCGGCGACGATTTTTTCTTATTTGGGAAATTTTAAACAGAATAACCGTACTTAATGCCCCCCCCCCCCCTCCGAATTGAAATATTCAATAACCCCCGATACAACACAATTACAATTGAAAAAATCGCCCCAACCAACACAAATTTAATTCTTTATTACCCCCCACCCACAAAATTTTAATTCATCGCCGTTCCGACCCCCCAGGCCTTTTTTCCTGGAACAGCCCTTAGGAAAATCTTTAAAAATCTTCTTCTCTGAAACTGTAAGGCCTACACCTTTTATATTTAGTATGTAGCATGATCTAATGGTCCTCTACAAAGATTTTCAAATTTTGACCCCCGGGCCAAAAATGGCCCCACCCAAGGGCTTATCAGTTTTTCATAGGAAAATCTTAAAAAATCTTCTTCTCTGAAACTGTAAAGCCTAGATCTTTGATATTTGGTATGTAGCATGAGATAATGGTCCTCAGACCTGTACAAAGATTGTTCAAATTAAGACCCTGGGCCAAAAATGGCCCAGCCCAAGGGCTTATCAGTTTTTGATAGGAAAATCTTCTTCTCTGAAAGTGTAAGGCCTAGACCTTTGATATTTTGTATGTAGCATGATCTAATGATCCTCTACAAAGATTGGTCAAATTATGACCACCGGGTCGAAAATGGTCTCGCACTCAGGCTCTGTAAACGTCTTCTTCTCTTAAACTAAAATGCCCAGACCTTTGATATTTCGTATATATCATTATTTAATAGTCCTCTACCAAGATTGTTCAAATGATGATCCCCAGGCCAAAATGGCCCCACCCTGGGATTTATCAGTTTTGCATAGTCCTTTAAAAGTCTTGCTGCTTTGCCTTGTGGTTCTCTACCAAGGTTGTACAAATGATGACTTCTGGGTACAAAATGGCCCCGCCCGGGGATTACTAATACCAAGTCATACATTTCAGTTACCACTGACGAAAAGACCATCATTTCAGACCATGTCAAAAAGTGTGAACAATTTGGAACCGATATTAAAATTACACAACATAAACTTCCTACTATGTATTGGTTACCAAAACTACATAAAAAACCATATAAAGCGCGTTTCATTGCAAATTCTAGTTCATGTACAACTACTAAATTGTCTATACTTTTGACTTCTTGTTTAACGAAGGTAAAGGAACATGTAAAATTTTACTGTGATAAGACTTATGAAAATTCTGGAATAAATCTCTTCTGGTCTATTAAGAACTCTTCAGAAGTCTTAAACAAACTTAAGAACAAAAGGTATCTTGCATCCACTGTAAGCACTTACGATTTTTCTACTCTGTACACAACTCTTCCTCATATTTTAATTAAGGATAAGCTTACTAACTTGATCCAGAAAGTATTTGCCCGGGAAAAAACATCGTTCTTGGCATGTAATGCTGAAAAAGCTTTCTTTACTGACGAGCAAATGAAATATTACACCAATTGGACTTGCTCAGAAGTTTGCGAAGCACTAACCTTTCTTTTGGATAACATATTTGTACGTTATGGGAATGCTATATACCGTCAGGTAATTGGTATTCCCATGGGTACGAATTGTGCACCACTTGTCGCAGATTTGTTTTTGTACTGCTATGAGAGAGATTTCATGTTGAGTTTGAATCCTCAATCACAAGAAGATGTTATAAAAGCCTTCAATGATACTTGTCGATATTTGGATGATATTTTTAACTTAGATAACCCTTTCTTTAATGCTCTGATTCCTACAATTTATCCTAAAGAACTCAAATTGAATAAAGCTAACCCGTCCGACAATTATGCAGCGTTTCTTGACCTAGACCTTAAAATTAATAATGGAATGATTTCTTCTAAAATATATGACAAAAGAGATGATTTTGATTTTAATATTGTAAATTTTCCTCATCTTGACGGGGATGTTCCCCGTGCTCCATCTTACGGGGTTTATATATCTCAACTTATTCGTTTTGCTAGAGCTTGTTCATCTATTGACGATTTTAACAGTCGAAATCTCATTTTAACTGAAAAACTGCTTAAACAAGGATATAGATACCATAAACTAAGAAAAACTTTCTCTAAATTTTACTATCGAAATCTCTCGCTTATTGGCAAGTACAAATGTAATCTCAAGGTACTTTTGCGACACGGTATTTCACATCCTGAATTTTATGGTGATGTGATTTACAAACTTCGTAGAATTATTGGACATACCCATTTTCTCACTTTGTTCATCAAATATATAAAACAATTCATTAAAAAGGGATATGATCCTGTATTATTACAACATACTGCATGTTTGGTTGTGAACCCTTTTACAGTTGGCAATCACGCTGGCCTCTTTGCATGTACGCCGACAAGAAAGGTTTAGTACTCTATGAAGGCGACCTCTTAAATCCAGAAATGGAAGGAGAACGTCGGATATCTGTACTATTTCATTTTTGTCGTACCCTTTATTACTTTTCTACAGTTACTCTGTTTGCAGCTCAATCATTGAGTACACTAGCGATAGGTGGATACAGTATGTTCAATTAAATGTTTTTTTGTTATACATGCACTTTACCACTGTATTTGCTGTCGCGGTTGTTGTAGATTAGTCGGAGAGGGGATACGTTTATTTACACTGTTTGTCTTTTAGGATGGGGATGGAATAAGGGTGAGGTTGGGCGCCCATAAACCGGTTTAAACCCCCGGTGACTTTTGTCACTGACCGTTCCAAGGCGGTACTTCCATCTTCCTCCTATTGTATGTTTGTTTTGTCTTTGTGCGTCTCTTGTTGTTTTTTCTACCCATGTACATTTGCTGTTTCCTTGTGTTGCTGTTCGGGCGAGTGCTTGTTCTGTATGTGGTATTTCCTGCATGACTCATTTTTGTACTCTTATCAAATTTGGCCTTTTTAGCTTTGTCCATTCTCTAAGTAAACATCTTATCCAATCTTTACCAAACCTTATAAAAATGTTTATAGCTATAATATCTAGGCCAGGTTTAATAACCAGCAAGATTAAACTAGGCACTTTAGAGTTATGGTCCTTGAATAATACAAAATTGGCCTTTTTAGCTTTGTCCACTCTCTTATGTCTTAAAGTTCTCATCTAATCATCACCAAACCTTATGAAAAGTTGAATAACTAGCAATTTTGGAACAAGTACTTCAGAATTACGGCTCTTGAATTGTTGAAAACTGAACTTTTTTTTAGCTTTGTCTGCTCTCTAAATTAAAAAGTCCTCATTCAGTCTCCAACAAACTTCATAAAAATGCATCCAAACACTTTTCGAGACAGGAGCTGGTGGGAGACATATGTTTTTTAGCTCACCAGAGCACTTTTGTGCTCAGGGTAAGCTTTTGTGATCGCCTGATGTCCTTCGTCCGTCGGTGTGCATCATCCGTCGTCGAGCGTCAACAATTTCAACCTTTAAAAATCTTCTCCTCTGAATCGACAGGGTTCTCAGCTTTCATCTTCGGTACATAGCTTCATCTGTAGGTCCTCTTCAAAAGTTATATAAATTATGCCCATGGGGTCAAAATTGGCCCTGCTCTAGGAGTTTTCAGTTTTCAACAGAAACAGAGTGAAAACTTTGAACATCTTATCCTCTGAAACTAGAAGGTTCTCAGCTTTCATATTTGGCACATAGCTTCAACTTCAGGACTTCTACAAAATTTGTATAAATTATGCCCCTAGGGTCAAAATTGGTCCCACCCCAGGGATTGCCAGTTTTTTTGTAGCTGACTGCTTAAACAGCCCATTGGGATCACTAGTTATGCATAGGAAAAACTTTCAAAATCTTCAGAAACTACATGTCCCAGGGCTTAGATATTTGGTGTATAGATTTATTTAGCATACCTTTATGAGTATAAAGGTATAGTATAAGTAATCTAATATGATAACTACCGCAACTACCGGCCCGGAGACAAGTTCTCCCGATTTCTGAATAAAAATGATTTTTTTTTCCCCCACCCTATTTTCTATCATTTTTTGTCAATAAGCACTTGCCAGACGCCTCAAAGAACCAGTGTTGTTGACTTATTTACTGCACTGTTTATCATGGCAGGCGCACAGCGCCGTGTCCCTTTTGTAGTACGTCGCCATGTTGCTCCTTATCAAAGACCACCGTAGCATGCCCTAAATACCATGCTGAGTAATTGTGACCCCAGTAAAAGGGATTAAATGGTCAGCAAACTCAGCAAGCATGGTGTGTTAGTTACCTTGGCATGTGTGTATTCCGTGACATAAACATTTGTGTATGCATATGTCTCTGGTGTATTACACCACGGGTGCTACTAAACAGAGTCTGGAAGAGTCCAGTAGAGTCTGGAGGCTTTTTAAGAAGATTAAGTGCATTTTCAAGATTATAATGCTGTTATATAACATTATTTAGTATGTTTGCAGCTATAGTAATTAATATCCATTTAAAAATGAGCGTATAATAGCTTGAAAAACCCGGTAAATGTTACCCGGTGACACGGTAATGGCCGACCTACGTCGGATAGAGTCTGGTCAAGTATTAGAAGCCCAATTAGTATAAGAATACCCTGCATTTTATCAGAAAACATTCTACATACATTAATAAGTGATTTCATCATAAATTCAAAAGCAGTATGCACTTGCTATGTTTTATATGACAGATTTTATTTAGTCTTGTTGTGTGCATATGCGAATATCTTGCACATACAGTGTTTAGCCCTAAAATGACTGTTTCTGTAGCCCGAAAAGGGTTTTCTGTTTTCATCTCCAGACTACACTACCCTCCGACATTTCGCCAGACTGGAGCCAGAAAAAAGCGAAATAATAATCACTTATTAATATAAGCAGAATGTTTTCTGATAAAATTCAGGGTATTCTAATACTTATAAGGCTTCCAATACTTGACCAGACACTACCCGACTTACGTCGGCCATTACCGTGTCACCGGGATAATATTTGCCGGTGTTTTCAAGCTATTATAGGCTATTTTGTTAAGGATATTAACTGTTACAACTGCAAACATACTAAATAATGGTGTTTATCAGCATTATAATCATGACAATGCACCTAATTGCCTTAAAAAGCCCCCAGACTCTACCAGACTCTGTTTAGTATCACCGTTACACCACAGGCGTTAGGCTCATGAAATATTTCTAAAATAAGTTAAAAAGTCCTTAAATTGACGTTTTGTAACATTTGGAGCCGATAAAATAAAGCTTGGGGAGTTTTGAGACAAAGCTGAAATTTCGTATGGTTCCAAATGTTACAAAACGTCAATTTAGGGACATTTTAACTTATTTTAGACATATTTCATGAGCCTAATGCCTGTGTATTACACTGTCATCATTACATGCTTTTTTCTTCACGGTCAGGTTCTACTAAATTTCTGTTGAAGAAAATCTTATTTTCTGAGACCAAAAATCTAAATAGTTACTTTATTAAATTAATTTAGGTTCTAAGTTTATTAATAGATGTCCACATAGAATAACTGTAATAAAAATGTGCTTTTATCAGAAAAAATGGAACTCGAAATTGGTTGCCTCAAACCACAGATTTTTCGAACGGTGAAATGTGTCATTTCATAGAGACATTTGGCACCATATTCAAAAGAAATTGTGTATGTATTGAGTATAACATATATGGATGTCAAATACACAAAATTTGGTTAGATGGGAAGCACTTTACAAACCGAAAATGAAACTACAAAATGCAAAGATAGTGTACTAGTGTTTGGATAGTACCATATTTCGGACAGAAAGTGACAAATGTATTATGTTTATTTCAGAATATAAATTCCTGGATGTATTGCATTACAAAAATGAATGAAAATAATAAAAACAATAATGTCAATAATAATATAATATAAGAATGGGAATAATATAAATAATGATAGTAAAAATATTAATAATAAACACAAGTCTATCGATTAGCCAGTAAAAAGAATAATAATAAACACAAGTCTATCCATTGGTCAGAATGGAATGGAATATAGAAAGAAATAGTAATTAGAAGAGAGTATATGGAGTATACACACAAAAAAAATTAGAATAGAAAGGAATAGTAATTAGAATAGATTATATGGGTGTCACAGAGTTATGAAAATGATGTTGATAAAGATTTGATTGATGAAATATTAATTTATAGAGCTTTCAGAAATTGTAGATTTGGGTACAGTATAGAGTCTGCATAGATAGTGAGTTAACTGGTCACATGTTAACTGATTGATCTCTGAAGACTCAGCTTTCAGGAAGTATAGATCCTGCTTAGTGCTTGGTAATCTGACTTATCAAAATATAATTAGTTTACAAAAGAGCTAATGATATCTGTCTTTGACTGCCTGGATGTAAGTAAACAAACATTAGGTCAGTCTGGCCAGTATGTGCAAATAAGAGTTTGTTAAGCAGTGGCTAAACCTCTAAAGGTGACACTAAGAGGCAAACAAAGATTTAGGTTTTGAAGGTCTGGAGACAACAGATTAGTATGAGAGGTAGTAATTAGGGTAATTAAGAGTTTGTACAGCATGAAAGATAGATGATGAAAGATGAATACAAGAAGATGGTTGGTTGATATGAATTATGTGTGGGTGTGGCTAGAATCAGGAGAATTAAGAGAGAGTTGAAGTTGAAGGAGTAAAAAGTAAGAGTAGAAAGTGGAGAATGAAATGAGTTACAGGACAGTCATGTAAGAATAAGTAAAGAGAAAGGTTGAGTTAAGGGTCTGGGAGAATGAAGGTTAAAGTTAAGAAGAGTAAGAGTCAAAAGTGAAGAGAGTTACGGTATAAGGAAGAACTTGGGAAGCAAAGAAGGAAGGACAGAATGAGAAATTAAGAAGTTAAAGTGAGATTAAGAAGTAGATAGATTAAGTTAGAAGGTGAACTGGATAAACTGATATGATATTTATAATTAAAAGATAAACTCACAAGAAGCGAGTAGCTTATGAAATAAATTCCCCGTAACGAGAGAAGGCGCTCGGTCATATAATGGTGGAGAATCCGGGTAATGGACTTGTGAATTAAGGAAAAAGGAATCCGTCAAAATGCCAAAGTTGGATATGCGAAGTGACTTTAAGTATGAAATTGGAGAGTGTGCGCAGTTCTTCTTGAAAACTTTTGTGAAGGCAGCAGAACTAAGCAAATGGTCAGAGGAACAGAAATGTCTGCAACATCTTTCCCTACCAAAAGAGGGACAGGCTTGGTATATGACTTTAGAGGAGGAAGTCGCAGATAACTTTGCAAACCTTACAGAGGCATTTCTTGACAGATTCTCGTCGGATGAGTCACACTCTTCAAAGTTTGCCAGGTTTGTTGAGTTGAAACAAAATGGAGAGCCTGTGACAGCATATGTCGAGAAGGCTAAACAGCTGGGAAAACAGCTGAAGAAATCCAATGAAGAAATTTTTGACCATGTTGTGCATGGACTAGATAGAGACATTAAACGGGTAGTACAACTAAAGGAGGTGACTAACTTACATGAGTTGGTGAAGGCGGCCCAGCTGGTGGATAAGGAGCCAATGGAATCTGTAGACATTGAAAAACGCTCAAATGTGTATAGTGCTGGACCGAGGGACAATATGCAGGGCTGGAGATATGGACCTGACAGGAGGTTTGAACAGTATGACAGGCAAAACCAGAGGCACCAGTTAAAAGGACAAACACCGTGCAAATGTTGTGGTAAGTACAGTCACAAATTTTTTGAATGCAAATTTAAAAATGCCACCTGTTATGAATGTGGTAGGGTAGGCCATATAGCAAGGACACACAAAATTATTTATAAACAATAGGGATACGCGCCTGTCCCACATCAAAATTTGGGGGATAGGCAAAAATGGGTGAAAAATACCAAAATCCAAAAGCAAACAGTTGGTAAAGCAAATAAAGTAGGATGTGAAAATAATTTGGTAGACATTAGATTAGGGAAATTTTCAGTAGCAGCAATGTTAGATAGTGGTGCATCAATTTCTTGTTTGAGTCTTAACATGTATAAAAGATGTGGTCTGGATAGAGAGTATGAAATTCAAGAATCTGATCTAAAGTTTGCGCAGACAGTCAATGGAACCAACATGAAGGTTTTAGGCAAGATTGTTATTCCCATAACTGTCTGTAGACTAACACTGACACAAACATTTTATATTTTTCTAAAGCTGAACACCTCAGTTATTTTAGGCCGTGACTTTTTGAAGGAACAGAAAGCTTGGGTAGATTTTGGTAATGACACATTGCAAGTTCAAAATGGTCTTGTAATTACAAAAATGTTTTCCTCTCCAAAGAAGGCTAGCTTGGCACGTCTTATCAATAAGATTAGTATTCCCCCTCAGTCTGTAACAATTGCAAAAATAAAAGTCAAGGGACAAACAAATGGCCAGTTATCTGTAATTGAACCTATTAGAACTTTACCCAATACAAATCAGGTAATAGGTGCTAGGGCAATCACAAAGATAAACAAGGGATCATCCTGCATGCAAATAATGAATCCAACAGATCAATGGGTACATCTGAGATCAAATGAACCAGTAGCTAGGGTAGAGAGAGTTTCTGGGGATAGTGTGACAGAGGAGAGTGTTGAGACAGTGAACAATTTGAATGAAGGTGCATGCAAGAAAACTGATAAACAATATGTTGAAATTGCAAAGTCTCTAGGGGTAGATTTATCAGATTCAAGTTTAAATGAGGAAGAAAAGCACAGAATGATGATTTTTCTTGGTAAAAATAGAGATGTTTTTGCTATGAGTACTTCAGAATTAGGTCACAACAAGTACTTTCCTCATAGAATAGATACAGGAGATGCACAGCCAGTCCGAAAACGTCCATATAGGGTTAGTCCTGAGCAAAGGATGGAAATTGAACGTCAAGTAGGGCATCTTGAACAAAATGGTGTTATTAGTCCATCAAATAGTTTATGGCAGAGTCCTGTAGTACTTGTTAGAAAGAAAAATGGAGAATTTAGGTTTGCAGTTGATTTTCGTCAGGTAAATCGGGTTACTCGCCCTATGAACTTTCCAATCACACATTTTCAAGATGTTATTGACTCTCTAGGTCAGTCAAAATCTAGCTTGTATTCGGTACTTGATATGGCTCAAGGATTTTTCCAGATAGCGTTAGACCCTGAAACTAAGGACCGCACAGGATTTGTTACACATCAAGGTGTATACGAGTTTAACAGGCTACCATTTGGATTAATGAATAGTAGTTCCGCTTTCAGTATGGTTATGAATGAGGTTTTGAGAGGAATAAATTACAAATTTGCTCTGGTCTACATTGATGATTGTCTGATTTTCAGCAATTCCTTTGATGAACATTTGCATCCCTTGTCAGAAGTATTTGAGAGATTTCGAAAAGCAAATTTGAAGTTAAAACCCAGTAAATGTATGTTTGCTGCAAAGGAAGTCAAATTTCTAGGGCACATTTTCAGCCAGGAAGGCTTATCAGTAGACCCAGAGAAAGTCTCAGCTGTAACAGACTATCCTCGGCCCAAAAATCAAACGGGTGTAAGGTCATTTTTAGGGTTAGCAAACTATTACAGGCGTTTCATCAAAGACTTTGCTAAGATTGCAAAACCTATGAATGATCTATTACGCAAAGATGCAGTGTTTGAATGGAATGAGTCGTGTGATAGGGCATTTGAGATGTTGAAAAACAAGTTGACCTCGGCCCCCATACTTGCATTTCCTGATTTTGAAAAGGAGTTCATTTTATATACAGATGCAAGTCATGTAGCAATATCATATATATTAGGGCAGACAGATGAGAAAGGCAGAGAGAGAGTTATATCATACGGTGGTAGATCATTGCGCCCAGGCGAGAGAAACTGGGGAATAAGTGATTTAGAAGGGTTAGCTCTAGTAGAAGGGATCAGGCATTATCACACTTACCTAGCTCATAAAAAGTTCACTGTAGTAACTGACCATGTAGCATTGAGAACTTTGAGAAACAATAGAACTAGTGGTAGACTTGAAAGATGGGCAGTTTTCCTACAAGGATATCAATATGAAGTAGTGTATAAAGCTGGGAAACTCCATACAAATGCTGATTCACTATCTAGAAGACAGTATGAGAGTGAGAAGAATGAAAGGAATGGGGAGAAAGATGCAGATGATGTAGATGTAGATCCCCAGGTATTCTCGATACACAGTAGTTCTGATACACAGGTAGATACACAGGTAATGATAGAGTATACACTCGAATATACAGAAGAGCAGAGTCCTGTGGTTAGTTCAGTAGGTACTAGGTGTGAATCTGATACACTGTCAGAAATGATATGTGCAACTGAGGCATATGAGAATTTGGATCCCACTAAGCACATGTTAGAAATTAGTGATTTGACCCATGAGAAGCTTAGGGAGGCACAATTAGCAGATGACGATTTTTCTCCTATGTTTGCATATAAAGAAAATGGTTTGGTGCCAGATGACAGAAATATTGCAAATAGACTAGTGGCTGAGGCACAGTTCTATGAATTAGACAATGGCATCTTATATCATTTATATCATCCTAGGTCAAAGGGTCATAGATGGGAAAATGTTAAAAAGCAAGTAGCCGTTCCAAATAAGTTCAGAGGTGGCGTTTTAAAGTCATATCATGATGCACTGAGTGGTGGTCATTATGGCATTGAGAGAACATATGAGGCAATACGGTTGAAATTTTTCTGGCCGTCTCTCTATAAGGATGTTAAGGTTTACTGTCAGTCATGTCAGCCATGTCAGCAAGCAAAAAGATATATGCACCATAAGAAGGCTATGTTACAACCTTTACCAATTGGTGATATTCTGTCAAGAATACATGTTGATATATTAGGTCCTCTTCCCAAAACTGATGAAGGATATAAGTATGTTTTGCTTGTAGTAGATTCGTTCTCAAAATGGAGTGAGGCGTTCCCTCTATTTACAATGGAAGCTAGGGAGGTAGCATGGAAACTCTATGATGAAATCATATGTAGATATGGCCGTCCGCCATCCATTTTGACTGATAGGGGTGCAAATTTTGTCTCAAAGCTGATGAAAGAATTATGCAGTATTTTCAAGATTAGCAAGATAAACACCAGTAGTTATCATCCTGCTACAAATGCAGCAGCTGAACGCATGAATAGTGTCATTTTGCAAAGGCTTAGAATTTACTGTAACAAGAAGCAAACAAATTGGGCACAACTTTTACCAAGTATCATGCTTAGTTATAGGGTTAGTCCAAATATTGACTCCACAGGATATTCACCTTACTATATCATGTTTGGTAGACTATGTAGATTACCTTTAGATACTGCTCTGATTCCAACAGAGACTGCAGGTACAACTCATGAACAGCATTTAAGGCGTATCATTGAAAATCAAACTGTATGTAGAGAGTTAGTGAAAGAGAACATTGCAAAGGCTCAGGCAAAATATAAGAAAAACTTTGACAAACATGCCAAAGAGGTAGAATATCAGGTTCGTGACAATGTATGGTTATATAATCCTAGGACAGAGCCTGGCCTATCTCCTAAGCTAGCAAAAAGATGGACAGGTCCATTTTACATTGCAGAGAAAATAGGCAAGGTGAACTATAGGCTCAGAGATTTGAAAACTCATTTAGCCATTAAGAATATAGTCCATGCAAATAGGTTGAGACCATATTTTGACCCTAACCTGAGACCCACTAACCTACCAGTAGAACTAGAGGATAGGGATGTTGTACAGTTAGAGCTAGAAGAGCAAGAAAATACAGTAGTGGAAAATCAGGCTGAGGAAAAGCCACAGATAAATGACCAGAATCAGAATCAGGTTGAAAAAGTCTGGGACTTTGAGAGAATTTTGCAGGCAGCAAATTACAAGGGCCGCATAGTGTACAAAATAAGGTACAGAGATGAACAGGGCAAAAGTAGAACAATTTGGCAGTATGCAGATGAACTTCCTGAAGAAATCAGAAAAGACTTTCACATAAAGTACACATTTTCAGGAAAGGTCCGTAAACGCCCTCATATAGATATGTAAAATTATTAATTTTATAGGAATCGTCTTGCTGAGACGATTATGATAAATAGCAATGCACATAAAATGATTAGCATGAGAGATAAGAGATTAAGATAAGGAGATTATAGCAAAAGCAACCCTTCCACTGCACTAACCTGAAGCATTGTGTTAAATGATCAAGTTAAAATTTACACATTGAATTGTAGTTGTACCTATTAAATTTCAAAATTCGGCCGAACATATTAGAGATATTTTTGGGTGGTTGGGGAAAGTGCAATGCATTTCTAATTGTCTAAAGCTTGACTTGTCGATTTTCAACAATTGTTGTCTGTGTTATATATGCATCATGTGGAACTCAATCAATTATAGATACTGCAACTTTGGGTGACTATGATATACATGTTGTATAGTCAGATGTTAAAGTGTACTTTGCAAAGGAAACCGGTTTCATGAGTAAGGTCGCAGAGATTAAAGGAATCTTGTGTTTTAAGAATATGATATTATATGTGCCAATGATAGGGCAATTTTTAATTATCTGTTCTTATGCAAATTTGCAGTAAATTATTGAGTTAATGTACAATGGGGTTTGCAGGATCAAACTATTGAAAAGCCTTATAGAAGTTTGAAGCATTGAAAATGACATATATAAAAAAAGTGTGTTCTTACTAGTGGTGCTTGCTAAGAATATTACCGGTATTTCATTATGTGTAGATATATGTGTTAGTAAAATATCAATGATATTGCATATATTGCAGTGGCATTTTAAGGTTGCAGTCAGAACAATGGCTGTACTTACATTATCACAGTCAAATGATATATAATATGCAATGTGATTCTTGTGTTGAGATTTGATGACAATTGATTAAATAACTGTGAAGAAGTGAACAATGAAAACTTTTCATGAAATGGAATATGAATATTTTCTGAAACAAAGAAACTGATACATGAACGATTTAACATCTGACGATGATGAAATATGAACTGTTGAATACTTAGAACTGTTGATTACCTTATGAATATGATGTTTTACATTTATGTTGATTTCTTATTTGATTTGATTGTATCTATGTTCACCTTCATCCATTAATTGTGTATTTCATTATCATGAGTATAAATGAAAAGAATGATGTTATGTAATCACAATCAATTTGCAGAGCAAATTATTTTGGGAGAGCGAGGATATGTCACAGAGTTATGAAAATGATGTTGATAAAGATTTGATTGATGAAATATTAATTTATAGAGCTTTCAGAAATTGTAGATCTGGGTACAGTATAGAGTCTGCATAGATAGTGAGTTAACTGGTCACATGTTAACTGATTGATCTCTGAAGACTCAGCTTTCAGGAAGTATAGATCCTGCTTAGTGCTTGGTAATCTGACTTATCAAAATATAATTAGTTTACAAAAGAGCTAATGATATCTGTCTTTGACTGCCTGGATGTAAGTAAACAAACATTAGGTCAGTCTGGCCAGTATGTGCAAATAAGAGTTTGTTAAGCAGTGGCTAAACCTCTAAAGGTGACACTAAGAGGCAAACAAAGATTTAGGTTTTGAAGGTCTGGAGACAACAGATTAGTATGAGAGGTAGTAATTAGGGTAATTAAGAGTTTGTACAGCATGAAAGATAGATGATGAAAGATGAATACAAGAAGATGGTTGGTTGATATGAATTATGTGTGGGTGTGGCTAGAATCAGGAGAATTAAGAGAGAGTTGAAGTTGAAGGAGTAAAAAGTAAGAGTAGAAAGTGGAGAATGAAATGAGTTACAGGACAGTCATGTAAGAATAAGTAAAGAGAAAAGTTGAGTTAAGGGTCTGGGAGAATGAAGGTTAAAGTTAAGAAGAGTAAGAGTCAAAAGTGAAGAGAGTTACGGTATAAGGAAGAACTTGGGAACAAAGAAGGAAGGACAGAATGAGAAATTAAGAAGTTAAAGTGAGATTAAGAAGTAGATAGATTAAGTTAGAAGGTGAACTGGATAAACTGATATGATATTTATAATTAAAAGATAAACTCACAAGAAGCGAGTAGCTTATGAAATAAATTCCCCGTAACGAGAGAAGGCACTCGGTCATATAATGGTGGAGAATCCGGGTAATGGACTTGTGAATTAAGGAAAAAGGAATCCGTCAAAATGCCAAAGTTGGATATGCGAAGTGACTTTAAGTATGAAATTGGAGAGTGTGCGCAGTTCTTCTTGAAAACTTTTGTGAAGGCAGCAGAACTAAGCAAATGGTCAGAGGAACAGAAATGTCTGCAACTCAGTCTTTCCCTACCAAAAGAGGGACAGGCTTGGTATATGACTTTAGAGGAGGAAGTCGCAGATAACATTGCAAACCTTACAGAGGCATTTCTTGACAGATTCTCGTCGGATGAGTCACACTCTTCAAAGTTTGCCAGGTTTGTTGAGTTGAAACAAAATGGAGAGCCTGTGACAGCATATGTCGAGAAGGCTAAGCAGCTGGGAAAACAGCTGAAGAAATCCGCTGAAGAAATTTTTGACCATGTTGTGCATGGACTAGATAGAGACATTAAACGGGTAGTACAACTAAAGGAGGTGACTAACTTACATGAGTTGGTGAAGGCGGCCCAGCTGGTGGATAAGGAGCCAATGGAATCTGTAGACATTGAAAAACGCTCAAATGTGTATAGTGCTGGACCGAGGGACAATATGCAGGGCTGGAGATATGGACTTGACAGGAGGTTTGAACAGTATGACAGGCAAAACCAGAGGCACCAGTTAAAAGGACAAACACCGTGCAAATGTTGTGGTAAGTACAGCCACAAATTTTTTGAATGCAAATTTAAAAATGCCACCTGTTATGAATGTGGTAGGGTAGGCCATATAGCAAGGACACACAAAATTATTTATAAACAATAGGGATACGCGCCTGTCCCACATCAAAATTTGGGGGATAGGCAAAAATGGGTGAAAAATACCAAAATCCAAAAGCAAACAGTTGGTAAAGCAAATAAAGTAGGATGTGAAAATAATTTGGTAGACATTAGATTAGGGAAATTTTCAGTAGCAGCAATGTTAGATAGTGGTGCATCAATTTCTTGTTTGAGTCTTAACTCTTAATCCCATGCTCCGCTCCGGTCCGCTTCCCGAAAATTATCATAAACCGCTTGACACCGCTTGTATACAATATCTGTTTCTGCACACGTTACTAAGGAAGTAGAACTCTTCAATAAAGAAAACCAGTATTGGATACAATTAAGAGTGACCTCCCCTGCATTATTTATCAAAAATGGCGGTCAAAAAATTTTTTTAGCGAGTGTTACAAAGTAATTTTCGAAGTTCTAATTGATAAAAGGAATTTCGGCAAAATGGCGTCGAGCGAATCCGATGGTTCTGAATTCGGCGATCTGATTGAGCAAGCTATGCGTGAAAAAGATCAAGGATTTGCATCAGACGATCAAAGTGATATCTCAATTTCCAGTATAAACACGACAGATTTATCTGATTATAATAACGAATCAGATTTAGAGCTTTCATCTCCATCCTCGGACGATGACCCTATTCAGCCTGACGATAATTGGAGCGAAGATATTCAGGAGAATATTGTCGAGGAATTTGTGAACATTGTAGGCCCAACAAGACCACTTTCATTCACTGCTAAACCAGTTGAGTACTTTATTCAACTCTTTCCAGAATCTTTGATTGAAAAGATATGCCGAGAAACCAACAGATATGCACATCAAAAGCAACACAAAAAATGGAAAAATATCACGGTTGAGGAAGTAAAAGCATACATGGGAATTCTTCTTTTGATGGGAGTTATTCAGCTACCAGGATACAGGCATTACTGGAGCAAAAGACCTGAACTGAGACAGCAATCAATTGCATCTATCATGACTGTAAACAGGTATGAAAGAATAACTAGGGCGTTTCATTTGAATGATTCCAATAAACACACACCACGCACAAGCCCCGATCACGACAAGCTTCATAAAATACGCCCTGTACTTGACAATGCCAAAAAACAATTCCCAGCACACTATCAGCCTCATCAAAATATGGCAGTTGACGAGGCAATGGTTAAATTTAAAGGTAGATGCTCATTTTTACAATACATTCCTTCAAAACCATGTAAATGGGGCCTCAAAGCTTGGGCGCTTGCCGACTCGGAGAGTTTTTACCTCTTGAATTTTAATATCTACACTGGGAAAGAGGTTGCACCTGCACAAAACATGCCATTGGGAACAAAAGTTGTAACTAGTCTTGTTGCCCCCTATTTCAAGAAGAGACATCATGTATATTTTGACAATTTTTTTACTTCTGTGCTATTGATGGAGTACCTGCTGAGAAAAAAGACGTACGCATGTGGGACTGTCCGGCTGAATCGCATAGGTCTACCTGACCAGATCAAAAAGGCAAAATTCAAAAATTCAGGTGATATGAAAAAAATGCAGAAAGGGGGCAAGTTGCTAGCAGTGAACTGGTGCGAGAAAAAAAGACAGGTCAGTGTTTTATCAACAGCAAACAGTGTTGGGAACATGCTTATTACGCGGAAGGGCAAACGAGGGCAACCTGACTGTTCCTACCCTAAGCCAAAAGCAATTCAGGAATACTCGGACAACTATAATGCTGTTGATAAAAGTGACCAACTCAGGTCATATTATGGTATAGCCAACAAAGCAAAAAAATGGTGGAAGTACTTGTTCTGGTTTATCATGGATGTTACTGTGATAAATGCATACATCCTCCACAAAGAAGCACCTGGCGGGCCACGCCCCAAACCATTGTCACACCTGGAATTCCACCTAGAGGTTGCAAGGGGCCTGATAGCAGGCTTTACCAGTAGAAAGAGAGAGGCTACTCTTGAAGTTGAAGAACCTCCTCCCAAGAAACCTACATTACACACACCTTCAAAAATTGGAACAAAACGTGGCCAGCGGAACTGTGTAATTTGTTCTAAGGAGAATATCCGCACACCTGCAGGCAATAAAGTTCAGACATCATGGCATTGTGAGTCTTGTGGTGTTGCTCTTTGCAAGGACAATGGGTGTTTTGCAAAGTTTCACAACTATAATCAGTAATAAACTAACAGTATAGTTAGAATGATCATGTAAATAGTGTAAATATGCGTTTTCAATGAAGTTACCTGTTAACGAACTTACCTGAGGTAAATGATTTTTTACCTGAGAGGCCGGGGTGGATCAATCAGTGATGTTGACAGCAGCAGTGTTGTTAAATGAGTTTTTAACAATAACAGGAGAAGATTCAGTGAGAATAAACATAGACAATAACAGAATACAATACAACATGAGATCAAGCGATTAACGAGATTTAAAAGGTCAATTACCTGCTCAAGGTGAACCTTGAGGTAAGAAGTTAAATGTTGGATTCAAAGTTTGTTGTTTGGTTTTGGTATTGGAATGAAAGCACATAACCAGTTTCTCATTTGTTACTGTTTTATTGCTTGTTTATGATTTTTTTTTAAAAAATCCACCTTTTTACAGGTATATTTACAGGTAAAAACTTAATACATGACATTACACCATACAAAACATGATATACATATTCCGCAAATATTTTTATACAAGTTCACAAAATTTCATTACAATATTTCAAATAATAAAAAAGTTACAACGGTTTAAACCTACATAACCATTATTTAACAAATTTAAACCCTTAAATCTTAAATCCTTGTATGAATAGTGTGTGTACTACCCAGAATTAGTGTATGAGTCTAAGAGTTAACATGTATAAAAGATGTGGTCTGGATAGAGAGTATGAAATTCAAGAATCTGATCTAAAGTTTGCGCAGACAGTCAATGGAACCAACATGAAGGTTTTAGGCAAGATTGTTATTCCCATAACTGTCTGTAGACTAACACTGACACAAACATTTTATATTTTTCTAAAGCTGAACACCTCAGTTATTTTAGGCCGTGACTTTTTGAAGGAACAGAAAGCTTGGGTAGATTTTGGTAATGACACATTGCAAGTTCAAAATGGTCTTGTAATTACAAAAATGTTTTCCTCTCCAAAGAAGGCTAGCTTGGCACGTCTTATCAATAAGATTAGTATTCCCCCTCAGTCTGTAACAATTGCAAAAATAAAAGTCAAGGGACAAACAAATGGCCAGTTATCTGTAATTGAACCTATTAGAACTTTACCCAATACAAATCAGGTAATAGGTGCTAGGGCAATCACAAAGATAAACAAGGGATCATCCTGCATGCAAATAATGAATCCAACAGATCAATGGGTACATCTGAGATCAAATGAACCAGTAGCTAGGGTAGAGAGAGTTTCTGGGGATAGTGTGACAGAGGAGAGTGTTGAGACAGTGAACAATTTGAATGAAGGTGCATGCAAGAAAACTGATAAACAATATGTTGAAATTGCAAAGTCTCTAGGGGTAGATTTATCAGATTCAAGTTTAAATGAGGAAGAAAAGCACAGAATGATGATTTTTCTTGGTAAAAATAGAGATGTTTTTGCTATGAGTACTTCAGAATTAGGTCACAACAAGTACTTTCCTCATAGAATAGATACAGGAGATGCACAGCCAGTCCGAAAACGTCCATATAGGGTTAGTCCTGAGCAAAGGATGGAAATTGAACGTCAAGTAGGGGATCTTGAACAAAATGGTGTTATTAGTCCATCAAATAGTTTATGGCAGAGTCCTGTAGTACTTGTTAGAAAGAAAAATGGAGAATTTAGGTTTGCAGTTGATTTTCGTCAGGTAAATCGGGTTACTCGCCCTATGAACTTTCCAATCACACATTTTCAAGATGTTATTGACTCTCTAGGTCAGTCAAAATCTAGCTTGTATTCGGTACTTGATATGGCTCAAGGATTTTTCCAGATAGCGTTAGACCCTGAAACTAAGGACCGCACAGGATTTGTTACACATCAAGGTGTATACGAGTTTAACAGGCTACCATTTGGATTAATGAATAGTAGTTCCGCTTTCAGTATGGTTATGAATGAGGTTTTGAGAGGAATAAATTACAAATTTGCTCTGGTCTACATTGATGATTGTCTGATTTTCAGCAATTCCTTTGATGAACATTTGCATCCCTTGTCAGAAGTATTTGAGAGATTTCGAAAAGCAAATTTGAAGTTAAAACCCAGTAAATGTATGTTTGCTGCAAAGGAAGTCAAATTTCTAGGGCACATTTTCAGCCAGGAAGGCTTATCAGTAGACCCAGAGAAAGTCTCAGCTGTAACAGACTATCCTCGGCCCAAAAATCAAACGGGTGTAAGGTCATTTTTAGGGTTAGCAAACTATTACAGGCGTTTCATCAAAGACTTTGCTAAGATTGCAAAACCTATGAATGATCTATTACGCAAAGATGCAGTGTTTGAATGGAATGAGTCGTGTGATAGGGCATTTGAGATGTTGAAAAACAAGTTGACCTCGGCCCCCATACTTGCATTTCCTGATTTTGAAAAGGAGTTCATTTTATATACAGATGCAAGTCATGTAGCAATATCATATATATTAGGGCAGACAGATGAGAAAGGCAGAGAGAGAGTTATATCATACGGTGGTAGATCATTGCGCCCAGGCGAGAGAAACTGGGGAATAAGTGATTTAGAAGGGTTAGCTCTAGTAGAAGGGATCAGGCATTATCACACTTACCTAGCTCATAAAAAGTTCACTGTAGTAACTGACCATGTAGCATTGAGAACTTTGAGAAACAATAGAACTAGTGGTAGACTTGAAAGATGGGCAGTTTTCCTACAAGGATATCAATATGAAGTAGTGTATAAAGCTGGGAAACTCCATACAAATGCTGATTCACTATCTAGAAGACAGTATGAGAGTGAGAAGAATGAAAGGAATGGGGAGAAAGATGCAGATGATGTAGATGTAGATCCCCAGGTATTCTCGATACACAGTAGTTCTGATACACAGGTAGATACACAGGTAATGATAGAGTATACACTCGAATATACAGAAGAGCAGAGTCCTGTGGTTAGTTCAGTAGGTACTAGGTGTGAATCTGATACACTGTCAGAAATGATATGTGCAACTGAGGCATATGAGAATTTGGATCCCACTAAGCACATGTTAGAAATTAGTGATTTGACCCATGAGAAGCTTAGGGAGGCACAATTAGCAGATGACGATTTTTCTCCTATGTTTGCATATAAAGAAAATGGTTTGGTGCCAGATGACAGAAATATTGCAAATAGACTAGTGGCTGAGGCACAGTTCTATGAATTAGACAATGGCATCTTATATCATTTATATCATCCTAGGTCAAAGGGTCATAGATGGGAAAATGTTAAAAAGCAAGTAGCCGTTCCAAATAAGTTCAGAGGTGGCGTTTTAAAGTCATATCATGATGCACTGAGTGGTGGTCATTATGGCATTGAGAGAACATATGAGGCAATACGGTTGAAATTTTTCTGGCCGTCTCTCTATAAGGATGTTAAGGTTTACTGTCAGTCATGTCAGCCAGCCATGTCAGCAAGCAAAAAGATATATGCACCATAAGAAGGCTATGTTACAACCTTTACCAATTGGTGATATTCTGTCAAGAATACATGTTGATATACTAGGTCCTCTTCCCAAAACTGATGAAGGATATAAGTATGTTTTGCTTGTAGTAGATTCGTTCTCAAAATGGAGTGAGGCGTTCCCTCTATTTACAATGGAAGCTAGGGAGGTAGCATGGAAACTCTATGATGAAATCATATGTAGATATGGCTGTCCGCAATCCATTTTGACTGATAGGGGTGCAAATTTTGTCTCAAAGCTGATGAAAGAATTATGCAGTATTTTCAAGATTAGCAAGATAAACACCAGTAGTTATCATCCTGCTACAAATGCAGCAGCTGAACGCATGAATAGTGTCATTTTGCAAAGGCTTAGAATTTACTGTAACAAGAAGCAAACAAATTGGGCACAACTTTTACCAAGTATCATGCTTAGTTATAGGGTTAGTCCAAATATTGACTCCACAGGATATTCACCTTACTATATCATGTTTGGTAGACTATGTAGATTACCTTTAGATACTGCTCTGATTCCAACAGAGACTGCAGGTACAACTCATGAACAGCATTTAAGGCGTATCATTGAAAATCAAACTGTATGTAGAGAGTTAGTGAAAGAGAACATTGCAAAGGCTCAGGCAAAATATAAGAAAAACTTTGACAAACATGCCAAAGAGGTAGAATATCAGGTTCGTGACAATGTATGGTTATATAATCCTAGGACAGAGCCTGGCCTATCTCCTAAGCTAGCAAAAAGATGGACAGGTCCATTTTACATTGCAGAGAAAATAGGCAAGGTGAACTATAGGCTCAGAGATTTGAAAACTCATTTAGCCATTAAGAATATAGTCCATGCAAATAGATTGAGACCATATTTTGACCCTAACCTGAGACCCACTAACCTACCAGTAGAACTAGAGGATAGGGATGTTGTACAGTTAGAGCTAGAAGAGCAAGAAAATACAGTAGTGGAAAATCAGGCTGAGGAAAAGCCACAGATAAATGACCAGAATCAGAATCAGGTTGAAAAAGTCTGGGACTTTGAGAGAATTTTGCAGGCAGCAAATTACAAGGGCCGCATAGTGTACAAAATAAGGTACAGAGATGAACAGGGCAAAAGTAGAACAATTTGGCAGTATGCAGATGAACTTCCTGAAGAAATCAGAAAAGACTTTCACATAAAGTACACATTTTCAGGAAAGGTCCGTAAACGCCCTCATATAGATATGTAAAATTATTAATTTTATAGGAATCGTCTTGCTGAGACGATTATGATAAATAGCAATGCACATAAAATGATTAGCATGAGAGATAAGAGATTAAGATAAGGAGATTATAGCAAAAGCAACCCTTCCACTGCACTAACCTGAAGCATTGTGTTAAATGATCAAGTTAAAATTTACACATTGAATTGTAGTTGTACCTATTAAATTTCAAAATTCGGCCGAACATATTAGAGATATTTTTGGGTGGTTGGGGAAAGTGCAATGCATTTCTAATAGTCTAAAGCTTGACTTATCGATTTTCAACAATTGTTGTCTGTGTTATATATGCATCATGTGGAACTCAATCAATTATAGATACTTCAACTTTGGGTGACTATGATATACATGTTGTATAGTCAGATGTTAAAGTGTACTTTGCAAAGGAAACCGGTTTCATGAGTAAGGTCGCAGAGATTAAAGGAATCTTGTGTTTTAAGAATATGATATTATATGTGCCAATGATAGGGCAATTTTTAATTATCTGTTCTTATGCAAATTTGCAGTAAATTATTGAGTTAATGTACAATGGGGTTTGCAGGATCAAACTATTGAAAAGCCTTATAGAAGTTTGAAGCATTGAAAATGACATATATAAAAAAAGTGTGTTCTTACTAGTGGTGCTTGCTAAGAATATTACCGGTATTTCATTATGTGTAGATATATGTGTTAGTAAAATATCAATGATATTGCATATATTGCAGTGGCATTTTAAGTTTGCAGTCAGAACAATGGCTGTACTTACATTATCACAGTCAAATGATATTATAATATGCAATGTGATTCTTGTGTTGAGATTTGATGACAATTGATTAAATAACTGTGAAGAAGTGAACAATGAAAACTTTTCATGAAATGGAATATGAATATTTTCTGAAACAAAGAAACTGATACATGAACGATTTAACATCTGACGATGATGAAATATGAACTGTTGAATACTTAGAACTGTTGATTACCTTATGAATATGATGTTTTACATTTATGTTGATTTCTTATTTGATTTGATTGTATCTATGTTCACCTTCATCCATTAATTGTGTATTTCATTATCATGAGTATAAATGAAAAGAATGATGTTATGTAATCACGATCAATTTGCGGAGCAAATTATTTTGGGAGAGCGAGGATATGTCACAGAGTTATGAAAATGATGTTGATAAAGATTTGATTGATGAAATATTAATTTATAGAGCTTTCAAAAATTGTAGATTTGGGTACAGTATAGAGTCTGCATAGATAGTGAGTTAACTGGTCACATGTTAACTGATTGATCTCTGAAGACTCAGCTTTCAGGAAGTATAGATCCTGCTTAGTGCTTGGTAATCTGACTTATCAAAATATAATTAGTTTACAAAAGAGCTAATGATATCTGTCTTTGACTGCCTGGATGTAAGTAAACAAACATTAGGTCAGTCTGGCCAGTATGTGCAAATAAGAGTTTGTTAAGCAGTGGCTAAACCTCTAAAGGTGACACTAAGAGGCAAACAAAGATTTAGGTTTTGAAGGTCTGGAGACAACAGATTAGTATGAGAGGTAGTAATTAGGGTAATTAAGAGTTTGTACAGCATGAAAGATAGATGATGAAAGATGAATACAAGAAGATGGTTGGTTGATATGAATTATGTGTGGGTGTGGCTAGAATCAGGAGAATTAAGAGAGAGTTGAAGTTGAAGGAGTAAAAAGTAAGAGTAGAAAGTGGAGAATGAAATGAGTTATAGGACAGTCATGTAAGAATAAGTAAAGAGAAAAGTTGAGTTAAGGGTCTGGGAGAATGAAGGTTAAAGTTAAGAAGAGTAAGAGTCAAAAGTGAAGAGAGTTACGGTATAAGGAAGAACTTGGGAACAAAGAAGGAAGGACAGAATGAGAAATTAAGAAGTTAAAGTGAGATTAAGAAGTAGATAGATTAAGTTAGAAGGTGAACAGGATAAACTGATATGATATTTATAATTAAAAGATAAACTCACAAGAAGCGAGTAGCTTATGAAATAAATTCCCCGTAACGAGAGAAGGCACTCGGTCATATGGGCACAGAATAGATAATGGAATAGAGTGGAATGAAACACAAAGGAATTAGAATAGATAAGAGAATGGGATGGAATGGAATAGAAAAGAATAGGAAATAGAGTAGATGTTGATGGATGTAGAACAGAGAATAGTACATAATGCGCTAGATAGGCAAAAAAGTTCCAATACCTGAGTAATTAAGATGGTTTATCGCGCATAAAAGTGCTTTTATCATACCTCCCTCCTTTCAAACCAGGGGGTGGGGGGGGGGGGGATTTTCTTTTCTTGCAGATATTTATGTAATATAAATATAGGTCTCTGGCCTATTATACCAACAAATAATCATCCATATAAATCTCCCTCTTTGACACCCAATCTCCCTCATTTGAAAAGCTAATCTCCCTCTTTGCCTCGAAAAAATTATCACATGTATGTTATGTATAAGTATCATAGTTCTGGGGTTCAAATTGGCCCTGCCCTGTGTGTATAGACTTCTTCACATCAAAAACTACAGTCTCAAGGTTTCTCTTTAATATCAGCCTGAGACCAGCCAGTGTGAGTGCTAATGTAATCACCCTTAGCCTGATCAGTAGAGTAGAAATTGTGTTTAGACAACAAATAACACACACTCATTTTAGATTGAGAAAACTATGTGGATAATTCTCAAAATGTAGAAAACTCTTAAAGCTTTTTTTCAGCGGCTAGCTGTCTATTTTCACTTTTGTTCTAGTTTTCCACCAATCAGAAACTATGTTGCATTGTAACTTGCATATGACCTACTAGTAATTTGTAGTAAACTGTATTTTCATTGGTTAAAGTCCCATTATGTTTTCGCATCATATTTCCTTGTCCAAAAATGAAAATATCGATTATTGGTTCAAGGAAGGTTTGACATCACTAGTGAAAAAGTAGCGATACTCGAAAGATCTTTCATTTCGAAGAAATTAACGGGGAATACCAGGGAATCCTAAGTTGGTCGTATAGACGAGTTAATGCAAATGAGCTAGTGTAACGTGACCGTCACGTGATTTAGACTGAGCTGGAGAAAGTAAACAAAATGGCGACCCGAAACATCGAAAGTAGCGACGGGGTCCTCATACCAAGGTATTACCAGAGGAGATTAGACGAGAACAAGTAAGACAGCGGGCTCACTCAAGACATATTGTCCAGTCAAACCAAGAAACCTAGGAAATGGAATCAGTTAAGGAGCAAGGAAGGAATAAGCTCGCGACTTATGGATCCGCTCGTGGTAAATTTATCTGGTGAGTGGTGTATACATGTCGAGTATTTCATGCTCTTTTCACGAAAGTTATTTATCACTGATAAATGGATTGTTCGGCGAACCCAGTTAATTCACGTCATAATCCCTGGATACGTAAAACAATATATTGCGCTAACTTTCAGTTTCTCTTTGTTTGTTAATTGCTGGTAGGTCATTTCGGACCACGGTCATTTCGTCGGTTTTAGTGTTTGTTTTCTAACCTATAGACTAAAAATCATACCATTTCGGGATTAAGTATTAATATAGTTTTCAAAGTTTTCTGGCAATATCGTCATACCTAACATGTACTTGCCTTCATGATTTGAATGTTCACTAAGTCGATGTAAATGCAGTGTGGGTACTTGAAAGTGTGCATACATGTATGTAGATTCTAAAATGTGACAGTGTCTACATACGAAGTACATGTTGTACATCTGTATTTACTTCGCGGTATACAGTGCACATGAAATGTTCATATAAGCTATCGTAAAATTGATTGTCAGAAGAGTAAAAGTCCATTGACCCTACACCTATGTGCTCTTATTATTTCATGGACCTATATAACCTATCTAGGACTGATAATTTTGTGTGACAAAGATAAGTATCAGTGTCCCTAGTAATTTCATGCTTATTACTATTTTGTAACAGGAAAATGCCCCCCCCCCCCCCCCACACACACACACACACAAAAAAATAAAATAAATTAATAAAAAAATTACAGCCTTTTACTTATGGCATTGCCAGGGTATACACTACCTGACATTTAATCAGGGTCTATACTGTCCAACATTCAACTAGGGTCTACACTGTCTGACATCTAATCAAGGTCTACATTGACACCTAACCAGGGTCTACACTGTCCAACATCTGATCAGGATCTACACTGTCTGATATGACTCCAAAGCATACTGTTTGCATAACTTTTATCCCTTATATTTGAAACAAATTATTAATACAATTTTATCAGTTATATTTCACATTTATGGTATTTCAAAGAAGGTAAAATACCAAATACGCTTTTACAAAAACCACAAAAAAGTGAACACATTAAGGGGCCATATTTAAACAAGTAAAGAAGGGCAATGTTTTGTAAGCCAGAAGGACTGGGATTTTTTAGGTAAAATTCTGTAAGTGGGAGCAACATTTCCAGGGGTGGGGCAGTGGGGCAGGGTGGGGGGGGGGGTAAATTTCCCCAGTGGGGAAGATTACATAGGAAATTTCCCCTGAGGATTTCTGATTTTCAAGTGGAGGGGGTTAAATTTCCTGTTACACCAGTATGTTGATATATTACTCATAAGTCGTTTAATATGTGCAGGGAATCAGTAGACAGCAACAATGCAAGACATTGGTACCCAGCATTATGAAGAGACACCCACAAAGGCCGGAACAGTACTGAGACTGCAAGGAGCTAATTTGTACACTCAACCCCTAAACAGACTGGTTCTGTTTTGCCACCATTCCCAGTCTCAGATATTTCAGGATCAATTGAAGGGTATGTAACTGAAATTGCAAAATTTACATGTATACCGAAAAAATGAGGTAACATTTCATACCATATGTCTGGGCTATTTGATGTCACAGAATGTATGCTATAAGCAAGATAATAAAATATCCGTAATCTTACTGAGTTATAAGACAACTTCGAGGATTAGCATATGTGTATAAAAATACATGTATGCAATCATGTTAACCTTTTACCTGTTCAATATTCATATGACAAATAATGACCTCTTGAATATTTATTAGATGAAATAGTTCATGATGTTAAATTTCCAAGGGATTTGACAAAATATTGTAGAATCAGATCTTTATCATAAGCAAATAGCATACTGATCAGATGCTTCCTTCAATAACCATCTGATCTGGGTCCACTCTGTTTGCAAATGCATGAAAAAGTGTTTATATGTAGGAAAGGATAAATGACAACATTTGATGAGAACTGAACAAAGTAGAAATATCACTGCATATGCTCAGCTTACAATCAGCCCATTATTGCAAATTAAAGCTAGAAAGTTAAACAACTTAAAAGACATCTAAAAAAAATTAAAAACCAACTAGAAGGCCACATGTACATACTGCAGATGTCAGTATGCTGCAGGGTTTTTTTTACCAAAAAATATTATTATTTTACATGTATCAAGAGAAAAATGATTGAATTACCAAAGACAAACATCTTTCTGCAATTTTAATCCTTTCCCTGTTCCAAATTTCAATACCTTCTGAATATTCATGGACAAAATCGTTATAATCAAACATAGAAAGTGGAGCATTGTAGCCATTTTAGAAAGTAAAGAAACTGATCTATCAAATTCCATGAGCAAACAGAGCAGACCCTGATCAGACGACTCCTATAGGAACCGTCTGATCTGGGTCTATTCTTTTTCCATTTGCGTGAAAGCACGTTTTTATGAGGGAAAGGGTTAATTGATGAGTATTATTTGGAAAGGTAAATCCAACTATGTGAGTGTCATGCAATTGTGTGTACAGTAAAACCTGTGTTAAGCGGCCAGTCACGGGAAGCGGTCAAATTGACCGCTTAAGCGAGGTGACCACTTAATCGAGGGGTGGATATTTTGCATATTCTTTAGTTTACATTATACTTTGGGAAAAAACACTTTAACATGTAATGTTATTCTTTATTTGCAAACAGGGTTTTCATTTCAAGCAGGTGTCTGATTAAATCATCTGCTAATTCAGTACATTCTACTGATCTGGCTGCTGCTTCATGAAAATGCTTTTAACCTGCTAGCAACTCCCACTCATATAATTTGTTTATATTGTGGTCTTTCAAGTGATGATCCCTTTACTCCATATATATACCTTCCTACTCCTTGCAGGCAACACTGACTGTAAGTTTGTACATGTGTATGTGTTTTTTTCAGGCTGCATAGGTATTTCTCAAAGCGAACCGCACATACAACTGATACAAAGATAAAGTGCCCAAGACATGTGTATGTACCCAGCCTACTACAGGACACACATTAATTTCTGTGAATGACAGGACAGAACATAGTATTGCACCAGTAAAACTTAGACCAACTGAGCCAAGAAAAATAAAGAAACAAAAATCAGACATCTCTCCACCTCCACCTCCAACTAAGACATTGCTGGAAACGAAGATTTTTAGATATCAGGAGGAAACGGCTCGCTTCCAAACAGAGGAGACAGAAACCGTCAAAAGACTCAAAACATCTTCATCAGAATTGGTGTAAATAATAGACAGTGAAAATAATATTTTCACTGTATATCCAAATCAAAGACTGCAGTATGAGTTATGATAGATCAGCAAAAATAGATTCTCTTCTAGATTTTATTTATCCGATAAAGCAGATTTTTCATTTACACATATATTCCTACATAAAAGACCATTATTATCAATTATCCCTTTCCCTGTTCAATGTTTATTTCAAATTTCTTTACCTATCGAATATTCATGTACAAAATAGTTACAATGAAATATTGAATGTGGAACTTTGTAGCCATTTTAGAAAATAATTATCCCTTTCCCTGTTCTGTATTTAGGCCAAATTTCAATACCTACTGAATATTCATGAACAAAATAGAAAGAAATATTGAACATGGAACATTGGAACCATTTTAGAAAGCAAAGAAACAAATCTGTCAAATTCTATTAGCAAACAGAGCAGACCCTGATCAGACAGCTCCTTTAGGAGCCGTCTGATCTGGGTCTACTCTGTTTGCAAATGCATGAAAACACGTTTCTATCAGGTAAAAGGGTTAAACAGATCTATCAAATTCCATTAGCAAACAGAGAAGGCCATGATCAGACGGCTCCTCTAGGAGCCGTCTGATCTGGGTCTACTCAGTTTGCAGATGCGTGAAAACATGTTTTTATGAGGGAAAGGGTTATTGCAACTAATAGTAAAGTTTTAGCTAATAATGCAACATTTAGGTAAATTTGGGTCTTGTAAACCAAGCTCAGTAGACATATCAACAACTGTCATGAGATCTGGAGGTACACACTGATTTCATTAACCCTTTCACTCATATAAACGTGTTTTCACGCATTTGCAAACAGAGTAGACCCAGATCAGACGGCTCCTAGAGGAGCCGTCTGATCAGGGTCTGCTCTGTTTGCTAATAAAATTTGATAGATCTGTTTATTTAGTTTCTAAAATGTCTACAATGTTCCACCTTACATATTTCTTTATAATTATTTTGTTAATGAATACTGAGTAGATATTGAAATTTGGCCTTAATACAGAACAGGGAAAGGGTTAACCCTTTCTTCCATGAATATTCATATAAGAAATTATGACATCATGAATATTAATTGATTAATTTGTTTTGATAGCACATGGAGACAAGAATTTTGAGAAAACTGAAATCATATCTATATTATATCATAAGCAAACACAGTAGACCCTGATTAGACTACTCATATAAGGAGCCATCTGATCTGGGTCTACTATGTTTGCAAAGGCGTAGAAAAGTGCATTTATGGAGTAAAGGGCTAAAATATATTATAGAAGTCATTTAGGTCATTATTGAATTTTAGCCAGAGCATTCCATGGGATTTCAAACTTTACCTTTGGAAATAGAAAAACAAACTGTTTCAACAATAAAGTTCATGTGCATCAAAACTGGACAAAAGCTTGAAGACAGAAATCCTAAGGCACCATTCGATTTCGATTTCTTTCAAAACAGTATAACCTGTCTTGAGGGGTCATCAAAAAGAGGTATGTAAGGCAGGTGGGATCTTAATGTAGGTCAGAAGTAATGCTAAAAGTTCCTATAGGGGCTTTCTGCATCACTTTTGCCCTGTATTAAGCAACCATCTGCTTTTTAACACTCCAGTGTTCAATAAATGAATAGCTGCTTGAGACAGGTTCTACTGTGTAAGGTTAAAAAAAAAAAATATGATATAGTGATGATATAGTGATGACCTGTTATTCTGTGCATTACGAATATGATACAGCTACCATAGAATACAGTGTTTTAGGGTGTTTACCCTTTTCTCCATTGAATATTAATGTAAGAAATAATGACATCATGAATATTAGATTATTTTTACACTGGCATATGAACACTGGACATTTTGACTCGGACATAAATTGAAGAATCAGATCTATATTACATGATAAGAAAACATAGGAGACCCTGATCAGACAGCTTCTATAGGAGCTGTCTGATCTGGGTTTACTCTGCAAAATGTGTAAAATGTGTTTATATGAAGGAAAGGTAGTTAACAAATAGTTAGATAGATTTCCCTGTTTAACCCCTTCCCTGTTACATGTTTATTCCAAATTTCAATACTATTGAATAATCATGGACAAACTATTTATAATGGAATATGGAAGCTGAAATATCGTAGTCATTTTAGGAACTACAGAAACAGATCTATCTAATTCCATTAGCAAACAGAGTAGACCCTGATCAGACGGCTCCTATAGGAGCCATCTGATCTGGGTCTACTCTGTTTGCAGATGCGTGAAAACACGTATATATGAAGGAAAGGGTTAATATCCATGAAAGAAATATTGACATTAATATTATTTATATTAATTTTCATAATGGCATAGAGTCTGGAGTCTGATATTTATATACAATAAGTAAAATGAGCAGACCCTGATTAGACGGCTCCTACAGGAGCTATCTGATCTGGGTCTAGTCTGTTTCCTAATTGGTGAATTTGAAAAGACTTTCAAATAAAGGAAATGGTTAATAATGCTTGACTGCTGTGTATTGCTTTCATCATGCATAAGATTCAAATAGCCTATTCAGGTGGTAGCTGCAACAGTATTCCTCTACAAAAGAGAGAAAGAACAAACTGCAAACTACTGGAAAGTAGCAATAAACTCTTGGAAATGAATATAAAATGGTTGAATTATTTCTTCATGAAACATTTTTAAAACCTAACACAGAAAATGCTGTTTTGCAAGCTGTAGACCTGTCTCACATAGAAATTTATTCAGTATTTCATAATACAGTAGAACCCCTCTAATGTGACCACTTAATTAATACACGTCATATGGGTGTCGTTATAAGCAGGGGGTTGCTTAATGCAGGACAAAAGTAATGCAGGAAGCTCCTCTAGGAGCTTTCTGCATTACTTTTGTCCTGCATTAAGCTACCACCTGCGTCTACCATCCAGAATTATACCTCTTTTAGGTTTTAGAAGTTTTTTTTACTGTACAATGAATATTCACTGATCTAATCAATGTAATAGAAAATGAACAGGGAAATGTTTTGGCCATGGTAGAAACTAGAAACTAATCTATAAAGTGGTCAAAGCTGGCGTCGTATTCATGGTAGCTTCTTAATAGGAGAAATCTAAGTTTTTTCCAAATTTTAGCAATAAAGTCAACGTCATAAAGTCAATCTGAGTGTTTAAATACTCATTGACAAACAAAAACTTTCTATAAACTATAAGCATGACTCTGTTGGAGACTAATCTAAATTAATGTTTTGTCCTCTACTCACTCTAAAGTTAATTTCAGTTGTGAAGCTTAATGAATAGGGACCCAGGTCTGTTAAGTCCTTAACCAAACTTTGGGACCCTGATCAGACTGTTCTGCCAAGAATCAATCTGATCCAGGTCTACTGCATTAAAAAAAGCATATACATGTATGTACAAGGTAAGGCATTACAGCAAACAAAAATGGTTAAAGTGAATACTATTTTTAGCAAATATCTGTAATACATATTGTTTGGTATCCTAAGAAAGTATTTGTATGACAGCACTGCAGAGAGACTGCTTTCAGTGTGTTTCATTTATCAGGCATACATGTATTTACTCCAGACAAAAAGTAGATACCACATGTTATGGATGTCTGGGTCAAAAACATTTTTTTCAATAAATTTACACAAAGTGTCCTGGGTTAAAACCCACATGTGCCAGAAACTGGAGGAAAACAATATCAAATTCGCCATACACAGCAGCTTGGTATAACACACCTAACTCCAGCTCTCAAATGGGCCATGTTTCCAGATGATTAAGTTGGGGTAGGAGGCGAGTCGCACGGTTTAGTTATAGTCTTCCATCCTCTGGGCATGTCACCTCATCACATCTTTGAAGTATGTCTGCCCAACTGCAAGCACCTCAGGGTCTAGGCAAATCTGCTCCATTACCTAAATGATAAAGGACAGTTTACTCAAAATACAATCAAACATGAATTCCCTACTTTGCTAAAATATTCCTCCATACAGATAAAAAAATCCTTTGCACCAAAATTACTACCTCTAATATTTCATCAAATGCATTCCCTTTAGTTTGAGAATGGATATAAAGTAGAACCTCTCTAATGCGACCACTTATGAATAAACATGGGTTGTTGCTTAATGCAGGACAAAAGTGATACAGAAAGCTCACTCTAGGAGCTTACTTTTGTCATGCATTAAGCTACCACCTGCCTTTACCACCCAGAATCTCTTTTGGGTGGTCGCATTAGAGGATTTTTTACTGTATTTGCAATAGGGTTGAGCATTGAAGAAATATGGATGCTATAGTAGGTAATAATCACTATTTGGCCTTTCCCTGACATCCCTTGTATGCCTTTTGCAAACTGAGCTGACTAATTCAAGACAGAAGGAGTTCTCTTATCAGAATTAGTTCTGTTTGCCTATTGTGTTTTTAGCTCACCTGACCCGAAGGCTCAGGATGAGCTATTGTGACCGCGATGTGTCCGTCGTCCGGCGTCTGTCGTCCGTCCACATTTTCAAACGACATCTCCTCTGAAACCGCTGACCGGATTTTAAGCAAACTTTGTCAGAAGCATCAGTGGCTAGGGGGAACGAAATATTGATCAAATCATGACCCCCGGACCAAAAATGGCCCTGCCCAGGGGCTTATCAGTATGTCATAGCTTGAAATTTGGTATGGAGCATGATCTAATTGGTCCTCTACAAAGATTGTTCAAATTATGATCCCCGGACCCAAAATGGCCCCGCCCAAGGGCTTATCAGTTTTTCATTGGAAAATATTTAAAAATCTTCTTCTCTGAAACTGTTAGGCCTAGACCTTTGATAATTGGTATGTAGTCTGATCTAGTGACCTTTTACAAAAGTTGTTAAAATTATTACCCCGGAGCCAAAAATGGTCCCACCCAGGGGCTTATCAGTTTTTCATAGGAAAATCTTTAAAAATCTTCTTCTCCAAAACTGTAAGGCCTTGAGACTTTATATTTGGTATGTAGTATGATCTAGTGACCCTCTACAAATATTGTTCAAATAATGACCCCGGGACCAAAACTGACCACACCCCAGGGGCTTATCAGTTTTTCATAGGAAAATCTATAAAAATCTTCTTCTCTGAAACTGTAAGGCTTAGACCTTTGATGGTATGTAGCATCATCTAATGGTCTTCTACAAATATTGTTCAACTTGAACCCCAGACCAAAAATGGTCCGCCCCGGGGCTTATCATGTTTTCATAGGAAAATCTTTAAAAAAATCTTCTTCCCTGAATCTGTAAGGCCTAGAGTTTTGATGTTTGGTATGTAATATGATCTTATGGTCCTCTATGACCCGGGGCAAAAATGGCCCCACCCATTACTTAAGAAAAACCTTTAAAAATCTTCTCCCCTGAAACTATAAAGACACATACCTTACAAATTGTGTAGGTAGCTTTGCCTTGTGGTCCTCTGCCATGAATGTTCAACTTGTGACCTCCGACCTCTGGGCAAAACTTGGCCCTGCCCTGGGGCTTATCAGTTTTTTATGGGGAAATTATAAAATATTATTTTTCTCTGAAACCATAAGGCTTAGACCTTTAATGGCATGCTGCTTTGCCTTGTGGTTCTATACCAAGATTGTACAAATGATGACTTCTTGATAAAAAATGGCCCCACCCAGGCTCAGGTGGAGCGCTACACTTACATGTCTTCGGCTGGCACAATGTTGTGGCTTGCAGTCACGACACTTTTTTAAGCTCAGTTAGCATCCCAATGCAGTTTTGAAATCTGCACCATGGTTGGTTGCTTCTGGATGAAAATAGGGCTGGGTTCAGTATTCAGTAGTCATCTACTAGGTCAAAAATTAAGTCTGAAATAGAAACAGAACATGTTATAATGCTTTCAATTATAATAGTTTTCAAACTAATAATACCGGTACTACATCTCAATTAAAATCATTTCATATGTTTGTGCTTTACCTTAAAACAAACAAAAATTTGCTAGAATTATGTTCCCGAAAATGAAATTATGGGGCTATACTGGTTGTCCATATACATGTATGTGTAAACTCAATTTCGTCGGGACTGCTTCGCCTACAGTTCTGCTTCAATTATGTTTAAAGTTTATAATATATGTATATAGCCTTCTTAACCCTTTACTCCATAAATGTGCCTTTGCAAACAGAGTAGGCCTAGATCAGACGGCTCCTATATGAGCCGTCTGATCAGGGTCTGCTCTGTTTGCTTATGATATTATATAGATATGACTTTAAAGTTTCTACCGTGTTTAAAAATTCCCATGTCCGTTTGCAATTATAGCATTTAATATCATGGAGGAGAGGGTTAATATGGGAATCTGCACTTGCAAGTGTAGTTAGGATTTTGCTATTACAGGAGTCATTGTCTCTTTGTTTTAGTTTTTGGGAGATGGTTTGTACTGAAGTTCATCTTTCTTCATAACTATCACAGCTACTGCCTTGTAACTTGGAAAGATTATTTGCTATCAAAAGTTGATTGTATAATACAAGGGCTATAACTCTGATATAAATTTTATAAGAGTTTGGTCCTTTGTGAACTTAGAAAAAATCATTTCTTGTGTTCATGTCCAATTTCTGCATGCGTGGTGTAAGGTGGTCTTGTGGTAACGCGCTTGACTATCAGTCTGGAGGTCCGGAGTTCAAATCCGGGTCCCTCCCCGAAATTTCAGAGACGCTTTTCCGTGTCTCCCAACCACACATCCTTTCCACCCAGGGGTTAAAATGGGTACCTGTGAGGGTCACTCGCCGGTACTGCAGCTGCATGATTGCACCATATGTTAGCAGTGCTCAATATTGTAGGCTAATGACTCAATGATCAGGGGAGTAAATGTACAGTTGGCTGAGCGGTCATTCGGACTGAAAGTAGACTATAACTAGGTACTTTGTTTTATTTTATAACTAACAAAGCTATTGGCTTGTAACTTGAAACATTTTCTTACCATCGTAAGTTGATAATGTAGTGCACATGCCACAAATCTGACATGAAATTTTTAATATGGGCTTTTGTTAATTTAAATTTGCTTCATTATTTGTATTGAAGTCTAACCAGCATAGGAGACTATTATTATAAGCATATCATTAACTTATGACTTACAGTTCTAGTTTCTTTACCTTTTGAGTGAACCTCTCCTCCACCCTGGCTTGGTCCTACTACCTTCTCCCTGCCTCCTCTTCTGCTACCCCTCCTGCCTCTGCCAGTTTCATTTGGCCACCCTTCCCCTTCCTCTGCCTCTTGCCACTCTGAAGTTAAAGCTATGCATTAACCATTTCCTTCATATAAACACCTTTTCATACAGTACACCCAGACCAGACAGCTCCTATAGGAGTATAGGAGCCATCTGACCAGGGTCTGCTCTATTTGCTTGTGACTTGAAAAAGAATTGATTCTACCATTTTTGTCAATACAAAAAACAATCCCTTGAAAAGTTTACATTATAAATTTTCAGCTAATAAATATTCATAAAATCATTACTTCTTACATGAATATTGAACAGGGAAAGGGTTAACTCTGAAATCAGAGCTATGTCTACAAGAAAGTTGTTCTTTTCCTTTATATAAATGCCTTTTTACACATTTGCAAACAGAGTAGACCCAGACCAGACAGCTCCAATAGGAGTGCCATCTGATCAGGGTCTGCTCTGTTTGCTTTTGACAATATATAGATCTGACTCTACAGTTTTTGTCAAAACAAAAACTCCATTGAAAAGTTTACATTGTAAACATTTTGATAATAAATATTCATGATGTCATGTTTTCTTGCATGAGTGTTGAACAGGGAAATGGTTAATTTATATTGCTCCTGTGCTATTAACATTACTTTACAAAAAAATAAATAATTATAAGCCTTAATCTGGGCTTTATAGTCACTTTCATCCTGCATTGTGTAACTACCTGCCATAATAAGCCTACATGTTTAGTACTGTAATTGCATGATTGCTATAGACCGATTCTACTGTGCACCATGATAAAACGGCATGGATTCTGTGCTGGAGCAGACACTCAAGCTTATGTAAATTTCCCTTCAGTGGGCTTCTGTGACCATGCTGGGTCGCTATGAGGCATGCCCCTGGACCAGACTGAACTGCAGCTCATTGATAGTTATCTGTAATTTTGATGTCAACCTAGTATGGACACATATAAAACCTACATGCAGCCTCACCTTCTGGGTACATGTATGTACTGACAGAAGGCATGCAATAATCAGATACATGACTGGTCTAAAGTATTACACATGTTCAATATTGGTAATTTGCTTTACACAAAATGGACTCGTTTAATGCCTGTAACTAGCAACTGTACGTTCCAACTTCCATTGGGACCAATCACCTGTGCTACTTCAACTTCAATGATCTCAACAATTTTATTTTCATTATAGATCTAACTAGAATGTCCAGATAATTACAGGAGTAATATTATTAAAAATCTTGTATAACTCCGTTATGTATCAAAATGCAGACCTTCTAATCATTCAGTCACAAAGAATGGACGCTCTAAACATGCCGAACTGACACGAAGACGAATTGCGAACATACCGGTGGAATATCTCATCTGATTTTTTTTTATGTATATATCTATGACTATATATATGGGCCAGCTTCCATTCACGCATAAACATGAATAAAGCTTGTATCTGATATGGTGTATTTAACGAACAAGCTACAAAACACGATGGAAGAGTCGTTTAGTGTGTACAGACAGCAACATTTGCCTTTCCCGTCGGAACGCTTCTCGTGAAAATATGCTCCCTTATGTAGAGTAAAACAATAAACATGCTGATTTTCAAGCTCAGCTCACACTGATGATCGTAATGTGATAAAAGACAACGAAATATATATCAGATAGCCTTAGTACTACAGGTAATACTCACAGAGTTTGAGGAGCCATTCGATGAAGCGTCCATTATTGCGCAATCTTGATAGGGTCCATGGTCACGTGATTTACTGACGTTGTACACGCGCTAAATTTAGAATTTTCCGTTTCTTTCTCGATGTTTTCCAATGTCGTATTTGAGCAAACAAAACATTAAATGCTGTTGTTTTCTATACAAAACAGCATATCTAGCCATTTTGCAGCTAACTAGACCGAGGAAAAAAATAAAATAAAAACATAATGGGACTTTAATACCTTGACTGGCATACAGCCTTTTTATAATGCCTCTACACATGGCCAAACTGAATGTAGGACGTTTCGACCTAGGAAGTTTCGCCCCGGATGTTTCGGCCCAGGACGTTTTGGCCATCTATTTTTTCGGCGAGTATATAATACATAAACAATATTACTGAGTAAAACTATATATTATCCTCAAAAGGTGTGGATCAATTTTGACTATTCAATTTTTGGTGTGCCATACTTTATATCAGTTCCTAACCCATTATCGTACTTATCACCTCATGGTAATGATTGCTGAGCATTATTGCCAGTTTGCCAAAACCACTATTAAACTTTTAAACTTTTATTATCATTTTGCAATCAATTTAATACCACATTTGATCAAGTCCACTTTGACGAACAGGTAGTTTGCTGAAACCACCATAATTCACAGGCAATGCTATAGGAAATAAAGAAGAAATGTTGTTAAGTGTATTAGAGTAGTGGCATTAATAGTATTAATTAATATCCCCGACCACAGAACAATTAAGGCTCTAGTTGTTCGTTGCTCTCTGTGATATAAAGCTACTGAAGGGTATTGCTACGGCTCTATCACCTGGGGCTTTGGAGTAATTACAGACTCTGCACAAACAAAAACTAAATTCTGTATGCTTTAAACTGTATTCAATTACATGTAGTTATCTTCATATCAATATAAATATACACACTTTCATGTACATTTTTATAATAGGTAAAATGGAGAACTACATTCAGATAGTTTTAAAAAAATACTTTGACATTGTACATTTTAATAGTGATTTCCTATAAAAGTAACTTGAATTTTTTCCATAATTGCTTATTCTACTCCAAGTCATTTCCATTGTATGCTTCTCTGCTAGTATAATAACAAGCAGCCCTTCATAGATATACATGTAGTTCCCTGTACTAACAGAATCTCCAAACATTGAAATTATGTTGGCAGAGATTTAATATCATTATTGTTTTGTACATTATGTCAATATTTGAATGTCGTTGAATATCTTTTTAAAAGATATTTCTTGTTCATACCTATGACCTGCATTAAGCTGCCAGCTATCAATATAGAGCCTATCAGTGTATCTGTTATGAAGTTCAGCTTAACTCTTTGCATGCTGGGTAACATTGTTGTCTGCAGCATATTCATAAGTTATCATAACTACACACTTTCTTTATAATTTTTTCGGAAGTTCAGTCTCTTTGACAAACAGTTTGGATATCAGATCAGGCCCCACATTATTTGGGGCCTAATCTGGATCCAAACTGTTTGCATAGGTCATTAGTGATGGGAGAATCCGCCTTTAGCATTCAAAGAGTTATGCCAGTTATCGATATAGAGCCTATCAGTGTACAGCTTAACTCTTTGCATGCTGGGTAATTTTGTCATCTGCTAAATTGTTGTCTGCAGCATATTCATAAGTTATCATAACTATAAACTTTCTTTCTAATTTTTAGCTGACCAGAGCACAAAGTGCTCAGGGTGAGCTTTTGTGATTGCCTGATGTCCGTCGTCCGTCAGCGTGCATCGTGCGTCGTCCATTGTCAGTCGTCAACAATTTGAACCTTTAAAAATCTTCTCCTGAATCTACAGCGTTGTCAGCTTTCATCTTTGGCACATAGTATCATCTTTAGGTCCTTTACAAAAGTTATATAAATTATTGCCCTGGGGTCAAAATTGGCCCCGCCCCAGGGGTGCCTTGTTTTCAGTAGAAACATATAGTAAAACTTTGAAAATCTTCTCCTCTGAAACTAGAAGGTTCTCAGCTTTCATATTTTGCACATAGCATCATGTTCAGGTCTCTACAAAAGTTAAATAAATTATGGCCCTGGGGTCAAAATTGGCCCCACCCCAGGGGTGGGCAGTTTTCAATAGAAACAAATTGTGAAATCTTTGAAACTCTTCATGTCTGAAACTGGAAGGCTCTCAGCTTTCATTTTTGGCACATAGCATCATGTTCAGGTCCTCTGAAAAAGTTATATAAATTATGGCCCTGGGGTCAAAATTGGCCCCGCCCCATGGGTGGGCAGTTTTCAATAGAAACAAATAGTGAACTCTTTGAAAATCTTCTCCGACGAAACTGGATGGCTCTCAGCTTTCATATTTGGCACATAACATCATGTTCAGTTGCTCTACAAAAGTTACATGAATTATGGCCCTAGGGTCAACATTGGCCCCGCCCCAGGGTGGGCAGTTTTCAATAGAAACAAATAGTGAAATCTTTGAAAATCTTCTTCTCTGAAACTGGATGGCTCTCAGCTCTCATATTTGGCACAGAGCATCATGTTCAGGTCCTCTACAAAAGTTGTATAAATTATGGCCCTGGGGTCAAAATTGGCCCCGCCCCAGGCGTGGTCAGTTTTCAATAGAAACAAATAGTGAAATCTTTGAAAATCTTCTTCTCTGAAACTGGAAGACTCTCAGCTTTCATATTTGGCACAGAGCATCATGTTCAAACCCTCTTCAAAACTTGTAAAAACAATGGCCCTGGAGTCAAAATTGGCCCCGCCCCAGGGGTGCCTTGTTTTCAGTAGAAACATATAGTAAAACTTTGAAAATCTTCTCCTCTGAAACTAGAAGGTTCTCAGCTTTCATGTTTGGCACAGCATCATGTTCAGGTCTCTACAAAAGTTATATAAATTATGGCCCTGGGGTCAAAATTGGCCCCACCCCAGGGGTGGGCAGTTTTCAATAGAATCAAATTGTGAAATCTTTGAAACTCTTCATGTCTGAAACTGGAAGGCTCTCAGCTTTCATATTTGGCACATAGCATCATGTTCAGGTCCTCTGAAAAAGTTATATAAATTATGGCCCTGGGGTCAAAATTGGCAGTTTTCAATAGAAACAAATAGTGAAATCTTTGAAAATCTTCTCCGACGAAACTGGAAGGCTCTCAGCTTTCATATTTGGCACATAACATCATGTTCAGTTGCTCTACAAAAGTTACATAAATTATGGCCCTAGGGTCAACATTGGCCCCGACCCAGGGTGGGCAGTTTTCAATAGAAACAAATAGTGAAATCTTTGAAAATCTTCTTCTCTGAAACTGGATGGCTCTCATCTCTCATATTTGGCACAGAGCATCATGTTCAGGTCCTCTACAAAAGTTGTATAAATTATGGCCCTGGGGTCGAAATTGGCCCCGCCCCAGGGGTGGTCAGTTTTCAATAGAAACAAATAGTGAAATCTTTGAAAATCTTCTTCTCTGAAACTGGAAGGTTCTCAGCTTTCATATTTGGCACATAACATCATGTTCAAGTCCTCTACAAAAGTTATATAAATTATGGCCCTGGAGTCAAAATTGGCCCCACCCCAGGGGTGGGCAGTTTTAAATAGAAACAAATAGTGAAATCTTTGAAAATCTTCTTGTCTGAAACTGGAAGGCTCTCAGCTTTCATATTTGGCACATAGCATTATGTTCAAGTCCTCTACAAAGTTATATAAATTATGGCCCGTGGTCAAAATTGGCCCCGCCCCAAGGGTGGGCCAGTTTTAAATAGAAATAAATAGTGAAATCTTTGAAAATCTTCTTCTCTGAAACTGGAAGACTCTCAGCTTTCATATTTGGCACAGAGCATCATGTTCAAACCCTCTTTAAAACTTATAAAAACAATGGCCCCGGAGTCAAAATTGGCCCAGCCCCAGGGGTGGGCAGTTTTCAATAGAAACAAATAGTGAAATCTTTGAATATCTTCTTCTCAGAAACTGGGAGGTTCTCAGCTTTCATACTTTGCACATAGCATCATGTTCAGGTCCTCTACAAAAGTTATATAAATTATGCCCCTGGGGTCAAAATTGACCCCGCCCCAGGGTTAGCCAGTTTTCAACAGAAACATATAGTGAAAACTTTGAAAATCTTTTTCTCTGAAACTGGAAGGTTCTCAGCTTTCATATTTGGTACATAGCATCATGTCCAGGTCCTCTACATAAATTGTGCCTCTTGGGTCAAAATTAGCCCAGCCCCAGGGCAGGCTAGTTTTCTAAAGAAGCATATAGTTAAAACTTTGAAAATCTTCTCCTCTGATTGTCTGGTGAGCGCTTCTGAGCCATTCTGGCCCTCTTGTTTCGGAAGTTCAGTCTCATTGACAAACAGTTTGGGTATCAGATCAGGCCCCACATAATGTGGGGCCTGATCTGGATCCAAACTGTTTGCATAGGTCATTAATGGTGGGAGAATCTACCTCTAGCATCCAAAGAGTTAATACAAGTTTGAGTGGTCTAATGCTCTCCCCATTCTTTCAGTACATTCTTTCAGCATCATGTTCAGGTCCTTTACAAAAGTTATACAAATTGTGTCCCTGGGGTCAAAATTGGCACCGCCCCTGGGGTGGTCAGTTTTCAATAGAAACATATAGTGAAAACTTTGAAAATCTTCTCCTCTGATTTTCTGGTGAGCGATGTCAGGGCCATTCTGGCCCTCTTGTCTTAAAAAACAAGCTCAAGTTGGAATTTGAAAGATTTGTTTATTTGTTTTCTAAAATGGCTACAATGTTCCACCTTTCATAATTTATTATAACTATTTTGTCTATGAATTTTCAGTACATATTGAAATTTGAAGTAAACATAGAACAGGGAAAGGGTTAACAAGTTGCCTACTGAACTTGTGACTAGGAAAATCTTTAAAAATTTTCTTCTCAGAAACCGTAAGGCCTAAACCTTTGATATTTGGTATGTATCATCATCTAATGGTCCTCTACAAAGAGCGTTCAAATTATGACCCCAGGATAAAAAATGGTCCCGCCCCGTGGCTTATCAGTTTTTCATAGGAAAATCTTTAAAAATCTTCTAAAACCGAAAGGCCTAGACCTTTGATATTTGGTATGTAGCATCATCTAATGGTTCTCTACAAAGATTTTCAAATTATGACCCCCGGGCCAAAAATGGCCCGCCCCGAGATTTATCTGTTTTTCATAGGAAAATCTCTAAAAATCTTCTCTGAAACCGTAAGGACAAGACCTTTGATATTTGGTATGTAGCATCATCCAATGGTCCTCTACAAAGATTGTTCAAATTATGACCCCCTGGACCAAAAATGGCCCCACCCCAGGATTTATCAGTTTTTCATAGGAAATTATTTAAAATTCTTGCTAGTGGTGAAACTGTGATTACCTATGCAAACAGTTTGGATCCAGATGAGAGGCCGCATAATGCGGCGTCTCATCAGGATCAAAACTGTTTGTCATCTTAACCATACTTTTGCAAAAAAAAGAAAGTAAGTTTATTTTAAGAATTGAAGCAGATGACAATAACTTTTTGTTGCAGATGAAAAATTAAAGGCATTTTGAAAGGAATGTTGACCCATTAACCCCATAGTGTGTAGTGTGCTACACAGGGAATTTCGCAGCAAGATGTTATCATAGGTCTTTGCGCAATGTTATGTTTGTTTCTGCAGTTAATTTATGTGATTGGAAAAAAGAAATTTAGTTTCATTATGATCATTTATTTTAATAAATTTTATTATGCGAGTCTTCATTAATTGCATTTAGTTGAAATTTAGGTGTTTAATAAAGTCTTTTCTCCTTGCTACTAATTGTACTTATTTTAATTTGATTTTTAAAACAAATAAAGTCTTAAGTTAATCAAAAGTATTGTCAATCAATAATTAATGATACTCTTCTCAATTTCAATTGTTAAAAAAGCTAATGACCCGTTTAATTGACTTATCATCAGATATTCACACCTAGAGCTAGAATTATTTCTAAACACCTATTAACCCTTTACCTGCTAATGCTTTCACAAAAAGTGATCTGGGTCTTCTGTTTGCTAATGCGTTAAAACATGTTATTTCCATAAAGAGAAGTTTTAGTTTTTATAAAAACTGTAAAATCAAATCTATATCTTGTCAAATGCAAACAGAGCAGACCCTAATCAGACAGCTTCTTTAGGAGCTGTCTGATCTGGGTCTACTCTTATTTTTAATGCGTAAAACACATTATTTCTGTGAAGAGAAGTTTTTGCTTTGACACAAACTGTAAAATCAGATCTATATTGTGTCAAAAGAAACAGAGTAGACCCTGATCAGACAGCTTCCGTAGGAGTCGTCTGATCTGGGTCTACTCTGTTTGCTTATGCGTAAAAACAGGTTTATATGAGGGAAAGGGTTAAAAGATATTTTTATTGGTCATTTCACACAAAAACTGGCATTATGTACTGCTTAGCACTTTATTTGCCTATATACCTGGATCAAGTTATAATTGCATAGCTTTATTGACGTCATTTGAATTTCTCAAAGACCAGTTATAGGCATTTTGACCTAAGGCAAAATTGGCACAAGTTGTAAACAGTTTAGATCTTGGTCAACCAGTCACTTGGTATTAGATCTGAATCCAGTTCAAGTTTATTCAGCAGTGAAAGGGTGAAAGCAGTACACTAAGCTTCTATCATCTACTTGAAATGTTGTCCACTGAAAAATTAACATTGTCAATATATTACTGTAACTCAGGTGAGCGATATAGGGCCAATGGCCCTCTTGTTTCAAATGGCTTCTCCTCCTAAACCACTGGGAGGATTTCAACTAAATTTCACAGAAATGTACTTTGGGATGTCTTCTATCAAGTTTGTTCAAATCATGACCCCTGGACATTAAATGGCCCTGCCCTGTGGCTTTTCAGTTGTTAGCTCACCTGAGCCGAAGGCTCAGGATGAGCTATTGTGACCGCGATCCGTCCGGTGTCCGGCCACATTTTCAAAGGACACTGCTGACCCGATTTGAACCAAATTTTGTCAGAAGCATCAGTGGTTAGGGGGAACCAAATGTTGTTCACATTATGACCCCCAGACCAAAAATGGCTCCACCAAAGGGCTTATCAGTTTTTCATAGGAAAATCTTTAAAAATCTTCTTCTCTGAAACTCATAGGCCTACACCTTTGATATTTGGTATGTAGCATGATCTAATGGTCCTCTACTAAGATTGTTCAAATTATGACCCCCGGGCCAAAAATGGCCCCACCCATGGGCTTATCAGTTTTTCATTGGAAAATCTTTAAAATCTTCTACTCTGAAACTGTAAGGCCTACACCTTGATATTTGGTATGTAGCATGATCTTATGGTCCTCTACAAAGATTGTTCAAATTATGACCCCCGGGCCAAAAATGGCCACGCCCAAGGCCTTATCAGTTTTTCATAGGATAATATTTCAAAATCTTCTTCTCTGAAACTGTAAGGCTACACGTTTGATATTTGGTATGTAGCATGATCTTATGGTCCTCTACAAAGATTGTTCAAATTATGACCCCCAGGCCAAAATGGCCACGCCCAAGGGCTTGTCAGTTTTTCATAGGAAAATCTTTAAAAATCTTCTGAAACTGTAAGGCCTAGACCTTTGATATTTGGTATGTAACATGATCTAATGGTCCTCTACAAATATGTAGCTTTGGCTTATGGTCCTCCACCAAGAAAGCTCAACTTACGACCCTGACCTGTGGGCGAAACTTGGCCCTGCCTTGGGGCTTATCAGTTTTTCATGGGACAAGTATGAAATATTATTTTTCTCTGAAACCATAAGGCTTAGACCTTTAATTAATGGCATACTGCTTTGCCTTGTGGTTCTCTACCAAGGTTTTACAAGGTTATCTCAGTTGAGCGCTTCAGGGCCTCATGGCCCTCTTGTTAGCTCACCTGAGCCAAAGGCTCAAGGTGAGCTATTGTGACCGCCTGTCGTCCGTCTGTCTGTCCGTCTGTCCGTTCACTTTTATTTCAAATGACTTCTTCTCCTAAACCACTGGGAGGATTTCAACCAAATTTCACAGAAATGTACCTTAGGGTGTCCTCTATCAGTTTTGTTAAAATCATGACCCCCGGGCAAAAAATGGCCCCGCCCCACTACTTTTACAGGTTGTTTTTTTTTAAACCTTTAAAAATCTTCTTCTCTGAAACCACAATTTCTAGAGCTTTGATATTTGGTATATAGCATCATCTAATGGTCCGTTACCAAGTTTGTTAAAATGATGACCCCCGGGCCAAAAATGGCCCTGCCCTGGGGCTTGTAGTTTTTACATAGACTTATATAGGGAAACCTTTAAAAATCTTTTTGTCTGAAACCACATAATCTAGAGCTAAGATATTTGGTATGAAGCATCACCTAATATACCACTACCAGGTGTGTTCAAATAATGACCCCTGGGCCAAAAATGGTCTCACCCTGGGGTTTTATGCTACTTAGCATCAGAATCTGTAACACTTAAAAGGTAATTTCCTCTCAGTTATTTCCCTTGTCCCATCAGCATAGCCATAAGGGACAAAGGGAGATAACTGCATTGGAGTAATAAAATGTTGAAGGTGAATCACTGTAGCTGTTTTAGAAGGCATAGAAACAGATCTATCAAATTCCATTAACAAATAGCAGACCCTGATCCTATAGGAGCCACCTTATCTGGGTCTACTCTGTTTGCAGATGCATGAAAACAAGTTTATATGAGGGAAATTAAGGGTTAAATAAGGGTTCTTCAGATCCTAAGCTGCAGTTCAAAGGTTACAGCGCTGGGCAGTAAAATCTCTCCAGGTCAATGCATGACTCTTAACTCTTTGCATGCTAGTGGTGAAACTGTGATTACCTATGCAAACAGTTTGGATCCAGATGAGAGGCCGCATACTGCGGCGTCTCATCAGGATCCAAACTGTTTGTCATCTTAACCATACTTTTGCAAAAATATGAAAGTAAGTTTATTTTAAGAATTGAAGCAGATGACAATAACTTTTTGTTGCAGACGAAACATTAAAGGCATTTTGAAAGGATGTTGACCCATTAACCCCAGTGTGTAGTGTGAGTGATAGCTAGATGTTACATGGTGTCTTCCAATGTCTCTCAAATTAGATGTGGGAGATATTGGAAAGTAACAATTCAGCCAATCAAGGAAAATGATCACCATCTAGACTTTTGATCTGGGTCCAAACCCGACTGATGTAAGTCATGGTAATGTTTAAGAAAACTGTGAAAACATGATTATGCAATGGCCCAACAGATATAAGTCATGGTAATTCTTAAGAAAACATGATAATGCATTTGCCCCCCTAACAATGATAGGTGTTAAAATTACTACTGTGGATTAAGTCTGCTGCGCAAAAAAGCATCTTAAATATAACTTTTTTTTATAAAATTTGATGACAACACATTAAAAAATCCTTAAATGTCTGAATCTTGTATGATATTAATGAAATAACTGAGTAAATATAACTTAATTATAACAGTAGATGTAACTCTTCTCAATTTCAATTGTTAAAAATACTAATGACCCGTTTAATGAATTATCATCAGATATTCACACCTAGAGCTAGAATTATTTCTAAACACCTATTAACCCTTAACCTGTTTGCTTTGACAAAAATTGATCTGGGACTACTCTTGTTTGCTAATGCTTAAAAAATTGTTATTGCCATAAATAGAAGTTTTAGCTTTGAAAAAAACGGTAAAATCAAATCTATAGCTTGTCAAATGTAAACAGAGCAGACCCTGATCAGACAGCTTCTATAGCAGCCGTCTGATCTAGTCTACTCTTATTTTTAATGTGTAAAACACATTATTTCTCTGAAGAGAAGTTTTTGCTTAGACAAAAACTGTAGAATCCGATCTATATTGTGTCAAAAGAAACAGAGAAGACCCAGATCAGACAGCTTCCGTAGGAGTCGTCTGATCTGAGTCTACTCTGTTTGCTAATGCATAAAAACAGGTTTATATGAGGGAAAGGGTTAAACGATTTTTATACGCCCGAAGGGACGTATTATGGTATGGCGCATGTCGTCCGTCCGTCCGCACTCACCAAAGGGTAGTTGTGTGACTTTTTTTAACTAGTCCCACAAGTAAAATCATTAACCTGGCCATCTCTTGTGACATTAACCTGGCCATTTCTTGTGACATTAACCTGGCCAGTTGTGGGACATAGGGTTAGGGTTAGGGTTAGCTTCCAGATCATTCTTTTCCAAAGTTAGATCCAAAAATAGTTTTTCTTGTGGGACTAGTCACACAAGAAAAGATCAAAGGAAAAAGTCACACAACTACCCATCCGTTAGCATGTCCGTCTGTCCGTCCGTCCGTTAGCAATTTCTTGTGCAACTAACTCCTCCTTTATTTTTCAACATAATTTCTTCAAACTTTCAGGAATGATAGATATTGATGTGTAGTTGTGCATATCAGTGAGATAACTCTCATATCATTTTTCATTCTGGAGTTATTGCCCTTTGATAGTTTCGGGTAGCAATTTCTTGTGCAACTAACTCCTCCTTTATTTTTCAACATAATTTCTTCAAACTTTCAGGAATGATAGATACTGATGTGTAGTTGTGCATATCAGTGAGATAACTCTCATATCATTTTTCATTCTGGAGTTATTGCCCTTTGATAGTTTCGGGTAGCAATTTCTTGTGCAACTAACTCCTCCTTTATTTTTCAACATAATTTCTTCAAACTTTCAGGAATGATAGATATTGATGTGTAGTTGTGCATATCAGTGAGAAAAACTCTCATATCATTTTTCATTCTGGAGTTATTACCCTTTGATAGTTTCGGGTAGCAATTTCTTGTGCAACTAACTCCTCCTTTATTTTTCAACATAATTTCTTCAAACTTTCAGGAATGATAGATATTGATGTGTAGTTGTGCATATCAGTGAGATAACTCTCATATCATTTTTCATTCTGGAGTTATTGCCCTTTGATAGTTTCGGGTAGTAATTTCTTGTGCAACTAACTCCTCCTTTATTTTTCTACATAATTTTATAGAACAGCCTTCGGGCGTATATTGCCCCGTCTTGCTGTGCTCTTGTTAAAGATATTCTTATTGGTCATTTCACACAAAAACTGGCATTATGTACTGCCTAGCACTTTATTTGCCTATATACCTGGGTCAAAGACCAGTTTTAGGCATTTTGAGCTAAGGCAAAAATGGCACAAGTTGTAAACAGTTTAGATCTTGGTCAACCAGTCACTTGGTATTAGTTCTGAATCCAGTTCAAGTTTATTCAGCAGTGAAAGGGTGAAAGCAGTGCACTAAGCTTATTTCATCTGCTTGAAATGTTGTCCACTGAAAAATTAACATGTCAATATACATGTATTACTGTAACTCAGGTGAGCGATATAGGGCCAATGGCCCTCTTGTTTTTATAAAAATCTTGAAAAATCTTCTTCTCTGAAACCACAAATCCTAGAGCTTAGATATTTGATATGTAACATCATCTAATGGTCCTCTACTAAAGTTGTTCAAATTATGACCCTCGGGCCAAAAATGGCCCTGCCCCCGGGCTTATCAATTTTACATGGACTTATATAGGAAAACCTTGAAAAAATCATCTTCTCTGAAACCACATACCCTAGAGCTTAGATATTTGGTATGAAGCATCATCTAATGGTCCTCTACAAAGATTGTTCAAATTATGACCACCAGGCTAGAAATGGCCCTGCCCCGGGGCTTACCAGTTGTTTTTGTAAAAATCTTTAAAAATCTTCTTCTCTGAAAACGTAAGGCCTAGACCTTCGATATTTAGTATGTAGCATTATCTAATGGTCCTCTACAAGGATTGTTCAAATTATGACCCCCGGACCAAAAATGGCCCCACCCCGGGGCTTATCAGTATTTCATAGGAAAATCTTTAAAAATCTTCTTCCCTGAAACCGTAAGGCCTAGATCTTTGATATTTGGTATGTAGCATCAATTTAATGGTCACCTACAAAGATTTTCAAATTATGACCCCCCCCCCCCCCCCCCCCCCCCCCCCGCAGTGGGGCTTAATCAGTATTTCATAGGAAAATCTTTAAAAATCTTCTTCTCTGAAACCGTAAAGCCTAGGTCTTTGATATTTGGTATGTAACATGGTCTAATAGTCCTCTACAAGTATGTAGCTTTGGCTTGTGGTCCTTTGCCAAGAATGTTCTACTTACGATCCCAACCTCTGGGCAAAACTTGGATCTGCCTAGGGGCTTACCAGTTTTTCATGGGAAAAATATAAAATATTATTTTTCTCTGAAACCAGAAGGCTTAGACCTTTAATTAATGGCATGCTGCTTTGTCTTGTGGTTCTCTACCAAGGTTGTACAAATGATGACTTCTGGATCAAAAATGGCCCTGCCCTGGGGTTTATCTCAGGTGAGCGCTTCAGGGCCCCATGGCCCTCTTGTGTTATATTTTAGGGAGCAAATATCCAATGTAGATTCACGTGATCTGTGGGGGCAAGATAGTAATATGTAGGCATACTTTCGGGGTTTTTTCCTGTTGTATGTAATAAACAGTAACCTAAGCCAGATTTCACAGCAGGTAAGTATTTCTAACTAAAACAGATTTTACTTTAAAAATTGCATTTTATACTGTTGAATGATTCAGGGCCATTATTGTCTTCTTGTTGTTTACAGAAAAGCTTGGAATTTCCACTGGCCTTGCTGATGTTCTACAAGTGACTCTGTTCCCAGATGTCAAATGCACAGAACTTACCTCAATAGAACAAATTGAAAATGCCCATGCCAGGAACTTGGATATTTTTGTCCAACTAAGAGGTGTAAATGACATAAACAATGGAAAAGTGCTCATATATAAAGATGGATCAGACAAAATTTTCTCAACATTTAAAAAGTGGTCCGATGAAAAAGAAGCAGGGGAGATATACTCGTTACAGGAAGTTGAAGAAGTAAGTTTATATACATGTATATACACATGTATACAGTAAAACCCATCTGAACAGGAATTTAGTAAAGAAGGATTTAGATACTTTTATGCAGGTGGCTTTTTTATGCAGGGTGAAAGTCAAGCAGAAAGCTCCTTGAGGTGGGGCCATCTGTCCAAGTAGAGGAGAGGACACTTGTTTGGTATGGAGAATAATAGATAAAATTAATGTAAATTCTACTCATTATGTTTGTGTTGTTGGGTATTTTTGTGCCTTGTTGGGTAGTTTAAATTGATAGTCTCTACAAAAAACGTGTTATTAAAAATTACATAAATCATTTGCCTATTTGCTGAAAAGAAGTATATTACAAGAAAACCAATCAAATAAAAGTTGAAGAAGACGAAACATTCATGTGTTTGATATTGAAGACTCAATGTTTTCTGCAATGTAATAGTATTTATTCAGGTTGCTTTTAGTTTCGTTAACTTTTTGACATAGGCCGATGATACTTTGTTGTAAAGCAAAAACTATGGTATTGATGAAAATATTGATTTTTTGTCTCCGGGGCATTTTTATTCCCCCCCCCCCCCCCCCCCCCCCCCCCCCCCCCCCCCCCCCCCCAAAAAATCAGATCTGGGGTGCATTTTGTTTTTGCCCTGTCTATTTGTCAATTTGTGTTTGAAGACAACTTTAACATTGGTCATAACTTTTGAGCCAGTACAGATAGAGACTTGATATTTGGAATGCATATGTATCTCATAAAGTCGCACAATTTTAGGGGTGACATGTCAAGATCAGAGGTCAAATATATGGGTCAAATCACTGACTTTAACATTGGCCATATACTTTGAACCAGTAGAGATACAGACTTGATATTTGGTATGCATGTGTATCTCATGAAGCAGCTCAGTTTGAGGGGTGACATGTCAAGTTCAAGTTCATCCATCAGGGTCAAAGGTCATATGAGGGGGCATAGTGTTTCACAGACACATCTTGTTCGATACACATTTATGTTAATATTGACAACCATCATAGTAATGACTGAACGTAACAAATACCAATTTTTATAATGTTATTGAAAATATGCGTTTATTATAGGGACTTTCACTTTAAGCAAAAGAAATACAGTGTTCCCTCTCTACAACGACACCCTTTGGGATACAAAGATTGTATGTGTTGTTCAGAGGGAGTTGTTATAGGGAGGGAAATCAAACATAATTAGCTTGTTTGCAGATCCTCAGATAAGGTGTATTTCGAGAACTAAAACCGTTATGCCTCTATCAAACCCTATGTTGTGACCACTCTTTAGAATCGTCACAAAGTGACGATTCTAAAGAGTTGTCACAACATAGGGTTTGATGGAGGCATAAAGAAAATACGATGGAGAAAGTTGTTTCTGGAGCCTTGTTGTTTCGGAAACAGTGACATGCGTTGTTGTAAGGAGGGAATCGTTATTGAGAGGGCCGTTGTAGGGAGGGAGCACTGTACCAAACAAGTGTCCATATGTGCAGACAACACAAACAAATGTCCATCCATCCATCCATTGTTTTAAAAGACATCTTTGAAACCACAAGGCAGAATGTAACCAAACTTTACATAAATTATCTTTATATTATGCTCTTCCAAAATTTCTAAAAGAATCTGGATCCCATAGTCAGCAGGAAACTGACGTTAATAAGCACAAGCACACAAACAAATCATAAGCAAACAGAGCAGGCATTGATAAGGTTAGTTAGGAGCTGTCAGGTCTTGGTCTACTAAGTTTGAAAAGGTACCAAAAGTTTACTGTGGCAGATAATGTAGAATCAGATCTATATGATTTCATAAGTAAACAGAGTGTACCCTGATCAGATGGCATCAAAAGGTGAATACAATATGAATATTAACCAGATGATTTTTTACAATGGCACATCAATATTTGTCATGGCAAAAACTGTAGAGTTTGATAATTACATTCTGTTTTAAAAGACATATCTGTTTTTTAAAAGGATACAATACTGAATTTTCAAATGGACTATTTCAAAATTCAGACAGGTCAAGCTTACCGTGAATATTGCAAAGGTCATTAGTGGCTTATGAGATGCACTGTTTGCAAAGGGCATTAGTGGCTTATGAGATGCACTGTTTGCAAAGGGCATTAGTGGCTTATGAGATGCACTGTTTGCAAAGGGCATTAGTGGCTTATGAGATGCACTGTTTGCAAAGGGCATTAGTGGCTTATGAGATGCATTATTTGCAAAGGGCATTAGTGGCTTATGAGATGCATTATTTGCAAAGGGCATTAGTGGCTTATGAGATGCATTATTTGCAAAGGGCATTAGTGGCTTATGAGATGCATTATTTGCAAAGGGCATTAGTGGCTTATGAGATGCACTATTTGCAAAGGGCACTAGTGGCTTATGAGATGCACTATTTGCAAAGGGCATTAGTTGCTTGTGTTTTTGCGCGGAAAAGGTGAAAAGGCTTTAGAACAATTATTAATACTTTTAGGACAGAATTGGAGAGAACCATGTACGTATTGATCTCAGAAATGACGGAATAAGGAAGATGAGAAGATTTATCAACGAAATGCTATCCACAGACACCAGTGAGAGAACTGTAATGAAGTATCTGAAGAAAAACATTTTAAATTGGACTTTGTACCCACAGATCAAGGTATGTTTTGCATTGAGATATTAGCACACCTGAGCACAAGTTTACGAAACAAGGCATTCTGTTTAGTCTGTCTGTCAGTTGACTGTGATCCCATTTTATTCCTCCTTCAAATAGCATCTCCAAAACTACTGCTTTGGAAGATTATAAAACTTTACAAGCATATTCTTTTTATTATCCTTTATCAGTGTTTATCTGTGTAAAACTTAATGTTAGCACATACAATTTACATAAATTATTTGTGTAACATGGTGAAAAAGTTGTGACTCAACTGGGACTTGAACCCAGGGCCTCTGGCTTACCATGCCAACACTCTACCGACTGTGCTACCAAGCCCCACGGTAAAGCCTATCAACTTATTTCACCACAATCTCTACCAGGCTACACACACCCCCTCTACACAAAAATTTGTCCCGAATTCTTTTTCAAAGAACACTCCACGAGTTTCTTATTATTACATATTATCTTTATATAATCTACAAATTGTCTTCATATAAACCACCCTGTGGGTTATTTACCTTGGGCGCCAAATGTAACATGGTGAAAAAGTTGTGACTCGACTGAGCTACCAAGCCACACAGTAAAGCCTATCAACTTATTTCACCATAATCTCTACCCGGCTACATTTGCAAAACTGTTTTTTGAATGATCTTCTTCCAAAGTTGTTCCCTGTTGCATACTCTTGTTAGAAATAATGACATGAAGATTTATTAGCTGATTTTAGATGGTTTCACATATTGTCAGAATATTTGATCTTGCATATCTGAGGTATGGTTTATTATTATTAATCCCTTGCCTGCGAAACCGAAAGGGACTATAGTATTTGTTGTTGTCTGTTTGTCTCTCCATCTGTCTGACAGGATGTCTTCTGGATAACTTGTGTTATGGATTAACAGATTTCATTGAAACTTCATACAACGTTACCTTATGAGGAGGTCTAGTGTGAGATTGCGTTTGAGGTCAAAAGGTCAACTGTGAAGGTCATTCTTACTAAAAATAGATTTTAGTAGCAAAATACGTTACCTGATGTGTTATGCTATTATTTATTACCTACGACTGGAAATAAGTCCGAAAAAAGGACCACATGGCACGCTCACAGCCATGCCCACATACTATCTTGCCCTCGCAAACCACGTGATAACCTCATTAGTTATTTCCGGTCGACCATAAATTTTGTACTTACAAATTTTTGCCTTCCGATGTTTTTACCTACCACGACTGAATCGTTCATAATCTACCTTGTTGAATTAGTGCAACTTATTCGTAAACAATCAGGGCAGTATACTGTTTATCTGTTTGTTGCGTAGTCCAATTGTCTTATTTTCAGACTTGTAAATAATGCCTAAGGGACAAAGTAAAGCTTCCTGTGGGCTTTTTACAACAGAGTGGGACATGCACTCGCAGTGTCTCACCTGCTGTGGGTGAGGAAACCTGGGAACTTAACACCCGGCAGTTGAAGTATAAGGAACTACGCCTTTCTGTAACACCCTCTTGGTCTTTGGAGTTCAGTCAACTCCAAGACATCTGACTCTCAGGCCCCGGTAGCTGTCTCCCAGACAGTCTCTACCGGTCAGCCTTTGGGAGCTTCAGTTCCGGGAGTTTCCACTGTTGTAGCTACTGGCCGGTACTACTCAGACTGGTGCCGGTGCAAAATTTACCTGTGAAATTAGTAGGGATGGGAACAAATTGTCGAATATTCAAATACCGTTCCGAATATCGAATATTAATATTGCTATTCGAATATTTTGAAAAAATTTTTTTTTTTAAAATTCATAATTTTTCTCTTGTCTTTATTGTTCCACCTCAAAAGCCATGTTAAATAGCTGGAGATCTTTGACAGTTTAACATGTGGTTGCCTCTTACCCTATACACGGTCCCATGGATGGTCCACTGATTTGGGTATTTAATGACTCTAATCCCTGTGTTAATTAGCTGTCGATCTTCGATAACTTGACATGTGATTTCCTCTTACCCATTACATGGTCCCATGTATGGTGTTTGTGGTGATTGTGGTGTTTAAGGACCTTAATCCCTTTTTAATCCCCTAAAGATAACCATACGCGACAGTCCAAACCACCGTTTAATCAACACCTATTTTCTCGCTTCTCAGATGTACTAGATAACACGAGTGACTAAAATTAGAAGTACTAGAAATCTTTATCTGGAACACCCCTTGTCTGGTGTATTCATATGCGTGATTAGGCGAAATCAATACAAGAAAAGTTTTCCTGTGTAAATTTCAAAGCGAGGCTAAAATAGTACGATATTACAACAGTTGTTTGTTGCTGTTGGAAACAAAAGTCGTACTACGCAATGGAAAGTAGTACTTTACAAAATCTGTTAATTTGCTTGTTTTTAGGGTGTATTTAAGCAGAGACATATACATACATATGGCCATGATTTAAGCAAGAAAAATAATCTAGCATGTGTTTTGTTAAAGCCGAGGGCTTCTATACAATAGGTTGGCCTGTTCCTGACAGAAACTCGCTAATGCTCGTTCTTGACAGACCAACATCAGATATGTAAGCCCCTGTCTTTAACAAAATCCATGCTTGATTCTATTAGTCTCTCTGCCATCAACTTGTTAATGGTGCAAGCGTGATCATTGGACTTTCTTACCAGGATCCCAACTGTTTGTCACTTTGATCTATGTTTTCCTATATTTTGATCAGACACCGAGTCCAAAGATCTATGATAACATGTGTTATCATCGGTCTTTGCCAAGTCACAGTGTTTGATTAATTGTCAAACTGCTTGGATCCAGATCAGATACCAGGTCACAGTGTCTGATTTGGATCCAACCTGTTTGCACATTCTCTTGATCTGGTATCACCCGTGTTACTTCAGATTCTTTGTTATGTTTGTTTAGTTTTCAAGTTATTTTGTATTCATGTTATGCCCTACTTAATCAAAATTGTTATTTCGATATGGCATATACATTTTTATTGCTTTCGATGAATGCAATATAGCGATCGGACATTTTTCTTTTTAAGGCAAAGAGTTCACTATTTCTTGAGAACATGCGCAAGAAAAAATAGTTCTCTTCAATTCAGTTTTGTTGCAAAATGTTCATGTATTTATTTACTTTTCATGCATTTAATAATACTTGGCTTGTAAGACAATTTCTACTAGTCTACACAAGATCAACCTTTTAAAAGCTTGAATTATTGAATATACTCCAAAGAAAACGCGAAAGAATATCGCCATGACTAAACACCGGATATGAAGTTCATATCCGCGGATATGAGTTGCGCAAGCCTAAAAATCAGCCACAAAAGCATTAACTCGTATCCGCTGACATGAACCTCGATCGTTCCTGGTGTTTAGACAAACATTGTTTTGGCAACACATTGGTGTTTCTACGGCAGCAATAGGTTGTCTATAAATTAAAAATTTCTTCTCCACCAATAGCGAAAATTTCCCAACTAGAAAATCTGTTGTGTTTTTTCGTTGATCAATTACCTCTCCGCCGATAGGGAGGGAGAGGGCAATTTTTATATCAAAACCGTGTACGGGATAAAACGCAAACCGCATTTCTATATATCCGTCTTACCTAGAGATCCGAGTAATCCGTATAGCATTTAGCATTTGTCGCAGTGTCTGTACTTTTGTTTTCATACCCGCAGTACCACAACACATTCTTTTCTATTAGCGTAATTTTACTGATGAAACACGATAGGAATGTTTCTCTTGCAGTGTTAACGGTTCTAGGACATTTGCCCACCCGGATGACAGCCCACCCGGATGACAGCCCACTATTTCTCTAAGGGCGGACAGTAGCCCACTTGTGTTTTTGTGGGTGGGGTGGGGGACATTAGCCCACTCGCAGTTTTGTGGAGGGCGGACAATAGCCCACTCGTATTTTTTTTGATGGGCGGACACTAGCCCATTCGGACATTAGACCCCTCGAGATGCATATTAACCCCCCCCCCCCCCTCCCCTTTCATATATTCAGGGCAGACATCAGCCCACCCGGACAGTAGACTCCTCGTTAATTGCTCACCTATTTCTGTAGGTCTGTAAGTCGAATCTTTTTCGGTAGTGTTCGAACAAGTACGTTGAACTTGAACTACAAGATAATGTTTTGATTTGGTGTACACTGAGAATCTCTAACATTCCCGCATCAATTGTTTCGGGGATTCGGCTAAAGGTTTATACATTGCCGGGCAACGGAAGTGAACATATTGAAAGCAGTGTTCGTGTTTATTAAATAGAAATAAATTTGGAGAAGAAAAAAAAAGTCGTTCAATTTACAGTATCAGTATATTATTTTTCATGTTTATATTTTAACACTAACAATCAATGTAGCTAATTGTCCATGATTTATCAAACAGTGCAGTGCAATGAAACATTAACAAACATTATAACTAAGATAATTAGGGGCCAAACATCCTCGATCCGAAAGAGACTTGTTTGCCGTAACATAAAGAACCAGTAAGAGTAGCAGAATATTTGATAAATCATAGGTAATTACAATGATTTTCACCTAATTGGGAGTGTGAATAAACATATATTATAATCTCGAGGGGTCTACTGTCCGGGTGGGCTGATGTCTGCCTCGTTAATATGCATCTCGAGTGGGCTAATGTCCGCCCTTAGAGAAATAGTGGGCTGTCATCCGGGTGGACTGTCATCCGGGTGGGCTATAATGTCCGTTTACAGTGTTAACAGGCTAGTATGCATATTACTCTCAACAATGGATTTAATTAGTTTTTCCACAACCCGAGATAGAACTTGCCATTCATGCCATTGTCATCGCAAAAACTTTAGACATACATGTAGGCCTCTTCATTTACAAAAAAAATGCCAATGATATCTTTGTCTACCAAAATTCCGATCATATTTGTCTCAGTTAATGGAATAGTTGAGATTTACTGTGATTTCTGATTTATAATGGAGTTTTAGGAAAACTCATAGATGACATGTTGTTTTTTTGTTTTTTTAAATCGTTTATTATCCCCGTAATTGGTGTATGAGGGTCGGGGAACCATCCCTCTCTACACCTCACAAACACATATAACATGTTATATTATATACACATTTGAAATCTTATAAATGTTTGCTCAAAGAGTGAATTTAAAACATTTACAGGACCCTCAAATACCAAAGGGGATAAATAAATCTGCAGAACACATGGGCTCAGCCACCATTTTTATGCCGATGACTCACAATCATACCTATCATTTAAGCCCAAGGACATTTCCTGTCAACAGGAAGCATTATCACGAGTTGAGAACTGTCTCAAGGAGCTAGTGTCTTGGATGCACCAGAACATGCTGAAGCTCAATACTGACAAAACCGAGGTCATACTGTTTCATACTAAAAACACAGAAGTACCTGAAGAGATTCATGTGCAAGTAGGACTCTCTAAAATCAAGCCATCTCTGTGTATAAAGAATCTCAGCGCATGGCTCGATTCACAAATGGATATGACATCACACATCAATTCCGTGTGTAGGTCGAGTTATGCACAGCTCCGACGAATAGGTCATATAAGAAAGTATCTCTCGCCTGCTGCTACCAAGACTTTGGTGAACTCTCTGGTTACATCAAAGATAGACTACTGCAACTCATTGCTGCATGGAATTCCAAACAAAACACTGCGGAAGCTTCAAAGAGTGCAAAACACAGCAGCCCGCATCATAACAAGGACTTCTCGATATAATTATATCATGCCGGTTTTGAAGGAACTTCACTGGCTTCCGGTTCAGCATCGGATTGAATTCAAAATTCTGACACTCACGTATAAGGCCATGCACAATGAATCCGCCAAGTACATTGTCGACATGCTTGACGTGTACAGGCCCCGCAGAGAATTAAGATCAGCAAGTAGTTCTTTGTCGTTGGTTGTACCAAAAAGTCGTAAGGTAAAATACGGTGAGAGAAGTTTCATGCATGCAGCTCCCAAACTCTGGAATGCTCTTCCATCAGGCATTAGAGATGCAAGCTCACTGGTATGTTTCAAAAAATCTCTGAAAACACATTTCTTCGACATATATTATTAGAGCAGTTTAGAAAACGTAGCTGCTAATCGTCGGTTATCATAACTGCTGCATTGGCCACAGTGTTGATCCTGCCACTTCCTTATGACTTTGGACTTTTAAACCCTTTTTTTCAATTATGACTTTGGACTTTTAAACCCCTTTTTTCAAATATAATGCTCCACAAATGTAGAAAAATAGATAAATGAATAACAAAAACCTCATCCATATTTTTATGGACTTCTAGGGAATCCCCTTGCTGTTGAACGTTTGGGTGTTGTGTCAGCGGGATTCCGCTGTCCAGATGTGGTGGTGGCTGAGGGAGTGCTGTTGTCAAACGGGGCATCCCTATATGCTTGGTACCTCTGGTAACTCCAGTTCCAATGCCGGAGGGAGCACCGTAGTGGAACAGGGCATCCCTCTACGGTGTAATTCCGCGCTGGTACATTGGGAGTCTTGCTGGCATGACTTGCTACCCTGCCCTTAACCAGTGCCAGGGATTCCTGTTAAGCTAACCCAGTTCCCGTATTTTTGCTTACCAGTGAACTGGGTCGTGTAATATATGGGCAGCAGGCAGATTAAGCCTGTACGGTCTAATGCAGCATCGCGTGTCTCATTCAGTCTCGATTTGTCCGATGTGATTCCTTTGCCATTGCAGCCGGTGGGATATGTTGCAGGAACAGTATACGGGATTCCTTCTTTAGCTCTACTTTGGCTGGGCTTTTTGGGTTCCCATAAGACATTTTATTCTGTAATTAAACTTTGGATATACCCAATTACAACTCTATTAAAATATGATACGCTGTGTACTCCCTCATTGCCATAGCGGGTCGAATAGTGTTTGACTGGAGGGGTTGCATAGTGCACGTATATAACAGTTGTGTATTTGTATTGCTTAGTTTATATGTTGTATGCTAAACGAATGTACCCAAGTCTGTTGAGTCTGGGTCAAATTTATGGGACGTACTGGCACTGCGCATAGAATGTTTCATTCAAGTTTTGTTTTTTATAATCTGAGTGCGTTGACACACTATAATAGAGCATAATACAACACAGACAGATAAACTTACGGAAAAGATGTAGCTTATTTACCAATGTCCTAAATAAATTCTATTTTATTATTATTCTTATCTATATATAAGTATTAAATATATTTTATTTTAAATGTTCTATAATTTACGCATTATTGTACAGAAAATGTATCTTTGTGAAGCGCTTTTGAACGCACATATCCTGTATGAAAAGAGCGCTATATAAATGTGGTATAATAATAATAATAATAATAATAAAAACAAAAGGGACAAAAACAAACGGAAAAAAAAACTGAAAAAAGAGCTTTGCAAATAAAGGAAAAAGATAACAAAAAACCCTCTGTGGCCATTATATCTCTCAAAGGTCAAGGTCACACATAGGACACCACATTTTGATGTCCACGATGTAACTCTAACATGCTATTATCGGTAAGGTTTGACCTGGCATTCATCACTATCCGCCAGCTTTCGTCAATGAAAATTCGTGAAGTTCCGTTGACTGTATAAATGAAATCGCTACGTGCTTAGCACCATATACTACACACACTATACAATATTAATACTGTCGCAATAGCCCAGTGGATTGTGTCGCTGACTCTCAGAAAAGAAGTCGTTGGTTCGAATCCAGGTAAAACCTAATTAAACTAAGGCAACAATGTTTTCGGAAATATATATCTTTTATTCTGAAATTGCTCTTTATTGTTCATTTGTAACCATCGTTTCCTTCATTTTTTCTCAACTATTTGCACAGAGCTTTTCCTAAGAACGGTTTGCGTGACGTGTACAGTAGATTGCCGTAAACACAGATGTTGGATTATATCACGCATACGTTGTTTATATAGTTTGTCTAAGAAAAGTTCCACTGTACAATATTCACACAAAATATTGTTTGGTGGTCAGCATGCGTCCACCTGCCCAAAAGAATTTTAAAACCTCATATCTTAAAACAAATGTATATAAAACAACTACGGTGGGGCTCGAACCCACGACCCTTATATCGATACTGCTGCTATCAACGCTTGTATTATATTGAAAAACTTATAATGTACTAGTGTCATTGTATAGTGGCGCATACTATAAGTGTGTGTTCGGAAAGATAAAAACAGCTTACGGAAAAAGGTGGAATATTCATGCAGTGCCAGGTCAATCCTTACAGACAATATATGGATTTTGGAATAACAATGCCCGTATTATGTAAACAGCATCTAAACTTGTTGCTAATATGACCTTGGTCCATCTCTCAAAGGTCAAGATCACACTTAGGAGCCAAATCTCTACTCTGTAACACTGACATGCATGTATGGAATTAGGAATAACCAGTCACAAAATTAATGTTTAACCCATTTTGATGACATGTCACACTCAGTACCCAGGTCTGTTTCTCAAAAGTCCAAGTCGCACTGAAGGGCAAAAGGTCATGACTCCATTTCATTAGTTTGTCTTGTGCACATCCTCTACAATACATCGCCTAGGAATACCAACATTTGTTGGATGCATCCTGGGATAGTGCAGTTTTGCATACCAGTTTTAGGTCATTCCAACTTTGAGCTTGAACTTGGATCTAGAAAAATAGTGTCTAGATTGTATTTCCTACATCACATCACCTAAGAATTCCAAATTTTGTATCTGTAGATGCATCATTAATACCAAAGTTAGTATTTGGATTCAAATTTTCTCCTGAAACTGGAAGGTATTCAGCTTTCATATGTGGCACACAGCATCATGTTCAGGTCCTCTACAGAAGTTATATAAATTATGCCCCTGGGCTCAAAATTGACCCCACCCCAGGGCCAGCTAGTTTTCTATAGAAACATATAGTGAAAACTTTGAAAACCTTCTCTGATTGTCTGGTGAGCGATATCAGGGCTTTTCAGGCCCTCTTGTTACTTGGAATATGAGAAAAATCTGCTTGTCCAGCCTTCTTTTTCTACAGTTTTGCTTCAAGTTTATATACAGCTTTATGACCATATAAACCTGTGCACCGTATATATCCATTATGGTCAGACCACTTATTCAGGAGTTATCTCCCCTTTTTAGCTCCACTTTTTCAAAAAGTGGAGCTATTGTCATGACCCTCTCGTCGATGTCGGCGTCGGCGTGGCGTCGGCGTTGGTTAACCTTTTTGTTAAGGTCCTTTTCTCGGAAACCATCAAAGATATTTGGATCATATTCGGTATGTACCGGTATGTTTACTATCACAAGGGGAAGGGAACCCATTTCACAAGGGTAGGTAACCCTAAAATTAATTTTGCCATAGTTATGCCCCATTTTAGAATTTACATTGTTGGTTAAGATTTATGTTCAGGTCCATATCTCAGAAACTGTCCTAGATATTTGGTTCAAATTTGGTATGCATGTTAACTATTACAAGGGGGACCCATTCCACAAAGGCAGGTAATGCTAAAATTAATTTTGCTATAGTTATCTGCCCTTTCTGACTTAGACTTCCACTACACTATCCAGCACTAAATAAAGTGGAGCGCGCTGTCTGTGGACAGTTCTTGTTTACTTAGAATATGAGAAAAATCTGCTTGTCCAGCCTTCTCCATATACAGTTTTGCTTCAATTTTGTTGAAAGTTTATATACAGCTTTATGACCATATAAACCTGTGCACTGCATACTTCCATTATGGTCAGACCCCACTAATTCAGGAGTTATCTCCCCTTTTTTATTTAGAATATGAGAAAAGATATGCTGTGTGGATAATAACTTATGAAAAGGTTTATGGATCCCAAAACTGGTACAAAGTTATAAAATCAATGTGAAGGTTAAATTTGGGTGCACTCATCATGTCCGTCTGTCGCTCCGTCCGTCTGTCTGTCTGTGGACACCATTTTGTCCATCCTTCTTCTACAGTTTTGCTTCTATTTTGTTGAAAGTTTATATACAGCTTTTAATGACTTATATATATAAACCTGTGCACCACTTATTTCCATTATGGTCAGACCACAAATTCAGGAGTTATCTCCCCTTTTTAGCTCGCCTGTTCGTAGAACAGTAGAGCTTATGCTATACCCCCGGCGTGAGCGTGAGTGTGAGCGTGAGCGTGGGCGTGAGCGTGGCCAAGGTTAAAGTTTTTTGGACGGGTTGTTTTAAAGCTTAATATTTGTACTAGGATGCTGAAATTTTGTATGGAAGTTCATTTGAGGTTAAATATTGCTGTTATAAAGTTAAACATTAAAAATATTTTTCAATTTTATCAATTTTTGACATGTTTTGGACTTAAAGTTTTTTGGACGGGTTGTTTTAAAGCTTAATATTTGTACTAGGATGCTGAAATTTTGTATGGAAGTTCATTTGAGGTCAAATATTGCTGCTATGAAGTTAAACATTAAAAATATTTTTCGATTTTATCAATTTTTGATATGTTTTGGACTTAGTTTTTTGTGGGGCCAAAAATCACCAGGTTAAAGTTTTTTGGACGGGTTGGTATAAAGCTTAATATTTGTGCTATGATGCTGAAATTTGGTGAGAAGGTTCATATTGTCGTGACCCTTCCGACCATGCCAATATTTTTGCCCTTCTGACCTTGACCTTTGACCTACTTTTGCAAAAATCTTTAAATATCTATATTATTGGAGCCATTTGGCCTAGGGCTTCCATACTTGGTATGACCATGCCAATATTTTTGCCCTTCTGACCTTGACCTTGTCCTTTGACCTACTTTTTCAAAAATCTTTAAATGCCTATAGTATTTGAACCAATAGACCTAGGGATGTTAAGATTTTTGCAACAATATTATTGTTTGCCCTTCTGACCTTGACCGTGACCTTTGACCTACTTTTTCAAAAATCTTTAAATGCCTATATTATTGGAACCAATAGGCTTAGGACTTCAATACTTGGTATGATCATGCCCACTTTTTTGCCTTTTGCCCTCCTGACCTTGACCTTTGACCTACTTTTGCAAAAATCTTTAAATGCCTATAGTATTTGAACCAATGGACATAGGGCTTCCATATTTGGTATGATCATGTCAACTTTTTTGCCCTCCTGACCTTGGCATTTGACCTACTTTTGCAAAAATCTTTAAATGCCTATAACATCCAACAATATTGTTGTTTTGCCTTCTGACCTTGACCTTCCACCTACTTTTGAAAAAATCTTTAAATGCCTATATTATTGGAACCAATAGGCCTAGGACTTCCATATTTGGTATGATCATGCCAACTTTTTTGCCCTCCTGACCTTGACCTTTGACATACTTTTGCAAAAATCTTTAAATGCCTATAACATTTGAACCAATGGGCCAAAGGCTTCCATACTTGGTATGCAACTTTCTTGTGTTAAGACCTTTCCAACAATATTGTTTTTGCCATGTTACTTTGACCTTTGACCTACTTTTGCAAACTTCTTTAAATGCCTATAAAATTTGAACTGGTAGGCCAAGGGCTTCCATACTTGGTATGCAACTTTTTTGTCTTAAGACTTTTCCAACCATACCATTGTTTTTACCATGTGACCTTGACCTTTGACTTACGTTTGCAAAAGTCTTTAAATGCCTATATCATTGCAACAAATAGGCCTAGAGCTTCCATACCTGGTATGACCATGCCAACATGTTTGCCTTTCTGACCTTGACCTTTGACCTACTTTTGCAAAAGTTTTTAAATGCATATACTTCCATACTTGATTTGTATCTTTTCTGTCTGAAGACATTTTCAAACACACCAATGTTTTTTACCATATGACCTTGATATTTCACCTATTTTTGCAAAAATCTGTAAGTGCCTATAACTTGGAACCAGTATACCTAGGACTTCCATACTTGGTATGACCATGCAAACATATTTGCCCTTCTGACATTGACCTTAACATTTGACCTACTTTTGCAAAAGTCTTTAAATGCATATAACATTGGAACCAATAGACCTAGGGCTTCCATACTTTGGATGTATATTTCCTGTCTTAAGACTTTCCAACCATACCAATGTTTTTACCATGTGACCTTGACTTTGACCTTTGACCTTCTTTTGCAAAAATCTTTAAATGCCTATGCTATTGGATGCGATGGACATAGGACTTATATACTTGGTATGACCATGCCAACATTTTTACCCTTCTGACATTCACCTTTTACCTACTTTTGCAAAAATCTTTAACTGCCTATTACATTGGAACCTGAATAGACCTAGGGCTTCCATATTTGGTATGTATCTATTTTGTTTAATAATCTTCTTAAATTTATGAAAACTGGTATTTGGTTGCCTTTGGTTGTGATATTGATGCAGTTCAGTTTAAATTGAAAATTGATTTTTTTTGTATTCAATATGACACATTTTAGACTTAACGTTTAAACAGGCGAGCATCAGGTGGCTTTGACACCATTTCTGGTTTACTTAGATTATGAGAAAAATAATAATAATAATGATTTTGAAAAATTCCATACTTAAAGTTGAGACTTGGGCTCAAAATATTAAACATTCTTTTTTCAGGTTTTAACCCTTTCGCTGCCAAATTATGTCGTCTGCTAAATTTGTCGTCTGCTACAAAATTTCATTTGTTTTGTTTTCTTCATTTTTGTTTCAAAAACATAGTAACAGTAACAAACAGTTTGGATCCTGATGAGACGCAAAGTTACTCGGCATCTCATCTGGATCCAAACTGTTTGCATAGGTAATCACAGATCCGGCATTGGCAGCAAAAGGGTTAAACATATTGTTAAATCTGTCCATGTTTCTGTATGTACATATATTCAGATTCATGTTAGGTGTTCTTACAAGTAGCCAGGTGGGGGTATTTGTTAGCCTTTGGCTTACAGTTCTAGTTTTCTATAGAAACATATAGTAAAACTTTAAAAATCTTTTCTGAATGACTGATGAGCAATATCAGGGCCATCATGACCCTCTTGTTTATTATACGCCCAAAGGTAACGGCAGTTGTCCGTCCGTTAGCCACATCTTTGTCTGCTCAATAACTTGACAACTATTGGGTGTGATGTCAGTCTGTCAATAATCAAGGTCACCATGACATTCAACACAGAATTCTTGTCCACTCAATAACTTGATAAGTATTCAGTGTGCTGTCTTCATACTTAGGAGGAAGGTTGGTTGTGGCTAATAGATGACCCCTATTGAATTCAAGATCAGTCTGTTGAAGGTCAAGGTCACTGACCTTCAACTCAAAAATCTTGTCTGCTCAATAACTTGATAAGTGTTAGGTGTGTTCATAGGTCTTCATACCGGTACTTGATAGGAAGGTTGGTCATGGCTAGTAGATAGCCTCTAATGATTTTGGGGTCAAAGGTCATGGTCACTGTGACCTTCAACTCAAAAATCTTCCTTTGGTTGATAACTTTGGTTAATAAGTATTAGGTGTGCTGTCTTCATACTTATTAGGAGGAAGGTTGGTCATGGCTAATAGATGACCCCTAATACGTTTGAGGTTAGTAGGTCAAAGGTCAAGGTCACTGTGACCTTCAACTCAAAAATCTTGTCTGCTCAATAACTTTATAAGTATTAGGTGTGCTGTCATCATACTTAGTAGGAAGGTTGGTCATGGCTAGTAGATAGCCCTTATTTTGATTTTGAGGTCAGTTTGTCAATGGTCAAGGTCACCGTGACATTCAACTCAAAAATCTTGTCTGCTCGATAAATTAATAAGTGTTCGGTGTGCTGTCGTCATACTCAGTAGGATGGTTGGTCATGGTCAATAGATTACCCCTGTTGATTTTGAGGTCGGTGGGATCAAATGTCAAGGTCACAGTGACTTTCAACTCAAATCAGTATTGTGCATGTTACGACAGCACAGACCTCCGGCGTATGATGCTAGAACACACTGGGCTCTTGTTGTAATTTTGGCATGAAACATGAGTACATGTAGTTGATGACATGAATGAACTCTTTTTTCAATTTGAAAGTATTGGTACTTGCCATACATAATAACCACAAATAGTAGATGGGCATGTGTTTATCGAATTATCTCTCCTCGAACATTTTTTTTTTGTCATTTGGACATGTAACATGAGTAGTTGGTGTTTCCTTCAATTTGAAAATTATTGAATTTATATTTGGCATGCATTTTATCATAATAGTTGATGTGCAAGACACAATTTTAATGTGTTTAGCAGTAGATATTGCAGAATTATCTCCCCTTGAACTTTGAGTATTTCAACGACAGTGTGTATACATGACATCTATCAAGTGTATATGTGCGTTACATAGTTTGTGTTTGCCTGTCCTCAGGTTATATGGAATTACCTGCCCTTGAACTTAATTGTAATGGTTTAGAAATGGTTTATTGTTTTACAGGGTACCTGTGAACTTGTACAAAATAGTTTAACAGTTTTCATCAGATTTCTATGAAAGTTTGTACACAGTCTCTTTGTAGTATAGATGTCCATGAAATAATTCATTCAGTATCTAACAATTCACAAAGGAGTTATCTGCCCCTCGGCTTGTACCAAATGTGTTGCTAACCAATAAAGTTTGTGAAGTGAACTTCTACAGTTTCAATCATAATTCAGTGAAGGTTGATACACATGATCTCTATATGTAGATGTTCATTACATCAGTTTTTATGCCCCCATGACGACAGTCAGGGGGCATTATGTTTTGCACCTGTCCGTCCGTTTGTGCGTCACGCTTTGCTATAAAGTGTTATTTGTCAATAATTTCTACACTTATACACATGAAACTTCACATACACATCAATTACCATCTGTACTATCATTTGGCACCCCACCCATGCTGCCCGCAAGCCCAAGGTCAAGGTCAATTGACTGAAATTTTACGTGCAGTTGGTTGTCATATTTACGTGCAGTTGGTTGTCACAGTTTTTAGCTCACCAGAGCACAAAGTGCTCAAGGTGAGCTATTGTGATACCCCTGTGTCCGTCGTCCGTCTGTCCGTCTGTCCGTCTGTCCGTCAACAATTTCAAACAAATTCTTCTCTGAAACCGACTGCCCAATTGTAACCAAACTTGGTCAGATACATACTGTGGGTGGGTGCTTCAAAAGTTGTTAAAAGATAGTGGGTGGGGCCATCGGTCTTGTTGCCATGGCAACCATACACAATATCTAGAAAAATCTTCTTCTCCAGAATGACTTGTCTGATTTGAATATAGTTTTCACCAAAATGTTTCTCAGTTGATAGACTTCAAAAGTTGTCAAAAGAATTTTGATCCGGCAAAAAACATGGCCGCCAGAGGGCGTGGTCATTTTTTCCATATATGGTAATATGGAATTTTCATAGGAAAATCTTAAAAAATCTTCTCTGAAACCGTAAAGCCTAGATCTTTGATATTTGGTATGTAGCATGATCTTATGGTCCTCTACAAATATTGTTCAAATTATGGCCCCTGGGGCAAAAATGGCCCCGCCCAAGGGCTTATCAGTTTTTCATAGGAAAATCTTTAAAAATCTTCTTCTCTGAAACTGTAAGGCCTAGACCTTTGATATTTGGTATGTAGCATGATCTTATGGTCCTCTACAAATATTGTTCAAATTATGACTCCCGGGACAAAAATGGCCCCGCCCAAGGGCTTATCAGTTTTTCATAGGAAAATCTTTAAAAATCTTCTTCTCTGAAACTGTAAGGCCTAGACCTTTGATATTTGGTATGTAGCATGATCTTATGGTCCTCTACAAATATGTTCAAATTACGACCCCCGAGACAAAAATGGCCCCGCCCAAGGGCTTATCAGTTCTTCATAGTAAAATCTTTAAAAATCTTCTTCTCTGAAACTGTAAGGCCTAGACCTTTGATATTTCGTATGTAGCATGATCTTATGGTCCTCTACAAATATTGTTCAAATTATGACCCCGGGGCCAAAAATGGCCCCGCCCAAGGGCTTATCAGTTTTTCATAGGAAAATCTTTAAAAATCTTCTTCTCTGAAACTGTAAGGCCTAGACCTTTGATATTTGGTATGTAGCATGATCTTATGGTCCTCTACAAATATTGTTCAAATTATGACCCCCGGGACAAAAATGGCCCCGCCCAAGGGCTTATCAGTTCTTCATAGTAAAATCTTTAAAAATCTTCTTCTCTGAAATTGTAAGGCCTAGACCTTTGATATTTCGTATGTAGCATAATCTAATGGTCCTCTACAAATATTGTTCAAATTATGACCCCCGGGCCAAAAATGGCCCCGCCCAAGGGCTTATCAGTTTTGCATAGGAAAATCTTAAAAAATCTACTGAAACTGTAAGGCCTAGACCATTGATATTTGGTATGACTGACATGATCTAATGGTCCTCTATAAATATGTAGCCGTGGCTTGTGGTCCTCTGCCAAGAATGTTTAACTTACGACCCTGACCACTGGGCGAAACTTGGGCCTGCCCCAGGGCTTATCAGTTTTTCATGGGAAAAATATGAAATATTACTTTTCTCTGAAACCATAAGGCTTAGACCATTAATTAATGGCATACTGCTTTGCCTTGTGGTTGTGCACATGATTTCTTGTGGTCAAAAATGGCCCCGCCCCTGGGGTTATCTCAGGTGAGCGCTTCAGGGCCTCATGGCCCTCTTGTTTCATTGTCTTATATATGTATCTCCCTAACCACTGTAGCTATTGCCATGGAATTGCATATACACATTAAACACCATCCATACTTTCATTACGCACCGGCCCATGCTGCCGGCATTCCCAATGTCAAGGTCAGATGACTTGGGAATTTTACCTGCAGCTAGGCAAGCACCTATACGGGGGCATCGCTGTCTTACAGACACATTTTCTAGTTTCAGTAGCTAACATACAGGAGTTATATTTATATGTGTATGTAGTGTCATCTTTACATCTGCTCTTTGACATATTTGTATATTTTGTATGTAATGCAATCTTCATCTGCTCTTTGATATATGTATGTATGCAGTGTCATCTTTGTGTGTTCTGTAATATATTTGTGTATTGTATATATAATACCATATTCATCTGCTCTTTGACATATTTATGTATTGTATATGCACTTCCATCTTTGTGTGCTGTTTAATATATTTGTGTATATTGTGTATGTACTGCCATCATTGTCTGCTCATTGATATATTTGTGTAGTGTGTATATAGTTCCATATTTAAGTGCTCTTTGAAACATTTTGTATTGTATATGTTGTGCCATCTTCATCTGCCATTTGACATATTTGTGTATTGTGTATACAGTCTTTTCTTTTGGGAACTATTAGTAAATTTTGAAGAAATCTTAATTAGAATTTGTTTTAAAAAAACAGATGGGCAATTTATCAAAATAGTTTATTTTGGGATGCTTCCATCAGATATATAAATACTTATTGCTTTTCACTGACTTTTACCTCATATATAATGTACATTATATTCAGGATGAGCTGTTATGATGACTTATCATCTGTCATATTATTTTGTCCTTTCAGTATGATTTGTCCGGCCAAAATTTTAGGGTAATTATGTCTCCCCCATATTTATATGGGGGAGACATATTGTTTTCGTGAGAGTTGTCTGTCTGTCCGTCTGTCTGTCTGTCCGTCTGTCTGTCACACTTTTTGTCCGGACGATAACTTCAATATGCCTGATGCCAGTTGATTGAAACTTCATATATAGAAAGAGCATAATGAGAGGAAGTGTCATGCACAAGGTCCATAACTCTGGCTTTACTAATATTGGAGTTATTGCCCTTTGTAAAAAAAAATCACACTTTTTTGTCCGGACGATAACTCCTATATGGCTCATGCCATTGGATTGAAACTTCATATATGGAAAGATCATGACGAGAGGAAGTGTCATGCACAAGGTCCATAACTCTGGCTTCACTAATATTGGAGTTATTGCCCTTTGTAAAAAATCTCATAATTTTTTGTCCGGACAATAACTTCAATATGCCTGATGCCAGTTGATTGAAACTTCATATATGGAAAGAGCATAATGAGAGGAAGTGTCATGCACAAGGTCCATAACTCTGGCTTCACTAATATAGGAGTTATTGCCCTTTGTAAAAAAATCACACTTTTTTGTCCGGACGATAACTTCTATATGGCTCATGCCATTGGATTGAAACTTCATATATGGAAAGATCATAACAAGAGGAAGTGTCATGCACAAGGTCCATAACTCTGGCTTCACTAATATTGGAGTTATTGCCCTGTGTAAAAAAAATCACACTTTTTTGTCCGGACGATAACTTCTATATGGCTTATGCCATTGGATTGAAACTTCATATATGGAAAGATCATAACGAGAGGAAGTGTCATGCACAAGGTACATAACTCTGGCTTCACTAATATTGGAGTTATTGCCCTTGTAAAAAAAAATCACAACTTTTTGTCCAGATGATTACTCCTATGTGACACATGCCATTGGAGTGAAACTTCATACATGGAACGATCATAATAAGAGAAAGTGTCATGCATAAGATCCTTAACTCGAGCTTCAATAAATTTAGAGTTATTGCCCCATGTACATTTGTTTAATTCTTTCTTGTCCGGACGATAACTCCTACATGGCTCTTGCCATCGTATTGAAACTTCATACATGGAAAGAGCATGATGAGAGAAAGTGTCATGAACAAGGGCCATAATTCTGGCTTCAATTCTTTTGGAGTTATTGCCCTTTGTTACATTTTTTGGCCGATCAATAACTCCTGTTCGACTGATGCTATTGGAATGACATTTTATTTTTGGAAAGAGCATGATGAAAGTAAGTGTCATGCACAAGGGCCATAAATCTGGTATCAGTATTGTTGGAGTTATTAGCTGTTATCATTTTCTTCTTGAAAAATGTAGTGTGGAAAACGCATAATGAGGGGAAGTATCATTCATCAAGACCATAACATTTTTAGTGATTTCCCTTTACATATTGTTTTTATTAGAGGGGAGACATCCGGTTTTTTGACAAAAACCTCTAGTTATGGTTTGATTTATTTTCAGGAGAAGGGCTTTCTGGTACTGGCTTTCACTGTAGATATTGCAAGTGATGGGGAGACGACAGAAATAGTCAGCACAAACTTTACAATGTATTGGGACCAACAGAAAACCATCCATTGACATGGAGCTGCTCTATCAGAGACAGGCTAGATAGAAACGTGGGATTTTCTAGAGCCCTGCATGGTCTGATTCCTTTTAGTACATTTAGAGTAGCCACTGTTATCTGTGATATGAATCATACCTGGAAATTAAACCCTTTGTACTCCATAAATATGCCTTTCTACATCTTTGCAAACAGAGTAGACCCATATCAGATGGCACCATAGGAGCCATCTGATCAGGGTCTGCTCTGTTTGCTTATAGTATTATAAAGATCAGATACGTCAGTTTCTGCCATGTCCATAAGTTTCTACATTTGTGTGCCATAATAAAGAATCATCCAATTAATATTCATGACGTCATTATTTCTCACAAAAATATTTATGGAGTTGAGGGTTTATACATGTATATACATGTACATGTAATCTAATTAAGGGTTAATATATACATGTACTCTAATTACTCCAAGTATTTGGACACTTAATCTCCCCCTTCCCATTTAAGTCAATTTTGTACAATTGTGATACTTTTGAATTATACTGCATATTAGCACATAATGTAAACCCAGATAAAACTGCTTCAGATGGAGCTATCTGATATGGGTCTGCACTATTTGCCTAAGTCTGTGTGACTGAAGGTCAATTAGGGTAGCCACAGTTATCTGTGATGTGAGTCGTACATCTGACAATGTGGATTTATATCAACTGATACTTAACTCCTTGAATGCGACACACACATGTAGTAGTGTTTGCAAACAGTGTAGACCCAGATGAGAGGGCTCCAAAAGGAGCTGATGGGCTATTCCACTATGGTAATTCAGCATTTAATGAATTCCCTCATAGGCTATTTTTAGATACAACCTCTATGAAAATATCTCTACCTAAAAGGAGCATTAACTAGAGAAAAGGAAAATTTTACAATTTTGTAGTTTGAAACCATTGTGATAAATAGAGCATTTGCTCCTATAGGAGCAAATGCTCTATTTATCACAATGGTTTCACAAAGTGACTTTACAGAGTTGTCAAAAGTCGTCAATATGAGGGAATGGGTTAAAGGGTTAAAAGCAGTCGAAGCAAATCATACTCCACTACACATAACAACTGCAGTTTCTACAGAAATTAAGTTCCAGCCATGTTTGCTAGTGAAATATGATCTTAGGTCTGGTTCTATACTGTTGCTAATTACATTGCTTAATGAATCTTTATAAAATATCATTGAGCAAACAGAGTAGATCCAGATAATATAGCTGTAATTATACCCCCCTTTTGAAAAAATGGGGGTATATTGCTTTGCACATGTCGGTCGGTCTGTGGGTCTGTCCGTCCGTTGGTCGATCGGTCGGTTGGTTGGTAGATCGATGGTTTCCGAACGATAACTAATGAACGACTTGGCGTAGAATCTTAATACTTGCTGTGGTGGTTGGTCCTGACAACTAGGTCAAAGGTCAAGGTCACAATGACCGTAAATGGTGAAATAGTTTCCGATCAATAACTGCTCAAGGGTTTGGCTTGGGTTTTTAAACTTGCTGTGGTGGTTGGTCATGACCACTAGATGACCCCTACTGTTTTTGAGGTCACTAGGTCATAGGTCAAGGTCACCATGACCTTAACTGGTGAAATGGTTTCCGTTCAATAACTGCTCAAGGGTTTGGCTTAGAATCTTCAAACTTGCTGTGGTTGTTGGTCATGACCACTAGATGATCCCTATTGGTTTTTAAGGTCACTAGGTCAAAGGTCAAGGTCACCATGACCTTAACTGATAAAATGGTTTCTGATCAATAACTGCTCAAGGGTTTGGCTTAGGATCTTCAAACTTGCTGTGGTGGTTGGTCATGACCACTAGATGACCCCTATTGTTTTTGAGGTCACTAGATCAAAGATCAAGGTCGTCATGACCTTGACTGATGAAATGGGTTCCGATTAATAACTGCTCAATGGTTTTGTTCGGGATCTTCAAACTTGCTGTGGTGGTTGGTCGTGACCACTAGATGACCCCTATAGTTGTTGAGGTCACTAGGTCAAAGGTCAAGGTCACCATGACCTTAACTTGTGAAATGTTTTCAGATCAATAAATGATCAGTGGTTTGGATTAGGATCTTCAAAGTTGCTGTGGTGATTAGTCATGACCACTAGATAACATCTATAGTTGAGGTCATTAGATCAAAGGTCAGGGGGTATGTGGGGTATACCTGTTTTACAAATATCTCTTGTTTTGATTTGGGTCTACCCTGTATGGTACATGTAGTTAAGATAAGGAAATAGAAAAAGGAAACAATTTGTATATTACTTATTTGTGGTCATATAATTTATGTTTAATTTATATGCAATATGCGCTGATATTACATTAATCTTAGCCAATGAATCTTTATTAACTCTCAGTAAGCAAACAGGGTAGAGCAAGAACATATAGCTTTAAATTTGGTTTCGGTCTACCCTGTTTGGAAGTTAAGATAATGAATTATAAAAAAGGAATAGTTTGTGTATTAGTTAATTGTGATCATACAATTTATGCTTGTTTTATAAACAATATGTGCCTTACCTAATGAATATTCATTAATTTTCATTGAACAAACAGGGTAGAACCTGATCAGAAAGCTGTGTTTTAGAATATGTATGACCTGGATTTATTCTACGTTTGTATTTGTAAACAGATTCAATACAATTTATGCTTTTTATTGCCTTCGAAGAATGCAATATACCAGTCGGACGATTTTATTTTTACGGCAAAGAGTTCACTATTTCTTGTAGTGTACATGCGCAAGACAAAATAGTTCTCGTCAATTCTCCACTAGTTTAGTTGTAAAATGTTCATGTATTTATTTACTTTTCATGCAGTACTTCGCTTTGTGAGATAACTACTACTTGTCTACACAAGATCAACCTTTTAAAAGCTTGAACTGAATAAACTCAAAAGAAAACGCGAATGAATATCGGTATCACTAAACAATGGATATGACCGGATAAGAAGTTCATATCCGCGGGTATGAGCTGCGCAGTCTAAAATCAGCCACAAAAGCATTTCACTCATATCCGCGTATATGAACGTCATGCCCGATGTTTAGTCAAACATTGTTTTCGCAACAATGGCGTTTCTAAAGAAAACAATAGCTTGTCTATTTCCCCCCAATGATCAATTGATTCTCCGCCCATGGCAAGGAATTCCCTGTTAGAAAACCTGTTGTGGTTTTATTTCATCGACCCATTACCTTTCCGCCGATAGGAAGGGAGAGGGCAATTTTTATATCGACACCGATCTGAGTAATCCGTATAGAATTTCGCAATGTCTAGTTTCTCTTTTATACCCACAGTGCCGCAACAATTTCTTTTCTATTAGCGCAATTTTACTGATGAAACACAATAGAAATGCCAACTTCTCTTGCAGTGTTAACAGGCTAGTATGTGTATCACCCTCTACAATGGATTTAATTAGTTTTTCCACACCACGATATGGAACTTGACATTGTCATCATAAAAATGCGAGACGTACATGTAGGCCTCTTCATTTACGAAAACTGCCGATGACAATATCTTTATCTACCAAAATGCCGATCATATTTGTCTCGGTTAATGGAATAGTCTGAATAATTTTGTCTTACAAACGGTCTATTCCATAAACATTAACCTGTAGTCATGCGAAAAAGATATATCTATGACGTCATTTATTCGGGTTTGAAATAACAGTACAAAATATAAGAAGGTGAGATTTACTGTGATTTCTCATTAATTATAATTATTTTTATGCCCCCAAAGCTAGGCTTTGGCGGCATATAGTGATCGCACCGTGCGTGTGTGGGTGGGTGTGTGTGTGGGTGGGTGGGTGTGGGTGGGTGGGTGGGTGTGTGTACATTTTGTCCGGAGTATATTTCCTTTGTCACATCAGCTACGGATACCAAATTTGGTGTGTGAGTTCATCTTGAGATGGGGGAGTGTCGCGTACCATTTTCATGTCACTGTGACCTTGACCTTGACCTTTGACCTTGATTTTACAAAAAGCTTGTCCGGAGCATATCTCCTTTACCTTACCAGCTACAGATTCCAAATTTGGTGTGTGAGTTCATCTTGGGATGGCAGAGTGTCGCGTACCATTTCCAGGTCACTGTGACCTTGACCTTGACCTTTGACCTCGATTGTAAAAAAAGCTTATGCCTTACCAGCTACAAAAAGCTTGTCTGGAGTATATCTCCTATACCTTACCAGCTAAGGATTCCAAATTTGGTGTGTGAGTTCATCTTGGGATGGAGGAGTGTCGCGTTTCATTTTCAGATCACTGTGACCTTGACCATGACCTTTGACCGATTTTACAAAAAGCTTGTCCGGAGCATATCTCCTTTACCTTACCAGCTACAGATTCCAAATTTGGTGTGTGAGTTCATCTTGGGATGGCGGAGTGTCGCGTACCATTTCCAGGTCACTGTGACCTTGACCTTGACCTTTGACCTCGATTTTAAAAAAAACGCTTATACTTTACCAGCTACAAAAAGCTTGTCCGGAGTATATCTCCTATTCCTTACCAGCTAAGGATTCCAAATTTGGTGTGTGAGTTCATCTTGGGATGGAGGAGTGTCGCGTACCATTTTCAGATCACTGTGACCTTGACCATGACCTTTGACCAATTTTACAAAAAGCTTGTCCGGAGCATATCTCCTTTACCTTACCAGCTACAGATTCCAAATTTGGTGTGTGAGTTCATCTTGGGATGGCGGAGTGTCATGTACCATTTCCAGGTCACTATGGCCTTAACCTTGACCTTGACCTTGACCGATTTTACAAAAAGCTTGTCCAGAGTATATCTCCTATACCTTACCAGATACGGATTCCAAATTTGGTGTGTGAGATCACCTTCAGATGGAGGAGTGTCTCGTACCATTTTCAGGTCATTGTGACCTTGACCTTGACCTTCGACCTCGATTTTACAAAAAAGGTTGTCCTATACCTTACCAGCTACGGATTCCAAATTTAATGTGTGAGTTTATCTTGGGATGACAGTGTGTCGCGTACCATTTTCAGGTCACTGTGACCTTGACCTTTGACCTAAATTTTACTCAAAGCTTGTCCGGAGCATTTTTCCTATACCTTACCAGCTACCGATTCCAAATTTGGTTTGTGAGTTCATCTTGGGATGGCGGAGAGTTGTGTACCATTTTCAGATCACTGACCTTGACCTTGACCTTTGACCTCAATTTTACAGTCTGGAGCATATCTCCTATATCTTACCAGATACAAAAAGCTTGTCCAGAGCATATCTCCTATACCTTAAATGTTGACAATCAACCCAGGGTCCTTTTTAACGTTGAGAATGACTTAGGGTCCTTTTTAACTAAGTTTTGACGCTTGGCTCTTTTCTTAGCTATCATAATCGTCAAAGGTTCTGTTTCTAATGTTAAGAACTGACTCCTGTGTCATTTTTAACAGCATCAAAATTTCATGTTACACCTGCATTACATTGTATTGTTTTTCTGCCAAAATGCATATTTATATGGGGGAGACATATTGTTTTCGTGAGAGTTGTCTGTCTGTCCGTCTGTCCGTCCGTCTGTCCGTCCGTCTGTCAGTCACACTTTTTTTCCGGACGATAACTTCAATATGCCTGATGCCAGTTGATTGAAACTTCATATATGGAAAGAGCATAATGAGAGGAAGTGTCATGCACAAGGTCCATAACTCTGGCTTCACTAATATTGGAGTTATTGCCCTTTGTAAAAAAAAATCACACTTTTTTGTCCGGACGATAACTCCTATATGGCTCATGCCATTGGATTGAAACTTCATTATCATATATGGAAAGATCATGACGAGAGGAAGTGTCATGCACAAAGTCCATAACTCTGGCTTCACTAATATTGGAGTTATTGCCCTTTGTAAAAAATATCATAATTTTTTTGTCCGGACAATATCTTCAATATGCCTGATGGCAGTTGATTGAAACTTCATTTATAGAAAGAGCATAATGAGAGGAAGTGTCATGCAGAAGGTGCATAACTCTGGCTTCACTAATATAGGAGTTATTGCCCTTTGTAAAAAAAATCACACTTGTCCGGACGATAACTTCTATATGGCTCATTCCATTGGATTGAAACTTCATATATGGAAAGATCATAACGAGAGGAAGTGTCATGCACAAGGTGCATAACTCTGGCTTCACTAATATAGGAGTTATTGCCCTTTGTAAAAAAAATCACACTTTCTTGTCCGGACGATAACTTCTATATGGCTCATTCCATTGGTTTGAAACTTCATATATGGAAAGATCATAACGAGAGGAAGTGTCATGCACAAGGTCCATAACTCTGGCTTCACTAATATTGGAGTTATTGCCCTTTGTAAAAAAAAATCACAATTTTTGTCCGGATGATTACTCCTATATGACACATGCCATTGGAGTGAAACTTCATACATGGAACGATCATGATAAGAGAAAGTGTCATGCATAAGATTCTTAACTCGAGCTTCAATAAATTTAGAGTTATTGCCATTTGTACATTTGTTTAATTCTTTCTTGTCCGGACGATAGCTCCTACATGGCTCTTGCCATCGTATTGAAACTTCATACATGGAAAGAGCATGATGAGAGAAAGTGTCATGAACCAGGGCCATAATTCTGGCTTCAATACTTTTGGAGTTATTGCCCTTTGTTACATATTTTGGCCGATCAATAACTCCTGTTCGACTGATGCTATTGGAATGACATTTTATTTTTGGAAAGAGCATGATGAAAGTAAGTGTCATGCACAAGGGCCATAAATCTGGTATCAGTATTTTTGGAGTTATTAGCTGTTATCATTTTCTTCTTGAAAAATGTAGTGTGGAAAATGCATAATGAGGGGAAGTATCATTCATCAAGACCATAACATTTTTAGTGATTTCCCTTTACATATTGTTTTTATTAGAGGGGAGACATCCGTTTTTGTGACAAAAACCTCTAGTTATTATATATTACTTATATATTCAATTTTCTACAAAATTCTACTATATTTTACACACTGGCACTGGATCGAAAAAGACTATAGTTTATTTATAGCAACTAGTACATTAATACACTACATGGTGCGGCAGCCGATTCTCCCCCTGTTCCGTTCCGGCGGAAATTTCCGATATAAAACGCAAATCAACGTGAAATCTACTCATCGGTCGGGAAGGAAAGACATTCATCTCTGTAGAAACGGTAAGTTCTTGTCCATAAACAAGCCTCTATCGAAAATATTTGATGATATTTGGAGGATAAAATGGTGTTTGATTTTGTCGCCGTTTTCCTTCCTAGTCAACTTCCGGTTTGAGCGACCTTCAAGTGTCTCGGTTGAAACGGGCGTTTTCATTGGACAAATCAGAGAGGTGTGTCAAGCGCTGTTGTTCCCGCGGTCTGTCAAATATTTGTCTTTAAAATGCAAATGTTGGCAATAAAACCATCTTAGAAGGCCACAACTTTGTGGTTACTGGCCATTATGACGAGGCTAGTGTGGGATGATGATGCAATTGGGCTATGTCCGTCAGAATGTTTTGCGAACGGATGTTTTGTTATTTGATGAAGTTTCAATGTTATCAAAGAAAGACACGCTCATGACGTCATTGGGTGACGTCATGATATTTAAAGTAACGACCCAACGTCACCATGACGCTAGATCAACATTGTTCTCTTTGATTTTATGGCTGAATGCATGTAACAAAAATGTGACGAGTATTTTGACATGACAATCTTTGAAAAAGGCCCTTAGTGGTCGAAATGTTAGATCAGAGCTGTTCAAGTATTTATGTTTACATGTAGTTTGACTTCGAGCAGACTGTCGAAATAACCGGGTCATTGTCAACCAATCAAATGGCTCGTAACATTTTCTCGGGGTTAGAGGAGGTCACCGGAAGTTAACACGGAATGAAAGTCCTGGCAAATCAACTCTGTCAATTTCTCCCTGAAATATCATCAAATAGCTTCGATAGAGGTTTGTTAATGGACAAGAACTGACCGTTTCTACAGAGATAAATGTCTTTTCTTCCCGGCTGCTGGGTAGATTTCGCGTTGATCTGCGTTTTATATCGGAAATTTACTCCGGTACGAAACAATAGACGAATCGGCTGCCGCACCATGTATATGATATAACTATTATATTACACAGCTATAGTCTATTTCGATCAAGTGCCAGTGATTTTACAGTCCCTGCTTCAGCTGTCACCTGGTATCAGCAGCCACACTGCGCGGCCACTCTAGGACCCTCCCAACCAAAAACACTATATATTACACCTGGTATAAGCTGTCCCCTGCCTAACGTGGCCAGCAGCCACTCTATTTCATCCCAAATGGCCAATACACACTGGTGTAAGCGGCCAGGTGTTCTACAAATGTAAAGCATGTATATATTGTAGGGCAATCATCCTATGGGGCAATTGTCCTATGTGGTTATTGTCCTAATGGGGTAAGCGTCTGTGGCAATCGTCCTACACTCTTCTTGGACATGTATACCTATTAATATGTACTAGTGTTTTTGAAATACATGTAATTTTATACTGTGTTAGTGTAAGTATTATTATTAGTTGAAATAAACTTTTTACTGTGTATTGTTAGTATGTACATGTATTATTTTTATGGAGATATTTTTATACTGTGTTGTATATTTACAGAATTGTTACTACATTTAGAATCAACTTTTACCCTGTTTAATATCTACCTAGTACATGTAGATCTATATCATAACATGTGAATGGGTTTTTTTATTCATAGCAGAGTTTATCATTACACATTATTAACCCATTCCCCCATAGGCTATTTTTAGACCATACCTCTTTGAATAAATCCACTGAAAGGAGCATTTTCTAGTTGAATAAATCCACTGAAAGGAGCATTTACTAGAAAAAGGGAAATTTTTGAATTGTGTAGTTTTGCCAGGGCATTGGCCCCTATCACAATTATTTCAAAATGTGACTTTTTACAGAGGCATCAAAAGACATCAATATGAGAGAATTTCCTTCATACAAACACCTTTTCACACACATATGCAAACAAAAATGACCCAGATCAGGGTCTGCTCTGTTTGCTGATGGTATTTCAGGGTTGCCACACGTCAGGGAAAAGTCAGGGAATTTTTTTATATATTTTTTTTCAAGTTCAGGGAATTTTGAGAACTGTCAGGGAATTTTGAAAATATAGGCAAATGTCAGGGAATTGTCAGGGAATTTTGAAAACATGAGAATGAATGTTGTATATTTGAAAAAAATCTGTTACGTATTACAGAAATTATGACAGAAAGACCAAATATCGCGATGAAATGTGTCAGGGAAATTTGAAATTATGTCAGGGAATTGTCAGGGAATTTTGTTTCCTCTGGTTTGTGGCAACCCTGTAATAATTTGATAGTCTGTTTTGTTAGTTTCTAAACTGGCTTCAATGTTCCACCTTCCATATTTCTTTGTAACTATTTTGCCCATGAATGTTCAGTAGGTATTGAAATTTGGACTAAATATAGACCAGGGAATGAGTTAAGGGCTATGATACTGTATGAAGTTACCGTTACATCTTCATCTGTTTATGTACTTACCCTTATCCAGTCAAGAGTGACCTAATTTGCAAATTTTACAAAGAGCTTGGATCAAAATGTTGGCCTAATTGTATCTTCTACAGTTAATCACTTAAAATTTAAAACTTAAAATTGTGTGTGTAGATTGCATTATGAAAACTGCATTTTGTCTTTGTCTTCATCTTTGAATGTGTGGCATACCCTCCGATAGCTCTTGTTCTGTTAATCCTTTTCTTCATTTAAATGCATTTTCACGCATTTGAGCCGTCAGACCTGGATCTGCTCAGCTTGCTTGTGACATGATATAGTCTTTGTCAAAGCAAACAAAAATCCTTGAAGGGTTTATATAATAAAACTTCAGCTAATAAATATTAAACATCATGCAGTGGTGTTTGCAAACAGTGTAGACCCAGATGAGAGGGCTCCAAAAGGAGCTGATGGGCTATTCCACTCAGGTAATTCAGCATTTAACCCATTCCCTCATAGGCTATTTTTAGATACAACCTCTTTGAAAAAATCTACCTAAAAGGAGCATTAACTAGAGAAAAGGAAAATTTTACAATTTTGTAGTTTGAAACCATTGTGATAAATAGAGCATTTGTTCCTATAGGAGCAAATGCTCTATTTATCACAATGGTTTCACAAAGTGACTTTACAGAGCCGTCAAAAGTCGTCAATATGAGGGAATGGGTTAAAGGATTAAAATCAGTCAAATTAAATCATACTCCACTACACATAACAACTGCAGTTTCTACAGAAATTAAGTTCCAGCCATGTTTGCTAGTGAAATATGATCTTAGGTCTGGTTCTATACTGTTGCTAATTACATTGCTTAATGAATCTTTATAAAATATCATTGAGCAAACAGGGTTGATCCAGATAATATAGCTGTAATTATACCCCCCTTTTGAAAAAATGGGGGTATATTGCTTTGCACATGTCGGTCGGTCTGTGGGTCTGTCCGTCGGTCGGTTGGTAGATCGATGGTTTCCGAACGATAACTAATGAACGACTTGGCGTAGAATCTTCAAACTTGCTGGGGTGGTTGGTCCGGACAACTAGATGACCCATAATGTTTTTGAGGTCACTAGGTCAAAGGTCAAGGTCACAATGACCTTAAATGGTGAAATAATTTCCGATCAATAACTGCTCAAGGGTTTGGCTTGGGATTTTTAAACTTGCTGTGGTGGTTGGTCATGACCACTAGATGACCCCTACTGTTTTTGAGGTCACTAGGTCTTAGGTCAAGGTCACCATGACCTTAACTGGTGAAATGGTTTCCGTTCAATAACTGCTCAAGGGTTTGGCTTAGAATCTTCAAACTTGCTGTGGTTGTTGGTCATGACCACTAGATGATCCCTATTGGTTTTTAAGGTCACTAGGTCAAAGGTCAAGGTCACCATGACCTTAACTGATATAATGGTTTCTGATCAATAACTGCTCAAGGGTTTGGCTTAGGATCTTCAAATTTGCTTAGGTGGTTGGTCATGACAACCAGATGAGCCCTGTTGTTTTTTTTAGGTCACTAGGTCAAATGTCAAGGTCACCATGACCTTAACTGGTGAAATGGTTTCCGATCAATAACTGCTCAAGGGTTTGGCTTAGGATCTTCAAACTTGCTTTGGTGGTTGATCATGACCAATAGATGACCCCTATAGTTGTTGAGGTCACTAGGTCAAAGGTCAAGGTCACCATCACATTAACTGGTGAAATGGTTTCCAATCAATAACTGCTCAAGGGTTTTGCTTAGGATCTTCAAACTTGCTGTGGTGGTTGGTCATGACCACTAGATGACCCCTATTGTTTTTGAGGTCACTAGATCAAAGATCAAGGTCGTCATGACCTTGACTGATGAAATGGGTTCCGATTAATAACTGCTCAATGGTTTTTTTCGGGATCTTCAAACTTGCTGTGGTGGTTGGTCGTGACCACTAGATGACCCCTATAGTTGTTGAGGTCAACGGTCAAGGTCACCATGACCTTAACTTGTGAAATGTTTTCAGATCAATAAATGATCAGTGGTTTGGATTAGGATCTTCAAAGTTGCTGTGGTGATTAGTCATGACCACTAGATAACCTCTATAGTTGAGGTCACTAGATCAAAGGTCAGGGGGTCTGGGGGGTATACATGTTTTACAAACATCTCTTGTTTTGATTTGGGTCTACCCTGTATGGTACATGTAGTTAAGATAAGGAAATAGAAAAAGGAAACAATTTGTATATTACTTATTTGTGGTCATATAATTTATGTTTAATTTATATGCAATATGCGCTAATATTACATTAACCTTAGCCAATGAATCTTTATTAACTCTCAGTAAGCAAACAGGGTAGAGCAAGTTCATATAGCTTTAAATTTGATTTCGGTCTACCCTGTTTGGAAATTAAGATAATGAATTAGAAAAAAGGAATAGTTTGTGTATTAGTTAATTGTGGTCATACAACTTATGCTTGTTTTATAAACAATATGTGCCTTACCTAATGAATATTCATTAATTGTCATTGAGCAAACAGGGTAGAACCTGATCAGAAAGCTGTGTTTTAGAATATGTATGACCTGTATTTATTCTTCGTTTGTATTTGTAAATAGATTCAATGAATATCCTCCCTGTGATAATACAATTTATGCTTTTATATACACTATTAGCCTAATATTAAATTTGTCTTACCTAATGAATATACTATGTAATAAAAAAAATATAAATTTAAAAATCAACTATAAGAAATAATTTGATAATATGCATGGAGTGTATGTAGGAAAATAAAATAGATTAACTTTTACATACAAATGTATGTATTTATTGATGTTGATATTCCTGCTAAGTGTCCCAAAATGAAACAGAATCTTATGTTATTACTTATGCTATTACCCTTATACTACTCTTACTTTCATTCTGTTAAAGCTTTTGAGAGACTATTGACTGAACATACAGCTTGCATTGTGATGAGATGCCATGCTACTCAGTGCCTCATCAGGATCCAAACTGTTTGCAAAACCAGTTTGGGTTACACTTAGCAAGCAAAAGGGTTGAAAATGAATAAATCTTCATTTAAGTTGTACAAAGACTTTATTAGTGTCTACTTGCTAATGGGGGACTTATAATGCTATTTCTATAGGTGTACATGTCCAAATATTTGGAGTAAATACAATGCATACATACGTGCCAATTGGTCTACAGCCTACTATACTACCCATTTATTGTCATCATATAATTATTATATATTACTTATATATTCATTTTTCTACAAAATTCTACTATATTTTATATATTGTAGGGCAATCATCCTATGGGGCAATTGTCCTATGTGGTTATTGTCCTAATGGGGTAAGCGTCTGTGGAGCAATCATCCTATGTGGCAATCGTCCTACACTCTTCTTGGACATGTATACCTATTAATATGTACTAGTGTTTTTGATATACATGCAATTTTATACTGTGTTAGTGTAAGTATTATTATTAGTTGAAATAAACTTTTTACTGTGTATTGTTAGTATTTACATGTATTATTTTTATGGAGATATTTTTATACTGTGTTGTATATTTACAGAATTGTTACTACATTTAGAATCAAATTTTACCCTGTTTAATATCTACGTAGTACATGTAGATCTATATCATAACATGGGAATGATTTTTTTATTCATGGCAGAGTTTATCATTACACATTATTAACCCATTCCCTCATAGGCTATTTTTAGACCCTACCTCTTTGAATAAATCCACTGAAAGGAGCATTTACTAGAAAAAGGGAAATTTTTGAATTGTGTAGTTTTGCCAGTGCATTGGCCCCTATCACAATTATTTCAAATGTGACTTTTTACAGAGGCATCAAAAGACATCAATATGAGAGAATTTCCTTCATACAAACACCTTTTCACACACATATGCAAACAAAAATGACCCAGATCAGGGTCTGCTCTGTTTGCTGATGGTATTTCAGGGTTGCCACGCGTCAGGGAAAAGTCAGGGATTTTTTTTATATATTTTTTTCAAGTTCAGGGAATTTTGAGAACTGTCAGGGAATTTTGAAAATATAGGCGAATGTCAGGGAATTTTGAAAACATGAGAATGAATGTTGTATATTTGAAAAAAATCTGTTACGTATTACAGAAATTATGACAGAAAGACCAAATTTTGCGATGAAATGTGTCAGGGAAATTTGAAATTATGTCAGGGAATTGTCAGGGAATTTTGTTTCCTCTGGTTTGTGGCAACCCTGTAATAAATAATAATTTGATAGTCTGTTTCGTTAGTTTCTAAACTGGCTTCAATGTTCCACCTTCCATATTTCTTTGTAACTATTTTGCCCATGAATGTTCAGAAGGTATTGAAATTTGGACTAAATATAGACCAGGGAATGGGTTAAGGGCTATGATACTGTATGAAGTTACCGTTGCATCTTCATCTGTTTATGTACTTACCCTTATCCAGTCAAGAGTGACCTAATTTGCAAATTTTACAAAGAGCTTGGATCAAAATGTTGGCCTAATTGTATCTTCTACACATAATCACTTAGGAATTTAAAATTGTGTGTGTAGATTCCATTATGAAAACTACATTTTGTCTTTGTCTTCATCTTTGAATGTGTTGCATACCCTCCAATAGCTCTTGTTCTGTTAATCCTTTTCATCATTTAAATGCATTTTCACGCATTTGAGGCGTCAGACCTGGGTCTGCTCAGCTTGCTTGTGACATGATATAGTCTTTGTCAAAGCAAACAAAAATCCTTGAAGGGTTTATATGATAAAACTTCAGCTAATAAATATTCATGATGTCATAATATCTCACATGAATATTGAAACAGGGAAAGGGTTTATATTTGAGTCATACATTGCCTACCACAAGCCCCGTCTTTCCCTAATCAACACTGGGTGGGGCATATGACAGTTTGCAGTGACAGCTCTTGTTGATACAAGAATTAATATTTATTATTGGAAGAGTTTTGTATTAATGTTCGTCTATTATAGAGTTGAAGGTCACAGATATGTTTAGGATTATCTACTGCAGTAAGCGACTAGTTGTTTATTGAACATAGGACTAATAAACACCAGGTGGTTGCTTAATGCAGGGCAAAAGTAATGCAGAAAGCTCCTATAGGAGCTTTATGCATTACTTTTAACCTGCATAAGGCTACCATCTGCAGAAAGCTCCTGTAGGAGCTTTATGTATTACTTTTGACCTGCATTAAGCTACCATCTGCCTTACAGACCCATAATTAGATCTCCTCTTGACCGTCATTTAAGACAAGTTCTAATGTATTCTTGGACAAATGTACCTATTAATTAACATGTTTTGTTGAAGTGATTTTAAACTGTAAATGATATTATAGATTTGAGGAATAATTATTTTTAGAATGAACTTTTACACTGTTTGATATTTACACAATTTGTACATGTAAATAAATGTTTTATTCATGATATATTTTATCATTACACATAATTTACCCTTTACTCCATACATACATCTTTCTACGCCTTTACAAACATAGTAGACCCAAATCAGACGGCTCTGGTAGGAGCTGTCTGTTCAGGGCCTGAATGTTTGCTGACAGAATAAGATAAATCTGATTTTACAGTTTCTGTCATGGCCAAAACCTTTATTGTTCATATACCATTTAAAATTTTTTATCTTAATTAATATTCGTTATGTCTTCATTTTTTACATGAATATTCATGGAGTAAACGGTTATGGGCTATGGTACTGTATGAAGTTATAGATGCATATTCGTCTGTTACTATTCTTAACCCTTTCCCTCATATATGTTTTTATGCATTTGCAATCAGAGTAGACCCAGATCAGATGACTTCTATAGGAGCTATCTGATCAGGGTCTGCTCTGTTTTCTAATGGAATTTTAAAGATCTATTTCTTTATTTTATAATATGGCTACAATGTTCCACCTGCCATATTTCATTATGTCTCCCCCAGTATACTGGGGAGACATTTTGTATTTGTGCGTGGCATCCATCCGTCTGTCTGTCTGTCCGTCCGTCTGTCCCATTTTAATTTGTCTATTTTCATGAAACTTCATAGGCTTGATCAGCACCATACCTAGTTTGTGCATATCTTATTGCTGTACTGGTTATATGATTTTCTGCAGAGTTATGAGACTTTGAAATTTTTAGTTGGAAAGTTTTGTCACCGGTTTCTCCAAAACCCCTCATCAGATTTTTATAAAACTTCATAGTATTAATCAGCACCATGCTTAGATGTGCATATTTTATTCCTGGTTTGGTTGGATGATTTTCTGCAGAGTTTTTGGACTTTGAAATTTTTACATTGAAAATTTGTCTGCACTCCAAAACCTTTGGTTGCATTTTCATGAAACTTCATAGGATTAATCAGCATTATGTTTAGTTGTGCATATCTTATTCCTTTCGGATTGATGATTTAATGCAGAGTTATGGCAAAATTTTGTCCATGCTGGGGCAGGGGAAGACATCAGTTTTTGTATCAAAAACAATTCTAGTTATAATTATTTTGTCCATGAATATTCGGTAGGTATTGAACTTTTTAATAAACATAGAACAGGGAAAGGGTTAACCTTATCCTGTTAAATGTAACCTAATTTGCATGTTTAAACAGCTTCGATCCAGATGAGATGCCAAGAAAATCAGCATCTGACCAGGATCCAAGTTGTTTGTTACTGGGTCAATAATTCTTCAAAACATTTAAAGAAATGGAATTTGGTTAAAATTGCAATAGATCGAACTTATGATAAAGCAGACATTTACACAGTAGTTACATTTGAGTTTATATATATGCAGAGCTCCAGATAAGATGCATAAATTTAAACATTTTCAAGCATAGCTCCTTTATTTCTCCGCCAAATCCTATACTGTGACCACTCTTTAGAATCGTCTCGGTATAGGGTTTGGTGGAGAAATGGCGATTTTTAGTATTTGGGTGCGCACCTTAATTTATCTGTAGCCACATGTGTATAATATATTCGCAAATTTAACATATTTTGTTTGATTCGTTATGACTGTATCTTAGAGGTGTCATTGATAGAAATTTCTATATTGATATATTGATGGAAAAAATATCAACGATAATTATAAGGGTTTCTATACATGAACATGATTTATGCTCTGTAGTTACATCCATCTGAGAGTAAAAAGTCAAAAGTTAAAATAAAATTATATAAAAGAATACTGTATTTACTTTTTTTTTTTTTTTTTTTTTAATGCTTTTATTCTCCGCGTCATAGGTATGTGAGGGTCGGGGAGTACCATCCCTCATCATACCGTACAAAATATTTGATGGGTTTCTCTCATTTCAATAATTTTTCGATTTCGTGTTTTCTTTTTAGCTCACCTGAGCCAAAGGCTCAGGATGAGCTATTGTGACCGCTATTTGTCCGGCGTCCGGCGTCCGTCCACATTTTCAAACGACATCTCCTCTGAAACTGCTGACCCGATTTTAACCAAATTTTGTCAGAAGTATCAGTGGCTAGGGGGAACGAAACGTTGTTCACATTATGACCCCCGGGCCAAAAATGGCCCCGCCCCAGGGCTTATCAGGTTTTCATAGGAAAATCTTTAAAAATCTTCTTCTCTGAAACTGTAAGGCCTAGACCTTTGATATTTGGCATGTAGCATGAACTAATGGTCCTCTACAAATATTGTTCAAATTATGACCCCCGGGCCAAAAATGGCCCCGCCCAAGGGCTTATCAGTTTTTCATAGGAAAATCTTTAAAAATCTTCTTCTCTGAAACTGTAAGGCCTAGACCCTTGATATTTGGCATGTAGCATGATCTTATGGTCCTCTACAAAGATTGTTCAAATTATGACCCCCGGGCCAAGAATGGCCCCGCCCAAGGGCTTATCAGTTTTTCATAGGAAAATCTTTAACATTCTTCTTCTCTGAAACTGTAAGGCCTAGACCTTTGATATTTGGCATGTAGCATGATCTAATGATCCTCTACAAAGATTGTTCAAATTATGACCCCAGGCCAAAAATGGCCCCGCCCAAGGGCTTATCAGTTTTTCATAGGAAAATCTTTACATTCTTCTTCTCTGAAACTGTAAGGCCTAGACCTTTGATATTTGGCATGTAGCATGATCTACTGATCCTCTACAAAGATTGTTCAAATTATTACCCACGGGCCAAAAATGGCCCCGCCCAAGGGCTTATCAGTTTTTCATAGGAAAATTTTTAAAAATCTTCTTCTCTGAAACTGTAAGGTCTAGACCTTTGATATTTGGCATGTAGCATGATCTAATGGTCCTCTACAAAGATTGTTCAACTTACGACCATGACCTCTGGGCGAAACTTGGCCCTGGCTTATCAGTTTTTCATGGGAAAAATATATTATTTTTCTCTGAAGCCATAAGGCTTAGACCTTTAATTAATGGAATACTGCTTTGCCTTGTGGTTCTCTACCAAGGTTGTACAAATGATGGCCCCGCCCCTGGGGTATCTCAGGTGAGCACTTCAGGGCCTCATGGCCCTCTTGTTCATATAAAATGTCTATATCTATACAAGAAATTATGAAAATTGCCAAAAACATTTTACTTTTTAGCTATTGTAATTATGTGTAGGAATTTTATTCCATTAAAAGATAATAATTTTTGACCATGTTTGATCAAACTGTTCAAGATAATTATCCCTTGTTGCTATGTATTTCAGAGCTGTATATTTTGCTATTATTTTGTTTTTTAATGATAGTAGTGAGAATTTTCCTTCCCTTTTTTTGGTCAAATATATATAGTACTTTGTTTCTAGTAGAATAGTCATGTCAGCCATTGAATAGGAATTGCTTAAATTGAATAAGTATTTCTTCTCATTTATACAATTGATATACTCTGCTAATTTCAACCACTGTTGGACTTTTGTTAAAAATAATTCTGTTTCTGGACATGACCAAAGCATATGTTGAATTGTTTCTACTTCACCATAAACTCTGCAATTAGGATTGTCTGAGATTTTGATATTAAAAAGGTGTTGGAAGAATTCTATGGTTTATTCGATACTGAAACCACCGTATTTCTGTGCTGAAGTTGTATTTAAATATGGCATTGTAAATTTCTTTCCAATCATTATCTTCTATCTGAAACAATTGGTTCCATCTTGTCACTGCAGTAGGTTTTTCATTATTTTTATGCCCCCAAAGGCGGGCATATAGTAATCGCATTGTCCGTCTTTCCGTCTGTCCGTCTGTCCTTCCATCCGTCCCAAATTCGTGTCCGGTCTGTAACAAATGTTCACCAGACAGAGACGATGTGTCGCATTTAACTCCCTGGTCCATGGGTCAAAGGTCAAGGTCACAGGGTACAATTACTTTGTCACAAATTTCGTGTCCGGTCTGTAATTTCTTCATCTATCAATGGATTTCAATATAACTTGGCACAAATGTTCACCACACAAAGACGATGTGTCGTGTTCAACTCCCAGGTCCATAGGTCAAATTTCAAGGTCACAGGGTACAATTACCTAGTCACAAATTTCGTGTCCGGCCTGTAACTTCTTTATCTATCAATGGATTTCAATATAACTTGCCACAAATGTTCTCCCAGGTCCATGGGTCAAAGGTCAAGGTCACAGGGTAAAATAACTTCGTAACAAATTTCGTGTCCGGTCTGTAACTTCTTTATCTATCAATGGATTTCAATATAACTTGGCACAAATGTTCACCACACAAAGACGATGGGTCGCTTTCAACTCCCAGGCCCATAGGTCAAAGGTCAAGGTCACAGGGTACAATTACTTTGTCACAAATTTCGTGTCTGGTCTGTAACTTCTTTATCTATCAATGGATTTCAATATAACTTGCCACAAATGTTCACCACACAAAGACGATGTGTCGCGTTCAACTCCCAGGTCCATGGGTCAAAGGTCAAGGTCACAGGGTAAAATAACTTCGTAACAAATTTCGTGTCCGGTCTGTAACTTCTTTATCTATCAATGGATTTCAATATAACTTGGCACAAATGTTCACCACACAAAGACGATGTGTCGCAACTCCCTGGTCCATAGGTCAAAGGTCAAGGTCACAGGGTACAATTACTTTGTCACAAATCTCGTGTCCGGTCTGTAACTTCTTAATATATCAATGGATTTCAATATGATTTGGCACAAATGTTCACCAGACAGAGACGATGTGTCGCTTTCAACTCCCTGGTCCATGGGTCAAAGGTCAAGGTCACAGAATACAATTACTTTGTCACAAATTTCGTGTCCGGTCTGTAACATTTTTATCTATCAATGGATTTCAATATAACTTGGCACAGATGTTCACCAGACAAAGACGATGTGTCGTGTTCAGCTCCCTGGTCCATATGTCAAAGGTCAAGGTCACAGGGTACAATTACTTGTTTATCTGTGAATGGATTTCAAAGGAACCTAGCACAAATGTTCACCTTACAAAGACGATGTGTCAACTCTCTGGTCCATGGTTCAAATGTCAAGGTCACATGGTACAATTTTTGGGGGCATTTGTCACGTGACTGTGACATCTCTTGTTATTCAGTATGTTATATAAATGAGCTGAACCTTTTGATTGTTTCAGTAGTATTAATACATTTAATGGGAATAATGGATTCTGCATTTTCTGCAGTGTTGCTGTAAAGCTAAACTTATTTAAAAATATTTTTATAACATTTATAAGACCATAAAATTTTACAAAGTCAATATGAATATCATATATTTCACAAAACGATTGATAATTGTAGAAGTTTCCTTCAGCTGTGATTAGATCATTTATTTGTGATATCCCTTTTATAAAAAATGGTTTGTAAAACACACACTTTCCACCTATTTGAATATCTTTGTTATAGAATAGTGGTGATGTCATTGATTCCGCTACGTTTACAGGAGTGTATGATGTTTGTATTTTATAGAATGCTTTTATGACATCTTGCCAAAACGGATTCGATATTTCTTTCTCACATTTCTTTAGATACTCAGATCCTAGAGAAAAAACTTTACTATAGTCAATACTACATTCTAAAATTTTGTTCCATTTACCATAACTTGTTATTAATCTTCTCAACCAAGTTGATTTTAAACCTTCAATAAAGCAAATTAAGTTTATCATTTTAAGACCCCCTTCAATATATTGTTTAACTAACATTGCTTTTTTTACCTTTGCACTCCCTTGCCAAATAAATACTGTATATACTTTGTGGCTTATATTATACTGTAACACTTCCAAGTTATTCAACTTTATTATGCCCCCGGGGGCACATTATTTTTGCTCTGTCTGTCTGTATGTTGGTTTGTTGCTTGGTTTAAGGTTGGCAATAATTTTGTAGCCATTGCACAAGCATACTTCAAACTTGACATGCATGTGCAACTTATGGAGGCAAACATTTTAGGGGTGACTTATTAAGCTCAAGGTCATACATCAAGGTCAAAGGTCAAATTACGGGTCAAATTAAGTTTGGTGATAACTTTGTCGCCATTCAAACTTGGCACACATGTGCAACTTATGGAGGCAACATTTTTTAGGGGTGACTTATTAAGGTCAAGGTCATCCATCAAGGTCAAAGGTCATGTTATGCATTGTGTCTCACAAACACATCTTGTTTTTATGCCCCCCAGATAAGATCTGGGGGGCATATTGTTTTTGCCCTGTCTGTCTGTCTGTCTGTTTGTCTGTTTGTCTGTTTGTTTGTCAGCAACTTTAACATTGGTCATAACTTTTGATCCAGTACAGATAGAGACTTGATATTTGGTATGCATATGTATCTCATGAAGCCGCACATTTTGAGGGGTGACATGTCAAGGTCAAGGTCATCCTTCAAGGTCAGAGGTCAAATATATGGGTCAAATTACCGACTTTAACATTGGCCATAACTTTTGGACCAGTAGAGGTAGAGACTTGATATTTGGCATGTTTGTGTATCTCATGAAGCTGCACATTTTGAGGGGTGACATGTCAAGGTCAAGGTCATCTTTAGGGTCAAAGGTCAAATTGTCTGTTTTTTGTCTGTAACTTTAACGCAACTATAACATTGGTTATAACTTTTGAGTCAGTACAGATAGAGACTAGATATTTGGCATGCATATGTATCTCATGAAGCCGCGCATTTTGAGGGGTGACATGTCAAGGTCAAGGTCATCCTTCAAGGTCAGAGGTCAAATATATTGGTCAAATCACCGACTTTAACATTGGCCATAACTTTATGACCAGTAGAGATAGAGACTTGATATTTGGCATGTTTGTGTATCTCATAAACCTGCACATTTTGAGGGGTGAAATGTCAAGGTCAAGGTCATACGTCAGGGTCAAAGGTCAAATTGTCTGTTTCTTTGTCTGTAACTTAAAATTGGTCATAACTTTTGAGCCAGTACAGCTAGTGACTTGATATTTGGCACGCATATGTATCTCATTAAGCCGCACATTTTGAGGGGTGACATGTCAAGGTCATCTTTAAAGGTCAGAGGTCAAACACATGGGTCAAATCACCGACTTTAACATTGGTCATAACTTTTGAACCACTACAGATAGAGACTTGACATATGGCATGATTGTGTATCTCATGAAGCTGCACAGTGTGAGGGGTGAAATGTCAAGGTCATTCTTCAGGGTCAAAGGTCACCAACTTCAAATTGGCCCTAACTTTTGAACCAATAGAGATAAAGTCTTAATATTTGGTATGCATGTGTATCTCATAAAGCTGCACATTTTAGGGGGTGACATTTCAAGGTCAAGGTCATCTTTCAGGGTCAAAGGTCACCGACTTTAACATTGGCCATAACTTTTGAACTAGTAGAGATACAGACTTGATAGTTGGTATACATGTGTTTCTCATTTTGCTGCACAGTTTGAGGGGTACCATGTCAAGGTCATATCCTTCATGGTCAAAGGTCACAAACTTTAACATTGGCCATAACTTTTGAACCAGTAGAGATACAGACTTGATATGTGGTATGCATGTGCGCCCCATGAAGCTGCACAGTTTGAGGGGTGACATGTCAAGATCAAGGTCATCCTTTAGGGTCAAATATCATATCCAGGGGGCATAGTGTTTCACAAACACATCTTGTTTCAAACTGTAAACAAGTAGGTTGAAGTAACACTCACATTCAGATATTATCATGGCAAAAAGTGCAGACCCAGGTTGAGACAGGACATTCAGAAGAATTTCACTGCAAGTATGTTTTACAACTGTGTTTATTTGTCCTCCATTTGTACTGATATTTTGAAACCAGTATCGATATCGGATCGACTGATGTCAATGGATGATACATGTATATCGATATCGTTCCTAGCAATAACAGGAATAATTTACCTCAATATTACATTGGACTTTTCAAGTGAGGAAGCCTTCCAGCTGGGTTTCATTAGGTTGGTGGTTTTACCTGGGTGTTTTTATGTGCGAGAAATAGTGCAATTTGATCCATGCACGGAAAAACATCTGAGGTCTTCTTCCAACTGTAATTAGCTGAATGTTGGAATATGACTGAAATACTTTTAAAGCAACACTATTTTAACCATTAACCATTTATACTATAAATACGCCTTTCTACTCCTTTGCAAACAGAGTAGACCCAGATCAGATACCTCCTGTAGGATCTGTCTGATCATTGTCTGCTGTTTGCTTATGGTATAATATAGGCATGATTCTACAGTTTCTGTCATGGCCAACAATTCCTTTGTCCATGTTCTCTCATAAAGAATGGTCTAATTACTATTCATGTTGTCATCATTTCTTACATGAATATTCATAGAGCAAAGAGTTAATTACCAGAATGGAATAGTCCATCAGTGTTTAACTATCGAGTTCACTCAGCTTAAACTTACTAGGGGAGTTTGAATGACAAACAGTGCAAACCCTGATCAGAGGGCTCAATTCTAAGATCTGATCTGGGTCTACACTGTTTGTAAATGACAGTGCAAATGATTATCTCTGACTTAGTAGAATAATTGGAAATGGAATCCTGACATGACTGAGAATGACCATAAAAGGCCCCCCTACCATTTTGTTAGCATGTTTATTTGAAGTACATGCATAATGTAGGACGGCTAGTGCATCATAGGTCATCAATGACTTCTGTAATACCTCTCAGATGTGACAACTTTATGAACAAACAGATGCCTTTTCAAGCAGGTGGTAGCTTAATGCAGGCCAGAAGTAATAAGGTAAGTTCCTGATAGAGCTTTCTGCATAACTTTCATCCTTCATTAAGCTGTCACATGCTTTTAAGATAAGGAATTAGATCTGTGTTTGGTTGTTGCTTTAAAGGGGTTTAACTCAAAAGAATGATCCCTCAAATCGTTTTACTGCGCTCTGAAAAAGTCTCTGTAAAACCTGACAAGAACATATTGTTTCTGGCTGTGGTACAAACAAGGTGAAAATAAAACGTTATTGTTGAGTTCGTTGGTTGCTCCTTGAAACCATTCATGTTGGTTATCATTCCATTAATCCTTCACTCAATAAATACACCTTTCTATGCCTTTACAAACAGAGTAGATCCAGATCAGACAGCTCCTGTAGGAGCCATCTGATCAGGGTCTGCTGTTTGCTTTTGACATGATTCTACAGTTTCTGCAATGCCCCAAAATACCTGAATTGTAGTTAATATTCATGATATCATTATTTCTTACATAAATATTCATGGGGTAAAGTTTCATCGAATTCCACCTATAGGCCATGCAGAACAAAGAGTGGAAAAGGATGACACGATGTACGAACTACACAAAATTAATATAAATAATTAGTGGTAGATACCTTGCACAAAGACTAAGCTTTGTATCACATCAGTCCTGTTGAGCATCAAATTTCTTACGTACGCAATCTTCGCATCGGAAGAAGAACGCGCACAATGTTCTCACCGTGCGAAAAATGCGCGCGCAATATTCTCATCGAGAGACAAATGCGTGGGCATTTTTCTGCTTGGAAAAATTCACGCGAGTGTTCGCCCAAGGCTGTAGGTACGAAGGTCCTGCAAAAAGTTCTGTCACTAACGGGTTTCCGTAGTTTTAAATCATGTATATTTTAAAACGCTTCACTGCACCCTGAATAGTGTGTTCACTATCTACCGATATCCGTTTATTTTGTGCAAATTGCTTTACAAATGGCAGAGTTATTTCAAATTGAAATACATGCAGTCATATACAATATACACTGACCAATTTATGCGTCTCAATGTAAAATGGACGAAAAGGCTGAACTTCGTAGCTATATCAAATGTCGTATTATATTTGAAGAATTGTGTGGTATATATGGACCTAATGCCATTTCAATACGCACATTTTTAGGTGGGTCAATGCTTTTAAAGCTGGGAAAATATCTGTTGAAGATGACACCCGTCCTGGTAGACATAAAACCTCTGTTAGTAAGACAAACATCGCTGCTGTAAAGGTTGTGGTTGTGGTCTAGCAGGATGCGCGATTGTCTGTGAAAGACATAGCTAGTTGTACTGGCATATCAGAAGGCAGCGTGCAAACAATTCTGAAAAAGCGTTTGGACCTGAGAAAGGTTTACGCTAGGTGGGTACCTCATTTGCTCACTGACGAACAAAAGAAACAACGCCTTAAATGTGCCCGGGAACTTTTGAAAACATACAAAGGTTGTGATAGTCGGGATATTTCTAACTTGCTTACAGGTGACGAAACCTGGGTGCACATGTTTGAGCCACAGAGAAGGGCTGATAATAAGCAATGGAAGCGAAAAGATCAGAAACGTCCATGTATTGCCAAGAGAACCATAAGTTCAAAAAAGATGTTGTACGCAATATTCTTTAATTCGAGTTGGCCAGTCGTTCAAGTGCCTTGCCCATCTGGTCGTACAGTCACTGGACGATTCTACAAGAACTCTGTACTAAAGAAAGTCAAAAAACTTTACAATAAGAAACGTCCAAGCAAAGGATGGACAGGTGTCCATCTTATACATGATAACGCCTCCTCATACAAGTGCGAGGCTGTTAAGTCTTTTCTGGTTTCTGAAAATGTGAAAGTTGTAAACCATCCACCTTATTCACCTGACCTGAGTCCCTGTGAATTTTTCTTATTTCCTAGACTGAAGAAAATGTTTTCTGGAAAGAAATATAAGTCCAGAAGTTCTATTGGCAGCGCTATCTATCAGTGTCTCCAACAGATACCTAAAGAAGACTATTTTTTCGCCTTTCGAGACTGGGTAAAAATGTTACAAAAATGTGTTTCGGTAAAGGGGGAATACTTCGAAGGTTTGTAATAAAAATATTTTTAATTACACGTATCACTTAAGAAATCCGAACCCAATGACAGAACTTTTTGCATGACCCCTGTACGAACGCATTTTTCCTCATATGAAAATGCGAGTAAGATACTAATTGATTGTTATTTTCTTTTAATATGTTGATGATGTGAACAGGTCTGAAAATGGCCTTTGTTGAGATATGAACCCCTCTAGAACTCCTCTAATGTGACCACATAAAAGAGGTATAGTTCTGAGTGGTAGAGGCAGATGATAGCTTGATACAGGATAAAAGTACTTTTGCCCTGCATTAAGCAACCACCTGCTTATAACGACTTCCATGTTTAGTCATTAAGTGGTCGCATAAGAGGGGTTTTACTGTATGGTAAAATTGATATATTGGAGCCAACTAGCGCAAGCACACGGTTGATATTAAAGGCGGCTTCGGACCTATCAGTGTATTCTAGAACTGCATCAATTCTGACTTGTGTTCTGCAGGGGTATATTTTCCGTTTAGTTTTCTTCAAATTAATTAAGAAATAATAAATTCATACCAGTGTTTTATCGTGCAATCGAACACTGGTAAGAGTTGAGATGCGTAGTAATTAAATCACGAGGCCGATAGGCGATTAGTTCGATTGCACGATAAAACACTGGTATAAATTTATTATTTCGATTCTAACTCTTCAATTTAACTATAATTTGCACCGCCACAAAAGCACTACGTTTCTTGTCGTACGAATTTTCGAAGCCATATTGCGTCGCGTTAAGCCGTTACAGCGCGTGCTGTGTTTTATTGAGAATTCAAACATAGACACGTCCCATTCTTTGTTTATGTAGATGTGTGCGCGAGGTGTGTTAGAATGGTATTTTTGAAAGCTTGTTGAATCTAATGGACGTTTCTTTTAAGTGTGGAAATCCTGTGTAGGTAAAGAGACGATCGTTTTCAGCATTCTTCTTGGAAGTATCGATCTGTATCATACAAACAGACATAACTGATCCTTATCGATGAATGTATATTTGCGTTTGTATTCCTCTCATTAAGTCAACAACGATGCGACAAAATGGCACAAAACTACAAGTTTTATTGTAAACAAGTTATCAAATTTTAAATATACAAGGGATAAACAAAGGATATACAAGGGATAAACAAAGGATATACAAGGGATAAACAAAGGATACCACTTTGCAATAACTAACCGCTTTGAAAAACAAAAAACCACAAAAAATCCCACAAAACATTCACTAAGATTTTATTGCAAAGTGAGTAGTTATTGCAACCCATTTTGCAAGGCATTTTACTTCAGCTTCTGCGCTAAAATGTGACAATAATAATAATAATAGTTACAATAATAATAATAACTAGAACTACCACTAAAGGTGATAAATGCCCCCACTAGCACATTTGACACAGAGATGGGGTTATAGAAATAAACCTCCCGACCACTAAATTTTCCTGTGTTAATTACGAAAAGGGAGATCATTCACTCAAAACCTTTATCGCAGGCGCAGAACTTCAGATGGTGTTCAACAATACTGCAAAATTTAAAAAGGTTTTGAGGTATGACAGAGAAAAGCTCCGGAAAAAAATTCATTTGTTAAAGCAAGCCAGATTTTGACAAAAATAATAAAGGGCAATAACTCAAGACAGTTATGGACCTTGTGCACTGCACTTATGATCAATGTGTTCTATTTGTATGTGAAGTTTGAAGTCAATAGCTTTTATACTTTGAAAGTCATAATCCGGACAAACTAGATTTGAGAAAAATAACAAAGGGCAATAACACCAAAAATACTGAAGACAGAGTTACGAACCTTGTGCACTGCACTTGCGGTCAATGTGATTTATCTGTATATGAAGTTTGAAGTCAAAAGCTTTTATACTTTGGAAGTTATGATCCGGACAAGCCGGACGGACGGACATGGTGACTCCAGTATACCCCCCAACATTTGCTATATGATTTTGAATAATAAACGGTGAAGACCCTGGTCAGAGGGTTGCTTTTGAGCTATCATGTCTGAGTGTATATCAAAAGCCCCTTGATCAAAAGCCCCTTGGCTCCAAAATGATCAGGTGATCAAAAGCCGCTTGATGGAAAATGCAAGGTGATCAAAAGCCCCTTGATGAAAAATGAAAAGTGATCAAAAGTCCCCTGATAGAAAATGCAGAATGATCAAAAGCCCCCTGATAGAAATTGAAAGGTGATCAAAAGCCCCCTGATCAAAACACCCTTGGTCATAAATCTTCAACTTCAACTTTTATTTATTCAAGCATAAGTCCTGCAATGCAGGAAACATCAGCATACAAATAATAATAATAATTATAGTCACATGACAACCAGTATGCACGTGGAAAACGGCTATTCGCGTATGCGTTTTGTTAGATTGTAAGAGATTGCATGGCCATATTACCAGCTCTAAGAACATGAGATCTCATGATCCGTGAGTGGTCAGGTGGCCATTTGGTCAAGTTTCAGTAAAATATTATATAATTAAGAGAATTGCATGAAAATGGAAATATACTTTCCAAAGTTACTGCGTATTTTATGCAAATAGGTAAATGTTAGATTTTTGGGTCTAAAGAGCCGTTTTTCATGTGTATTTAACAAAATAGTGAATTGAGACATTAAAGTATTAGAGGTAACTGTTTGTTTCTTATTGTTTCTATCTTAAACTATTTCAATTATGTTATGAGGGAGGGTACCTTGGTTCTGAATGTTCCGATATGGTGCCATACAATTACTAATGTATGGCAACATCCCGGAAGATTAAGACACCGGTAAAAATGTATTTGATTGATATTCACGTGTACATGTATTTATCAAGTTTTCATATGAATTTATCTCAATATTTCTTTGATATATTCATTGTCATCTTTTATGATTAGTCATTAGGGCAATAATCATTATTAGTTTTGTAATTCCGAGTTGGATCTTACATTTAAACATTGCTCATACACATTGAATTATACTATTGAAGTTATAGACCAAGACATCTATAATTTTCAAGATGTAGAAATCAATGCTACCTAGATATGTACATTTCTGCTTTTCTGTAATAGTTGTAATTTAATTCATAACACAAGCTATTATTACTGCTGCTGTAGCGTTGTTACTAATGTAACAGCACTATAATTGCTGCAATAACAACTAGCAATACAGTTGTGTGTCGGGCTGTATTACGGGGACAGATATGCTACCGGCACAAGTTGGTCGTCTGGTACCTCTAGCATACTGTAACAATGACTTTCAAAGAAAGTCAAATATATTAAAAGCACCAAATATAACTAATTTTCCAATTAGTAATATTACAACTAATGCATATGTAATTATTTGTTTCAAACTTCATTAGGGTCCAAGTTCACTCTCCTACGAAACGAAAATAGGAGACATAGATACATGGACTATAAAGAAAATCAAGAATTAAAAGCATTCTCAAACGACCATCTTGAAAAGCTATTCCATCAGCTATTCAATTGACTCATCAGATAATTATACAAAGGATCACATAATCAATCTGTTAGTCTTAAATATGTTGCTCAAAGTAAGGGGAGTATTTCAAACACTGAAATCTTTATTTCTGCATTAACCCTATGGTGTTACTACACACCAGATTCGTCTCTTTGAGACGATTCTAATGAATAGTTACACCATAGCATTATGTGTTTAAATGAGTGAGAAAATGTTGGATTTGTCCAGTTTACGCCCCTTATTTGGCGTGCTGTATAATATTATACAATTTATACAATTTAAGAGCTATGAATAAATAAATTCAAAGCATGATATTAAGCACCCAGCTTAATTTAGATTGAACTTTATGAAGAGATAAAACATTAATGCACATATATAATAAGTACATCTAGTTGCGGATTAAGTAATCAATCCATCAATCCATAGTCAGTTACCTTATACATTTTAGGAGCTGTTCATAATTCCAAAGCATCACAACCAATACATTAAATTAATTGCTCAATTAACTATCTGTCAATTGATCAAGCAACTAATGTATAGCCCAATGACCTTGGCTTGTAGTTCAAATAGAGGTGGGTTTTTTTTTCAAATAGAGTTTATTTATTTTGCTTAAAATGTTTCATAACGATGTCACAAAATATAGCGAGTTTTTTAAGTTCGTCTTGACTTTCTATTTGGAAAAGGTTAATAAACTTCATCATATTGGGATATCTATAAAAATATTTGCTCACGTATTTTTTACGATCTGTAGTGAATATCGGACAAACGAGAATGTAATGATACTCGTCGCCTAAGTCTCTGCAGTATGGACATTTTCTGTCAGCAGCCGGGATATTTTCCCAGCGCCCTTTCTCTATTGGTAAAGTATGGTTTCTTGTTACGAAGGCCATAAGGCGTTTACAATGAAAAGTAGATAAACATTTTATGTAATGTGCCATTTTAAAATCATTCTTGATATGTTTGTACATGTTATTGTTTGAAGTTTTGTCTATTGTTGAATACCAATTTTGGATAAAAATATCTTTAAATTTAATATATGATGATTTGGTCAGCCATTTCGAAGTTATAAATTGTTGACTATACCATATACCCGAAAATCCTCCATTACATAACAAAGACTTAAGGTTATCAAACCACTGAGATTTTATATTATCATTACTATAATATGTATACATTAGAAGATATATTTTTGTGGACAGTTTATTCGGTTGGTCAGACCTTAGATTATCAATTATTCTCGACCAATATGATATAACTCTGTTATGGATATCAACTTGTAAGGGCGTTACTCCAATTTCTCCATAAACCATATATGACGGGGTTGATTTTTTAAGGTAAAAAATGTATTTATAAAATTTTAATTGGATTCGCTCAAGATCATCAAACTTACCGAATCCCCAGATTTCGCTACCGTAGAGTAATATAGGCTTTACTGTCTTTTCAAATAACTCTATTTGTAAATCAAACGGTAATGAGAGTTTTTTAATGTTACTTATTAGTGAAAACATTGCTTTGTTTGCCTGCTCGCTAATATATAATTTAGTTTTTCTAAATGAGCCGGTTTTCGAAAAGAAGAGTCCTAGATACTTATAATCCTCTACATATTCTAAAATTTCGTTGTTTATCCTAAATTCAGGCTTGTTTCTAACATTTCCTCTCCCTATTATCATGACTTTAGTTTTTGAGGTGTTTATATTTAATTTCCATGTTATACAGTAGTCGGTGAATATGTTTAAGGCATTTTGTAAGTCGTTTTTTTCATTACTAAATATAACTGTGTCGTCAGCATATAAGAGTATAAACAGTTTAAGGAATATGTGAACATCATCATTAATTGCTTCTTTTGAAATTCCATTAATGTTGTTTTGGTTTAGAAAATGTTCCAGATCATTCAAAAAGATAGAAAAAAGGAAAGGTGACAAATTTTCCCCTTGTCTTACCCCTACTAAGCACATGAAAGGATCAGAAGTTCCTTCTTGCGTTCGTATTTTAGATTTAATATTATCATATAGGTTATGTATTATGTTGAAACACTTTCCATTGATCCGCTCTTTTAATAACTTTTGCCAAAGTCCGACCCTCCAAACTGAGTCGAATGCCTGTTTAAAATCAACAAAACAGCAATAAAGTTTCTTTTTTTCAGTATGTACTAAATCAATTAGGCTTTTAAGAATAAAAAGATTGTCAATCGTAGAGTGGTTTTTCCGGAATCCAGCTTGTGTTTCTCGAATTACATTATATTTCTCCGCATAGTTATTGAGTCTATTATTTATGATACTGGTGAATAATTTTCCAAGACAACTTAGTAAAGAAATCGGACGATAATTTTCTGGTAACTTTGGATCGCCTTTTTGTTTATATATTGGTTTTATAATACCTTCAGCCCAGGTACTAGGGACTATTCCGGAATCGAATATAACATTAAACAGTTTTACATAAATTGGCAGCATAATTGTGATCGACTGCTTTAGCTGCTCATTAATTATTTCATCAACTCCAGGTGATTTATTATTTTTCAGAGTTTTTATTGCTGTTATGATTTCTTGTTCTGTTATTGGAATATTAATTTCTTCATTTATTTCTATATCTTCTACATGATAGTCATCATTATTATTTTCTTGTGTATTAGTATTTTCATTTAAGTTTTTGAAAAAAGTATGGAAGTCATTCAGTGACGCGCAACATTTATTGCTTTTCCTATCTGAGTTGATAGTTCTCCAATACTGTTTAGGGTCATTTGATTTAAGTGTTCTCAAAGTAGCTATCTTTTTTGTGTGAAATTGTTCATGAGATATCCGGAGAGTATTTTTGTATTGCTTACTTATACATCTGAGTTTTTCTTTTAACTGTGTTGTTTTATACTTGTTGTATGCTTTTCTAGTTCTGTGATATGCGTTTCTTTTGTTTATGCATGCTTTGTCAAACCATACTGGGAATGTGTTGTTTTCAGGTTTTGATCTCGTTTTAATAACTCCAAAAGATTCTTTAGAGGTTGTATTAAACAAAAGTGCAATATCATTAGCAACTTGATCAATTTCAGTTTGTGTAGGTGTATTGTTAGTTGTTATATTTTCTATCTTTATTGTTATCTCGTTTAACTTATTTGAGTCTAGATTTACTGAAAAACTGTGTGATTTGTCCCTGTCCCAAAGTTTCACAGCTGTTTTATGTTTGGTTTCATTCTTATATCCTGTGCTTGTCTTATTTTGTGTGAGAATTTCTATGTACAGTGGACAATGGACGTCAGAATATAAATCGCAAAATTGTTCTATGCCGAATTGTTTTATATTGTTAAATACAAATGATGTAGATAGCATATAATCAACAGTGCTTACACTTTTACATGTTAACATTGGTTTTTCTGCGTCAGAACCCATTCTTCCATTCAGAATAAACATGTTGTTATTTTTACAAAGTTCTATCAATTGTTTACCATAGTTATTTACAACATGGTCTGCGCAATTTCTATTTAGTGGTACGTCTAACATTTCAAAATTAATAAATACGCTTTCGTCTTCTTTTTGCATTTCATGCAGGTCAAACATTTCACTATATAATTCATCAATGAAACAGTAGTCGGGCATGTTACCACAGCGAGAGTTAAAATCACCAAGTAAGATCATATATTTACTTTCGGTACAATATCGAAAAATTTCATTTTGAATTTCAAAATACGGATCATTATGGGCATATCTAGATCCCATTGGGGGGATATAGACAATGCCACATATGAGATCACTTGTACCGTCACCATAAAGGGCTTTAGATATTCGAAAAAATTGTATCAAAGTACTATTTTGGTTTGTATCTATTGAAATATACTGTGAAATTTCGTTTTTAATCAACAAGGCTAACCCGCCAGACCTGTAACGGGATAGCTTCATTCTATTAAACAAGTGTACGGTATAACCCGGTACCTGTATCTTGTCTGTGTCGTCAGTTTTCGTTTCTTGTAAACATACTATGTCATATTTATTAACCCACTGTAAAAAGTCAGGGCATTTCAGTTTATTTATTACACCGCCAACATTTAAAGATGCTAGTTTAATACTTGTACTGTTTTCTGAAAAGTCTAGTCCTTTCTGTACATGTCCGCAGCCGTTTTCCGCGTTTTGCTAATCATGTAAATTATTCTCTGCGTAGTCGTCCTCATTCTCTGTATCGTCACAAAAAGGCAACCTTTCAATGTTTTCATCCCGGACAGGTACAGGACCGCTCCTCAGTTCAAGGGGCGTCCGTGCACCTGCCTGCACTGAAGACACATTTATATTTGCTTCATCCCAGGAAAGTACCCGGCAGTCCTCTTGTTGGGAAGGCTGCTGTGTACTTGCCTGTGATGAAGGCACGAGTTCATCTGCTTGATCCTGGGAAAGCTCACGACAGTCCACCTCTTCTGAAGGCTGTCGCGGACTTTCCCGCGGTGAAGACATGTGCACATCTGCTTGTATTATTATTGTACTCTGGTCACCCTCGTTTTCACTTTCACTCGAGTCTATATGTTGCTTTTTGAAGGTGCCATTTGCTTCCAAAGGAGATGTGGCCTTCTTTTTCCCGGCTAGGGATTTTCTTTCGTTATTTACTGGTGTTGCGGATGCTAATGAGGCATACCGGTTGGATAACAAAGGTGAATCACTATGTCGTGGTCGCTGAGTAACACTGCGCGGTTTGCGATAGAAAGTTCTTGACCACTTGTTCGTGTTTACATTTCCTTTATTGCCGTGGGTATCATTTCTCTGTAATTGCGTTTGTGTCCGCGTAGACTTTTGTCCATTATTGTCCGCTTCCAGTTGTTGTTGTCTCCTTTGTTGTGTGTTGTTATCGCGTCGTGGCTCGTCTGGGAGGTATTGTTTGCCGTTTATGTATAATTTGTCTCGGACGAGTCGCACTTTGTTGTTCTCGTCCTTTCTGGCTTCATCTGCTGCCGCGTATAATAACTTTCGTTTCTCTGCCATTTCGCGTGGGTACTGGTCCTTCACCCAGTATTGAGTATCCGTCAGTTTTTCATGTGCTCTGTGTTTTATGTACTCTTTGTCTTTGTAAAATGTAAACTTTGCCACAATCGTTCGTGGAATGTCATTTCCAGCTCTGTATCGACCTAGCCTATGACACCTATCAATGGAAATTTCTTCTTTGATTTCTAGATTTTCATATATAAAGTTTTTCAATGTTTTTTGGCAATCTTCTCCGTCAGTTTCAAAACTTTTGGCTTCTTCAATTCCACAAAATAGTAAATTCTCACGCATGCCGCGCCATTGAACATCGGTTATACGGTCGTTAGTTTGGTCTACTCTGCTAGTAATTTGCTCTTGCTGTGATTCTAATTTTTCGATTTTTGACTGCATATCATTAATTTTTTTGTCCATGTCACTATTGTTTGTATATAGATCTTCGTACATTTCACTGTATTGCTGTATCGCGTTTTCATGACCATTTACGTCCGTTTGCATTGTTTTAATTTCCGTCTGTACCGCATTCAGTGTTGTATTCGTACTTTGTATGTTTTGTTTAAGTTTTGCAATTTCGGACAATTTTGTCTGCATTAAAACAAATTCATTGTTCTGTTGTTCAATCTTGTTTTCAACGGATTGCCATCGTTGGGACTGATCGTTCAAAGTGCTTTGAATGTTTGCAATTTGTTGACAAAGATTGGCAGCCCACGACGGGATACCGGTATCCTGCCCAGAGTGCACACCCTGAGCCGTAATTGTTTGTGGTTGGTTGTTAAATAAAGATGCATGCTGAGTAGAGGGTTGTTGGAAAAACATAGAATTTGTCGGTACTGGTATTCCATAGTTTTGTTGTCCATATTGACCTTGACATTGATCCCGTACTGTGTATTGGGGGTTATTGAGTGCATTGTGTCCGCTCTGACCATACATTACATCACGTGTTTGCCCAAGCGCATCGGACACATTCCATTGACCGCTACATGTATGATCTGCAGTACTGTAAGCCCCGTCTGCTTTTTCATTATTTACATTCGGCGGGACAGCATTCGGTGGATTTTTTGTCTTTTTAGGTTTATGTGGTCCCATTTTGTGGATAATTATATGATGTATGTCATTTGCAGTAATCAATTCTGGTCAGAAAAGTTTATATAAACATAGGATAAATAGGATAAATAGGTACTTATCTGTCGATATGTCGTCCGATTACCAGGGACTTACTGTCCTTTTACGGTAACACTTTTCCGATAATCACTCAGTCCATACATATCTCAGTTTTATCACTTTTTGGCCAATATTTTTAACGTTTGGTTTCACAATCACAAGCCAATATACTTTAAATTAATGTTTATCCACTCTTTTCTGTAAAAAAGTCGTTTTAAATCGTTATTTGATCAAGTTTTTATCACAGAGTACCGAACTGTATTTGCCTATTGTTGTCACGTGTCACGTGATCCTCCACCTAAAACAAGGGTGTCATAATTGGTTTTAGGATCCAAACTGTTTGTAACATTTAATATCCCAAAATAACCCTACAGCATTTTTGAAACATAATTTTGTAGTGTAAAAAGGTTTCAGTTATTGAGTGGGTAACAACATTTATATTGTACAGAAAAGGGCAAATTAATGTTTATATGAGTGTTTGTTACAGGTTTTTATGTTTTTATGCAGGATGTGAGTAGTGCAGTTTGGTGTTCAAAGGATTAACCCTTTACTTCTTGGTTACTTCTTGGATATTCATATTAAACTCCATCTACCATGAATTTTAATGAATTACAAAGGTACTGTGTCAGGTGATTTTGCATGTCATTCTGAACAGTATGGAATCTGATTATACAGGTCTTATTTCCAAACAGCGCATACCCAGACCAGGCATCTCCTTTTTGAGCTTATCTATACTTTTTGCAAAGGCGTAAATATGAGTACAGCAAAACCCCGCTAATGCGACCACCAAAAAGGAGCATACTTCTGGGTGACAGAGGCAGGTGGTAGCTTAATGCAGGACGAAAGTTATTCAGAAAGCTCCTAGGAGCTTTCTGCATAACTTTCGTCCTGCATTAAGCAACCACCTGCTTTAAACGACACCAGTGGCTGTTTATTAAGTGGTTGCATTAGCGGGGTTTCACTGTATTTAAGAAGTAAATGGAATTAAAATTGGATAATGTGCCTTATCAGTAGTATGTTGTTGCAGCTCCAAAGAGTTTGAATCCAGATCAGACACTGAGTAATACTGTCCGATCAGTATATAAACAGATTATCATTTTATTAACTGTTAGCCAATTGAACTGTATTTGTGCAAATAAACCTTAGTTTTTAGATATTGAGCGGACATTACTGTAAGCAGAGGACATTTCTTAGGCAAATGTTCTGAAATTTATTTGTGATATTAATTATTACCTTTCCCTACAGTTTGAATTCTGATGAAACACCAACAAACTCATCAGGTCTCGAGGTTATAAAACTTTTTGGAGTCGAGTCCAGCCTCAGACTCAGACTCGTTCCCAACTAGAATCTGATTAACCATGCCATTTTTCCAAACATGAAAGTTTTGTTGTGCTTTAATACCTTTGAGGGATTGTTTCTATCAGGGGGCTTTTGGTCATCCTGTATTTCCTATCATTGGGCTTTTGATCACCTTGCATTTTCTATCAGGGGGGCTTTTGATCACCTTGCATTTTCCATCAGAGGGCTTTTGATCACCTTGCATTTTCCATCAAGGGGCTTTTGATCGCGTGGTCATTTCGGAGCCAATGGGCTTTTGATCAAGGGGCTTTTAGGCGCCCCCCCCCCCATCTTGTCTGGGTCTAGAATATAAGCCGTGATCATGATTTATAGGATTTTATTGAACTTCTCCTTTTAGACAAAAATAAACACGCGACAAATCCTGGCTGTTGTCGTTTTCTACAAGGCTCGTTTAAAACAAAAGTAAAAACAATTATGAACAACTCATCTAATGTTTATTATCTGCAGAGGCAAATGACCTGTTGCAAATGTACACACTATAATGCTATGGTGTATGTCACATGTGCTTGATCTTTTATATAAGGAAATCAACAGCATCTTTTCGACAATAATTTACACATTCTCTATAAACGAAATTGTATTTTGATAGGGAACATATTGTGTAGGGTTGTGTGAATGCGTGGGTTCGTGCGGAAGGGTGTTTATTTGTGAGTGATTGTGTACGTGCGTGTGTTATTCTGATTACAAGTCGTATTACTTGGCGTCCATGGTTCCAAATATCATGAAATAGGGTCAGCATTTTTTTTAAATACTAACATGAGGTCGATATTCCCCATTTCTATAAAATGCCGGGGTAAATTAACATCGCGCGCAGTGGTCATGATATATTAAACGGGGCTCAAAATGATATGAATGGGGGTCACTACATCTGTAACACTTATGGGCGAGGTTACATATTTTTCGATTTACGTGAAACCCTTTCTTTAAAGTATACTTGAGGTAGATTAAAGTTGCTGGCGTTGTTCAGAATATCACGAACGTGGGCCAAAGCATTATGACCGGGGGTCACTATTGTTTAAAAAATACTGACCGGGGTCGATATTCTTCAGAAAAAGTGACACCCTTCCTTTCTACAAAATACTTGGGTTCAATTAACATTGGGCGCATTGGTCATTATATAATAAACAGGGCTCAAACTGCTATGAACGGGGGTCACTACATCTGTAAGAATTATGACCAAGGTTAAATATTTTTCGTTTAAGGTTAAACATGTTCTTTAAAATATACTGGAGGTAGATTAAGTTTTAATTACAGGCCTTCCAGCGTTCCTACTTTTTCCTAAAAAATCCTACTATTCCTACTTTTTTGAAAATAAAGTCCGCAAAAAATTAAAGTATGATTTTTGTACTAGTTATATTTGCAGAAAATGAACTAATGATGTCAAACTGGCTGGTTTCTGTTGTTGAAAGGTGTGGCAAATGTTCCTCCTTGATGTACATAATCTTTCATAAAAGAGACTGGGGGAGATGACCACACGATTTCGACAGCTGCAAATAGGAGAAGGAACAAATTTAAGCATAGAAATGGCCCAAACTAGCCCTCCAGAATACCTATCTTTCAGAAGTTTCGGGGGGGGGGGCTTCACCCCCTGGTCCCCCTACCAGGGCGTTGCCCAGGACTCACTTGACCCCAGATCTATCCCTTGCTTTCATCTTTCTATCCCTGGTCTGAAACAATGGAGAAAATGACATTGTTCAGCAACAGAAACTGCAAAAAGCATTGATTCACTAAATGTATTCCATGTGGCACATAGAATGGTATGATTTTGCATTAAGAATGCCCCCTCTGGGTAAGTTGTAAGCCATCAATAACTACGTGCTTTGCAAAAAATATTTCTACTTTTCCTACTTTGTGCATAAAATATTCCTACTATTTCCTACTTTTCTGTCAGAAAACCTACGTTTTTCCTACTATTTTGTGAGTGGCTACTGGAAGGCCTGAGTTTACGGGCGTTATTCAAAATATTATTAACATGGGTCAAAGCACTACTACTAGGGGTCACTATTTTTTTCAAAATACTGACCGGGGATCGATATTCTTCAGAAAAATTGCCCTCCTTCCTTTCAACAAAATACCTTGGTTCAAATAACGTTGCGCGAATTGGTCATGCTATAATAAAACAGGGCTCAAAATGCTATGACCGGGGGTCACTACATCTGTAAGACTTATGACCAAGGTTAAATATATTTCGCTTCACGTGAATTCCTTTCTTTAAAAAATACTGGAGGTAGCTTAAGTTTGCGAGAGTTGTACAACATATCATGAACGTGGTTCAAAGCACTATGACCGGGGGTCGCTATTCTTCAGAAAATGTTACCCCTATGCACAAAATACTTGGATTCAATTAACATTGTGCGCATTCGTCATGCTATAATAAACACGGCTCAAATTGCTATGACCGGGGGTCATTGCATCTGTAAGAATTATGACCTAGGTCAAATATACTGCTCAACTTTTCCTAAGTACCAAATGTTTTAGTGTGAATATTTTCGGCAATAATTTGATTACCGTCGTACAAATGATTTTTAATGTCAATTTCATGTTCAATCAATTTGATTGAAGGACACATTTAACATTTTTACCGATTTTGCATTAGTTATGTGCAAGAGAAGAGAAAGACCCCCCCTATAACCAATATTTTTGGTCACGCAACTTGTTTTCAAATTTTTACAACCGCATTTATGTTTACAAGTTTAGACTCAGTAGCGTGTATGTGACCCATTGCTAACGACAACTGTTTGCTCCTGGATGCTACTAGGTTGCACCTGGCGAGCTGATATCAGTCCATATGTGCTCAATAAGATAATTGGATTTAGTAGTAGTAGAAGTAATGGTAATAGTAGGTAGGTAGGTAATAGTAACAGTAGTAGTAGTAGGAGGAGGAGCAGTAGCAGCAGCAGCAGTAGTAGTAGTTCGTAGTAGAAGTAAGAGTAGTAGTAGCAGTATTAGGTAGGTAGGTAGATAGGTAATAGTAGTAGGAGAAGGAGGAGCACTAGGAGTAATAGTAGTAGGAGTAAGAGTGGTACTAGACGTAGTAGGCGAAGGAGGAGTAGTACTAGCAGTAGGAGTAGTGGTATTAGGAGAAGGAGTAATAGTAGCAGTATTAGGTAGGGAGGTAGATAGGTAATAGTAGTAGAGTAGGAGAAGGAGGAGCACTAGGAGTAATAGTAGTAGGGGAAAGAGTGGTACTAGAAGTAGTAGGAGAAGGAGGAGTAGTACTGGTAGTAGGAGTAGTGGTATTAGGAGAAGGAGTAGTAGTAGCAGTATTAGGTAGGGAGGTAGATAGGTAATAGTAGTAGAGTAGGAGAAGGAGGAGCACTAGGAGTAATAGTAGTAGGGGAAAGAGTGGTACTAGAAGTAGTAGGAGAAGGAGGAGTAGTACTGGTAGTAGGAGTAGTGGTATTAGGAGAAGGAGTAGTAGTAGCAGTATTAGGTAGGGAGGTAGATAGGTAATAGTAGTAGAGTAGGAGAAGGAGGAGCACTAGGAGTAATAGTAGTAGGGGAAAGAGTGGTACTAGAAGTAGTAGGAGAAGGAGGAGTAGTACTGGTAGTAGGAGTAGTGGTATTAGGAGAAGGAGTAGTAGTAGCAGTATTAGGTAGGGAGGTAGATAGGTAATAGTAGTAGAGTAGGAGAAGGAGGAGCACTAGGAGTAATAGTAGTAGGGGAAAGAGTGGTACTAGAAGTAGTAGGAGAAGGAGGAGTAGTACTGGTAGTAGGAGTAGTGGTATTAGGAGAAGGAGTAGTAGTAGCAGTATTAGGTAGGGAGGTAGATAGGTAATAGTAGTAGAGTAGGAGAAGGAGGAGCACTAGGAGTAATAGTAGTAGGGGAAAGAGTGGTACTAGAAGTAGTAGGAGAAGGAGGAGTAGTACTAGCAGTAGGAGTAGTGGTATTAGACTATTGGGAGAAGGAGTAATAGTAGGAGAAGTAGAAGTAGTATGAGAAGGAGTAGTATGAGAAGGAGGAGTAGTACTACTAGTATGTGTAAAGGTACATGTAGTAGGAGAAGGAGTAGTGGCGGTGATGGTGGTGGTTGACGAAGCAAACACCGCAACAACAAGTATTATTTCACAAATACTATCACAGAGGTAATGATTTCAGGGGACGTGGGAAGCCTACGTGGTGAAAGAAGTAGGGTAGATCAAACTTTCGTATGAATTTTTGTCAAGATCATGTTGGAGGATACAGCGCCGGAAGGCCTGATAATAAAGAAAGGGAAGGTAAATGGTAAAGAAGTAACGGTTTTGAGAGACACGGGAGCAAATTGTGTAGTTATAAAGGCGTCATTATTCAGTGACTCACAGTACACTGACGTAGAGAGACGTAAGATAGGAGTTGATGACAGCACCTCTATATTGAAAAGCTCTATCATAGTCTGTGGGTAGTACATTATACACTCTATTGTAGCTAGTGTTTGGAACTGAATACGCATGTGTGCGTGATGTTCAGTAGTTGAAGACAAGAGACAGTGTTACTATGTTCAGTAGTTGAAGACAAGAGACAGTGCTACTAAGAAATAAATAGTGGCCACAGACAGTTAGGGGAACTTAGAGATAGGTTTTTGTTTTTCTTTAATTATCTGTATATTTATGTAATTCTTTGTAATAGATTTATTTGTAAATTTACTTCTTGCTTTTTGTTGGTTTGCTCCCTAAGGTATCACCCTCGGTAGCTTGTCGTTACACCTCCCTTTAATAATATTTCACTTTATTCAGTGGTTTTAATCTACACTTCACTTATAGCATTTACTAAAATTACTAATTACGTTTTTTTATCAATTTTAATCAAGCCTGATAAAAATTGTTATTTTACTCAGGATAATATAAAGAAAGCAAAAAATACACCAATTTGCTTTTAAATTCATTGAATAATTTATCATTTTTGAATGGCACGGTTCGTTTTAGAATATTAATCGTATTAATTTAGAATTATGTTGTCATAATTTAGGCCCTGGTCAGTATTTTATATAAAAATATATATGTATATGAATTAATGAATAATTGTATGCATAAATAAATTTGGCCACTGAGTTTTCGAGGATGACAAAGCATGTTGGACGTGCATGATACATTGTATGTTATCATTCTGAATCACACAATAAACTGTAAACTATCATCGGCTAGCATAGCCCAACCACATTCATTTCATAGTTTCAAACCGTATGTTGTGTTTGGCTCAAGACAGTGTCACCTCAGAACGCCCGTAACATTTAAAAAAGGTATTGTCATTGGGACATCACCCGGCCCAGCATCCTGACAATGCACAAGAACCAAATTTTTATAAACACCATTTAGCGCTCAAAATTGATATTTACATGCTCTGCATTAAACCTAACTACATGTAGGCTTATTTACCAACTTTGTGCAAGTGTTCTTTACACATTTTGTTAAGCCTACCATTTTTGTACCAGTGTATGCTTTTCACACATTCTATGTACAATGTACCATTTTGTACCTTTACGTGTTTTTCATTCATTGATCAAATGTTATTCCTTTTACTGCTTTTGTATTAACCATACCAAAGAAAATATCGAACGTATTACATAAAATGTTCTTTAAACCCCTGTTTAAAGTTATATACATTTTCATTGGAAGTATCCATTAAACTACCGCGGTATGTCATCACAAATGTAGGGGTCAGTGCAAGTTGGTACGTAACTCCAATTTTTAAAAAAAAATCGAGTTAGGACCAATGTAGCATGGATTCAACTTTCTCTTCATAATAACGTTCCGAAAATGTGTGATATTTACGTTAAAACAGGAAAAATGGTGCTCACAAGAATATTACAAAAGTGCTATCTCCAAGATGGATTTAGGACCTTTGTTTCATATGCGCGTAAATACATAAAACACATGGTAGATTGGACATACTAAAACTAATTTTGCCTAAATATAATTGGACTTAGGTCCCATTTTACCTAGACATAATTAATAAAAAACAGCATTTTTACAATTAATCGTTTATTAACACTTCACCATTCCAACAATTTCAGTAGTTTCACATATAAACGGTAAATCAACAATGGTTGAACTTTTTAAAATTGTGTCACACTTAACCTAAAATTTCACAAAAATGCGATTTTCTCCACTTTTCAAAAAATGGACGTGGGTACCATCTTGCACGGACCCCTTCAAATGTAAACACCAAGATCACACCCAATGATCTGTTGCATATATGCAACTAATGTACACGAGCTCCACTAAAACATCATTACAAAAATAACTTATTTTTTGTTTTGTCAGGTTTGTACATTGAGTAGTTATTACTCTCATGACCACCTTTTGTTTGGTTTTGTGTGTAAATTTAATATCAAACTCTTAGAAAAATGCCCCGTTCTCATAACCATTGTATACTTTAACACAGATCATAGGCCTCTCTTGTTTAACTTTTAATATATTTCTTCAACTTGCTATATGTTCTATCGCTGTTCTGCTTATTGTTTTCTTCTCAATAAAACTAACATACACTCTTTTTGTGTTATATATATTGTCCTGTTTTATTAACCTGTCAAATTTAAATAATTATACGCTTGCTGAACACGCCATATATAGCTTCGATTGATATCGATTGTTTCCGCTAATAAAAGCTTCCCTACTTGGCTTATTCGAGTACTTGTACATTTATTGTGAATCTCGTGAAGCACGTTTGAAACACAGGTTTACCCAAGCTAAATAGAATCCTTTCAGTGACGTAGGAATATTCACATTTGACAGGTCAATAAAACAGGACAATACCTGCTTACAGTGATATTATATATATTGTGGCGCAACCCTTCCTTCGTTTGCTGTAAATTTACAACAAGATTGTATTTGTTGTTTGACAGTGATTAGCATCCATTCAATTTGATTTGATAATACACGAACACGTTTCAATCTGTATAACCACTTTAGGCTGATCAGACGCACATTTACAGTATAGCTTCCTTGTTAGGAAAAAACAACAACAAAGGTAACTATTGTATAGTGTATAACAAGCACTCATTAAACTTCACTACATCTGTACAAGCTTCTGAAATTCTGTATGTGGCTTTATTATAATTAGTACTGATCAAGTTTGAATTTCGTTACGCTTCATTGATTTGTCACGGAAATACAGTGATTTTACTTAGACATTTTCCGGAAATTCATGTTTTCCGGAGTTTTTTTCTAAACCTATACAGATATTGAAGTGATATTTTGTACATGTATGTGACTTTATTATAATGGGTTACCGATCAAGTTTGAATTTCGTTACGCTTCATTGATTTGTCACGGAAATACAGTGATTTTACTTAGACATTATCTGGAAATTCATGTTTTCCGGAGTTTTTTCTAAACCTTTACCGATATCGAAGTGATATTTGGTATGACTACTCTACCTCACCATCTTATAAAGGATAAACTTATTAAATTAATAGAAAAAAACCTTTGCCAGAGAAAACAAAATGTTCATTGCTTGTAATGTTCAACGTTCATTCTTTTCGAATTCAGAAGTTGAACATTACACAATGTGGACTTGCCTTGATGTTTGTAGATCTCTTACCTTTCTTTTAGATAATATATTTGTGCGTTATGGGGATACCATATATCGTCAAGTTGTTGGTATACCCATGGGTACAAATTGTGCCCCTCTTGTTGCAGATTTGTTTTTGTATTGCTACGAGAGGGATTTTATGCTTAGCTTAAAACCTGATACACAGACCGATATTGTTAATGCTTTTAATAAAACTTCAAGGTATTTAGACGATATTTTGAATTTAGATAATCCTTATTTTGATACTATGGTTTCTTCAATCTACCCAAAAGAACTGTCTTTAAACAAAGCTAATCAATCTGACATTAATGCTTCATTTTTAGATTTGAATCTTTCAATTACAAATGATAAAATTTCGTCCAAAGTATACGATAAAAGAGAAGATTTTAATTTTAAAATTGTTAATTAAAAAAAAAACCAGTGGTGTTTTTGCTGCTGACCGTGCCAAGGCGGTACTCTCTTTGTCACCCTTCCTTTTGTTTGCCTTGTGTCTTTGTGCTTGTGGTTTGTTCATGTTGTGGAACGTTTGTCCCTGTTTCTTGTGTGTCTTTTGGTGTTTTCTGTGTTCATTTCGTGTGTGTGTGTGTGTGTGTGTGTGTGTGTGTGTGTGTGTGTGTGCGTTTGGGTGTGTGGTTGTGTGTGTGTGTGATGCTGTCTATCGGTGTTTTGGTGGTGGTTGCGTCTTGCATGTGGCTTTGCCTGCTTGACTTTACTACTTTTCCAATTATTATAATGAGTAACAGATCAGGTTTAAATTTCGTTACGCTTCATGGATTTTCACGGAAATACAGTGATTTTAGGTTTTTTTTAAACCCTTGCAGACATTGATGTGATATTTGGTATGTAGCTTTATAATAATGAGTTACAGGTAAAGCATGATTTTCTTTACACTACAATGAATTTTAACGGAATTACAGCATTTTAACTTTTTAGGGTTTTTTCTAAACTGTAGCAGATATTGTAGTGGTATTTAGTATGTTGCTTTATTATAATGAGTTACAGATCAGGTTTAAATTTTGTTACGCTTCATTGAATTTGAATACTGTTGAACACCATCTGAAGTTCTGCACCTGCGATAAAGGTTTTGATTTGTCGCTTCTTGCATAAATGAATGATCTCCCTTTTCGTAATTTAACAAATGAAAATTAGCGGTCGGGAGCTTTATTTCTATAACCCCCATCTCCGTGTCAAAGGTGCTAGTGGGGTATTCATAACCTTTAGTGGTAATTCTAGTTTTATCTCCAAAAACATGGCCGCCAGGTGCGTGGCTAGATTTTCTTATTTAACTACAATGTATATAGAAAACCTTTAAAATCGTCTTCTCCAATCCAGATGGTCCTTTTTCAATGGCATTTGGTAGGAATAGTTCCCTGGTGACCTTTTATCAAAATTGTTATAATCATGTTGATATCTTAAAAATCAGGGGCGAGGCTATATTTCTTTATGTAACTATATAGAAAAACTTTAAACTGGTGGTCCAATTCGAATGGTATTTATGTAGGTATAGTCGCCTGGTGGCCCTTTACCGAAATTGTTAAAATCAATTTGGTATCTCAAAACACATGACCACCAGGGGCGTGGCTGAATTTCCTTACATAATTATATAGAAAACCTTTAAAAATATTCTTCTCCAAACCCCGGTGCTCCTTTTAGAATGGTTTTTAGTAGGAATAGTCTCTTGGTGACCCTTTATCGACATGGCCACCATGGGCGGGGCTGGATTTCCGTATACAACTCTACAGAAACATTTAAAAATCTTCTTCTCCAAATCCGGTGGTCCAATTTGAGTGAAATTTTGGCAGGAATAGTCGCCTGGTGATCCTTTATCAAAAGTGTTAAAATCATATTGATACCTCATAAACTATGACCGCGAGGGCGGGACTAGAATTCCTTATATAACTATATAGAAAACCTTTAAAAAATATTCATATCAAAATCGATGGTCCAATTTGAATGGTATTTAGTAGGAATAGTCGCTTGGTGACATTGTTAAACTCATGTTGATATCTAAAAAACATGGTCGCCAGGTGCGTGGCTATATGTCCTTATATTACTTTACAGAAACCTTTAAAACTCTTCTCCTCCAAAGCTGATGATGAATGGTATTTGGTAGTCATCTGATGACCATATCTAGTTGTAACTAGTTAATCTCTAGCAAGTGCTACCGTTAACAGGACTGGTGAGCGATGTAAGGCCAGCACGGCCCTCTTGTGTTACCTTCACTTATAGTTTGTAGTTTATTTCATAATATCCAGTGGGCTTGAAAGCCCGTGAGGAGAACATGAAGCGTTACATAATGTTATAAACATGCATACAAGGTATATTAAATAAACAAACAAATATGTATATATATGACGGCCATATAAAGGTGTGCCAAAACCATTACTTGAAACATATATAAATCATCATGCTATAACGGAAAATAAAGACAACTGCAAACAGTACAGCCCCAGATTGAACGTCTCTAACAGAGTCGTACGACCGTGGTCCGTCCTGTTTGCCATGTGAAGTTTTATTCAAACCGTATAGTTTCATATAAACTTTTATCTTGGTGTTTTAAGCTTTCACTATAATAGGGGGAAACCCTACAAAGACAATTCACTAACCGTTTCTGATATAAAGTTTACCACCTGTTTGTTGGAGAAGACATTTAAACCTTTTCTACTAGTTCATACACATAAAGAAACATTATATACAATTATATACAATTAACGATCTCTATTGACATGTCCCTCGTTCCTCATTCGGAATATACAATACTTTTCTGAGAGGAAACAGTATCATGAAATTGCAGCTACATGGCTACCGTTAATATGTGTATACGTTCAAATACTGCCTTTTCTAAACACATTGAGGGACCGTGTCAATACAATGAAAACCACGACACAAAAGCAAATACTTATGGACTGACTGACAACGTGACTGACTGTATAAATAGCAGTCTCAACTAACTATTGATTTTCTGACCAAATAGATCGTTAAAAACAATAAGATATTATATTTCTGACCAATTAAATAGCTTAGGTGACTATATGTTTGGGCCGATTTAGATGAAGAACACTACAAACATGTATTGTTATTAATCTAAATAGCACAAACACACATATCTCAGCCCTTCTATAAATATGTTAATACTATAAACACAATAGTGTGGTACTATTCAGTGACAATAAAACATTGTATTTCTGACCAATTAAATAGCTTAAGTGACTATATGTTTGGGCCGATTTCGGTGAAGAACAACACAAAATGTATTGTTATTAATCTAAATAGCACAAACACACCTATCGCAGCACTTCTATAGATTTGACAATACTATAAACACAATAGTGTGATACTATTCAGTGACAATAAAACATTGTATTTCTGACCAATTAAATAGCTTAGGTGACTATACGTTTGGGCCGATCTCGGTGAATAACACTACAAAAATGTATTGCTATTAATCTAAATAGCACAAACACGCCTATCGCAGCACTCCTATAGATTTAATAGATTTAATAATACTATAAACACAATAAAGTGATACTATAGATTTGATAATACTATAATATATCACGAGAGTGTGACGCTATTCAGTGACTGGCATGTCTGATACCTAAATATAATATATCATGAAAAGGTTTAAGCAACATGATAAAACAAAACCGTTAAAACATGTCCAGACCTTATCTGTTAAACAATATATCATTTCGTTTCAAAAAGGCTTTTTGCAAGAAATATCCGAGTTTCTTTATGGTTTCATTTTCAGCATTAACCAATTCGATAAATTTAAACATGCTTGGTCTGGACCAGTAATATTTATTAATATACCTACTTCTAAGATCATTGTATAACGTACATTCTATAACAAAATGATACTCGTCTTCAAGTTTATTACAAAGTTGACATTTTCTTTCATGTATAGGTAATGCAATGGGCTTATTCCAACGACCAGCTTCTATCATTAGCCTATGCGATGATACTCTTAGTCGAGTTATTGGGCTAGAATATTTGGAAGAGCTAAAATAATGTAAATATGGCTGATATCTAAAATTCGCTATTTGTTTGTAAAACAAAGCTCGAGATGAATTTTCTAAACGACTATGCAAATTTTGTATAAACTGATCAGTAAGCCTCTGTTTCACCATGCCTAGAAATAATTTTGTGTTTCCCACACCCTGCCTTAACCAGGCTTCATAAAAACCAAGAGAACATAATAAGGCTTTTAACTCTATTTAAATAAGTTTCCATGTCATTGAGCAACATATCATAGGTAATTCTTACATATTTCATATTGTTTAAACACAAAATTTTAAGCCAATATTTAATGATACTATAATATCTCTTAGTAATGCATGAACAACGACCAAGCTCTCCATAAATAAAATCATTTTGTGTAATTCTTTTCACGTTTAGTATTTTCTTACAATACTGCATATGCACTGTTTCTATATTATTTGCCTTAGCAAATCCCCACACCTGACTACCAAATTCTAGGACAGGTTGAACCAGTTTATCAAATAATTCTAACCTGTGTTTAACTGATACAAATGTAAATTTATACAAATATTTATTTAATTTAAATATAGATTTCAACGCTTGACCTGCAAGGGTCCCATGTGCTTCTGCAAACGACCCGCCACTTGTAAATACAATTCCAAGATAAGTAAATTTACTTACAAGTTCTAAAATCTCACCATTATAAGTGAAAACTAAATTTCTAGGCAATGAACCACCTTTTCTGAAAATCATTATTTTTGATTTATTGACATTTACCTTTAATTTCCATCGATTACAGTATTCTATTAACAGATCTAAAGATTTTGTACTTCTTCAGCAGTGTTTGCAAATAAAACAATATCATCAGCGTATAAAAGCATCAATATCTTTAAAAATCCTGTATAAATACCTTCAAAGCCTTCGTTTAAAAATGTAGCTTCTAAATCAATTATAAACATGCAGAAAAGAAATGGAGACAAGCTCTCTCCCTGTCTTACACCGAGGATACATTCATAGGCATCACTTAACTCATCGAAGTATTTAACTCTTGTTTTTACACAACTATATATAGATTTAATGATGTTAAGCATTTTCCCACCTATACCCAATTTAATCAGTTTATACCATAAATTTTCCCTAACAATGTAATCAAATGCTTTAGTAAAATCAATAAAGGCACATTAAAGTTTATTTCCCTTATTTATCACATGATTTATTAAATTATGTAATACGAAAATATTATCCGTTGTTCCCATTGCTGCCCTAAATCCCGCCTGTGCTTCAATGTAAACGTTGTATTCTTCAGCCCAGCTAGTTAACCTGTTATTTAAATTTTTTGTGAACAATTTACCTAGAGTACTAAGAAGCGTTACTCCTCTAAAATTTTGAACATTATCTAAACTACCCTTCTTGTGCAAAGGTATAACATAGCCATCTGGCCATGCAGAAGGAAAATAACCACTATTAAAGATCATATTAAATAATTTAAAAAGTGTAAACAAGATACATTCTTTTCCGTGTATAAAAAATTCATTGACAAGTAAGTCTGGACCTGCTGATTTATTTGTTTTCAACTGATTGACTGCAGCTAAGATCTCACTTTCAGATATTTCAACATTTAACTCTTCGAACATAATATTGACCTCATTTTGAACAAATCGTTCATTAAAATATAATACATCATCATCCGGTATGAAAAATGGATCGTCTGGACTATTTACTGCTTTAAAATACCTCTCAAAATCGTTCATAGAAATAGAACTGGAAGAACGACCACTAACTATATCTTTTAACAATTTCCAATATAATCGAGCATTTTTATATTTTGCGTTTACCAGCTTGTCAGTCCTAAGTTTATCAAAGCGATATCTTGCATTCCTAAGTTCTGTCTTATACTCATTCCTAGCCTTTACCATGCACTTTCTGGTGTCATCATTTTTACAATCCCTGTATTCATTTAACATATAATTGAAATTAATTTTCATTTCATAACATAATTCATCAAACCATGGTTCACTTTTTGAAAATTCACCTTTTTGTTCTGGGGGTAGAGATGTATTTCTACGTAACATACTATCTGCAGCATCGTACAAAATATTGCTAAATTCCCATATACAAACATCTATATCCTCATTATTATTACATGAATTTATATTTTCGTTTAAAAGCTGTAAATAATTTGTCGATGTCAATTTATTAATATAACTTTCTTTTTCGTTTTTGTTCCAGATATATCTATAATTTACAGATTCATTACTAGCTGATTTCGAGCTAATAGTGTTATTACTACTGCTTGGATAAAACAAAAATGACCAGCTAATCAAACAGTGATCCGATAGAATATTTGGGTCACCAACTTCAAACGTTTCGACAAAATCAAATAATGCAGGAGTACATAAAATATAATCTACAACGCTAGAGCCTCGGCTTGTTACACATGTAAACTTGCCAATCCCACTATCTTCTCCCGACCTGCCGTTCATAATCCTCAAACCTGTCTGTTTACACATATCAAGTAAATAATTTCCATTGTTATTTAAATGAGCCGAATCTTGTGAAAAACGTTTTAACTCAGAATCAGTAATATAGTCATCAGGTAACACCGATGAATGGTAAAAGCTATCGCCTACAATATAATCTGGCTCTGTATTGGTTCTACTGTTAAAATCGCCACAACAAAGAAAATAACACCCATCTGTGCACTTACTTTCGATACTGGCAATAGATTCATTTAATCTGTCAAAAATATTACATTCAACCATTGACTGTCGGCTGCTATTATTTGGAAGCACATAGCAAAGATAAACATATAAGTCTTTATCGAGTCTAAATTTGTTAGCTGTAAACTTCAAACATAAAATGTCATCTTCACTCGTAAATACCAGCATGTCATCTGAAACAAATTCACTTTTAACATATAACAAAATGCCACCAGAGTTTCTTTTAGCTTTAGGATTTATCTGCTTTCTGTTTAAAACATAGAAATTAAAACCGTCCACGGCAAGGTCAGAAAACTCGTCAGTCCACGTTTCAGTGAAACACACAATATCATGGTTATTTAAAATATTTTGTAATTCTGCACTTTTAATTTTATTCGTTCTCTTGCTAAAAAGACATTGGATATTTAGCAGACAACACCTCAGTCGTGTCTTCTCCGGTATATTCTATCCTTCACGTCCGGATGTATCGGTATTGTCACCTGGCCTACTATTTTCAGATTGTGGGGAAACCGGGTTTCTATTAATAACACATCTGCTGCGGGAGTCACTTTCATCTCGCCTGCTGTATGGGGAAGCACGACGTTGACTTCTAGTAATGGAACGTGATGTATATAACCTTTATCATAGTTCCACAGAAAACAATGACATGGACTAACTTGGGAATTCTTGATCACTTTCAGTATCAACAACAGCAATTTGCATGCCATAAGTACCATATTCTGAAACATAACAACAAACACAAATGCAAAGCTGATACCAACATATTTCAACCAACAGGAATAACTGAGTCTTATTTTAAAGTACCAAACCACACAACGTAATAAAAATGAATATTTACATTCGTCCTGCAACGTCCTTATATAACCTTATTCTAAAAAGAAAGTTGCATTTTCCCATGAACGTTCATTTCAATACCGGTTTGAGTTGAAATATCAGAAATACAATGGAATATAAATATAAGAAATGAATGACGTGCTCCCGGCGTTCATGAGGTTATGCAACGCATAGCTTTACGAGCAAAGATTCACGTGAAGCCCTTCGGGCTTCACTAACTTTGCTCGTAAAGCTATGCGTTGCATAACCTCATGAACGCCGGAAGCACGCCATTCATTTCTTAATTGTTGACTAAACGTTTTAATACAGCATGTATGTTCCAATTTGCTGATAAATGGCCTAATGTGACACAGTAAGAACACTCCAATATCGTAGCAAATATGACTGGTCATTGTACTTACAAGTCTTACAACGTTGCAGAAATGTTTTAGGATCTGCAATATAGGGATGTATTTAAAAGTTCATTGGACATATAGTCTGTGTGATGGTTTAACTTTTAATGAAAAGGTAGTAAAGTCAAGCCGGCAAAGCCACATACAAGAAGCAACCACCGCCAAAACATCGATAGACAGCATGTCACACACGCAAACAACCACACACCCAAACACACGAGATGAACACAGAAAACACCAACAAACACACAAACACCAGATACAAACATGAACAAAAGCACAAGCACAAAGACACGAGACAAATAAAAGTAAGGGTGGCAAAGAGAGTACCGTCCTAACCTCACACTTATCTTACATTTTCTGGATACACTGCATATGGACCATTAATAAAAGGTTACACAGCATCACTGATATACATAAGTAATATAAATAAATATTCCCTATAAGTCCACATCCAAACTCGAGGTGATGACTAGCAATGTTAAGAGCAGTCACTGGTTGGAGGCAACGGATTGCTTGACATTACTTGTTTCTTGTAATGTCTCGCATTGTCTTACTATCTTCGTCAAATTAAGTCCGGTCTGTAACTTTCTTATACATTAACAGGTAGAAAGCAAACACATACAAGACTGTTCGAATACAAAGTGACAAAGCGTGACGAATTAAGCTTGACAGATAGATGAACAGATTAACCATTTTCCCTTTCCCTGTTCTATGTTTATTCAAAATTTCAGTACCTACTGAATATTTATGGACAAACTAGTTATAATGAATCATAGCCATTTTAGAAATTAAGAAACATATCTATAATATTCCTATAGGAACCGTCTAATCGGGATCTACCCTGTTGCAAATTTGTGAAAAGATAAATATGCAGGAAAGGGTTAACAGATCTCGGGAGAAGTGATCCCTAAATATCATCCTGTCTGTTTTATTTCCATATAGGATTTCGATATTGTTTAACATATAGTCCCTATTCAATGTCATGTTTTCCTACATCCGTTGTAAAAATAGTTGGCTTTCAATAAAGACGTTACCTGATAACCAGAATACTACAGATAATCATCTTCCCGTAAAAGATAACTATGCCAAACACATTTTAACAGTAAATCAATCGTAATGACAATGTAAAGGATTTATTAAAGAAGCGTGCCACTACAGTTACACGTACATTGGTTAGATAATTAGGTTGCGAATACTGATGTAGTGTAATGAAATAAAGTGACCCCGTAATATATCGACCCCTTGTCATAATATTATGACCGGGGTCCATATCTTACGATAAAAGTGACTCCCTTGCAGTAATAAAATGACCCCTTTGTAATATTTAGACCCCTGTCTGTCCTAGGGCGTCACTTTATTATATGCTGTACGTGAAGTTAAGTTGTCTATTCAATCGAAAGTTTTAGAATGCTTCACTTCAATGTATCACAAACTATGGTGATATTTGCACTCTGTGCCTGATTAAACGGCAAGTTTTGAACAAGCCTGGTGTTGAATATACATTTTCTAGACGTTTAAGTTTAATTACGCGAATCCTGGTAAGCTGCAGGGACGAAATGCATAAAAAGTCAACTTTTGTTAAAAACCGGACAATATTACAAGTATATGATAATATCATGAGCAAACATTTTTTTGAAGGCTGCATTTACTTTGCGCTGTAGATTATCTATATCATATTTCAGATTTTATTATTACACTCTTCACATGTATATATATGTGATATGAGGTTTGTTTGTGTTGATTAACGTCCGTTTCTGCTCACTATGGGCTAATTGGACGCCCCAGAGAGAGGGGAGAGTTTACAGAGAAACCCGGGCGCGATGCCCTACTCTTATTATCGACTGAGTTTCTCTGGCTCTTTTAGAAGCCCGGTGTAAAGCACTGATACATCGGACCTCGGTTTATAGTATCGTCCGAAGGACTTGGTCCGGCGGGTGATATGAGGTACATGTACAAGTGATAAAGTAATAACATTGATAATAGTTATAACCAGGTTGTGTTGACTTGTACTAAACATAACATAATATAAAGATAAAGGCAAAGGCAAAGCCCAACCCTTTCCTCCACAGAGACGCTAGGGCCACCTTAAGGGCGAGGGCGAACAAACATCGCCACTCCGAGGATAACCGCTATTGAGCAAAGGGCAAAGCATTACCAGACAAGCGATACAAAGCTATTACAAAAATAATTTGAACTGCATGAATTCGATTGTTAAGCTGCAGTATGCGAGCCGGGTGGACGTTGTAAGAATAATTCTAATAAATCTATATATATTTAACAGTTTTGTTTCATCATTATCAGACATTAATTTGCAAAACGTTATACAATTTCCTATTTCTGTAATTTATTGACGGAATATAACGATTTCTGCTCTTTGTAAAATGACGGCAGTTAAGGAGATAATGAAATTCGTCACCTATTTCGTTAGAGTTACAAAAACTGCACAATCGGTTGTGACGTTCTATATTTAACCATCGGCCTCTTTCTATTGGTAAATAATTACACATCCGAAAATTTATAAAAATCTTCAAATATAATTCAGGTAAGGTATCAAAATAATGCTCCAATTTGAAGTCAATTTAAAAATTCTATAGTTTAAGCATTTAGGCGTCTGATTTACATCACTATTCCAGTTTTAGATATACTGGCTTTTTAACGACTGCTCGAATCTGTATAGTAACATTTGCCTTGAACCAAAGTAATGTTGATTTATCCAAACATAACTTAATTCACTCATCAAAGATAGATTTCAAATTGTTTAACCAAGCATATGAAATATTATTATCAATTGAGTCGGATATAATAACTTTATACAGTGTAGATGACAACTTCTTGTAATCATTAATTAAGTTATACCAAAGTCCAACAAGTCTCTTTTTAATGCTAACAGATATTGGCAGGCGACCAGGATCGCCATACAGCATAATATGAGGGGTACTTATTTTACATGTAAAATGTGCTTTAGAAAGTCAGTTTGTACCTTTCTATCATTGACAGGTTACCAAAACCCCAAACTTCACATCCATAGGTCAATATAGGCAAAATTTTATTGTCGAAAAGCTTCGGCTGGCAGTCTATTGGCACGTCTAAATTCTCTTCTGTATAAACTAAACATTGCTTTTCTTGCTTGATCGACAGCATGTTTTTTCGCCAATGCAAAGTATCTATTGTTTGTAAAAAGAACACCTTAATAATTAAGTATAGTACAGGCCTAATTGTAAATTGGAAATACCCAGTGGCAGATATAGGTAATCACTATTATCATAAAGTATTTTAACTTCTGAATATACCTGAGTTGCTCCCTGTGGTTCGTTTCGACGGTGTGCAACAATAAGAGGTATAAGTAAATTTAAATATATACACATGTGTGCATGTATGTATATATAAGTGTACGTTTGTATACACATATATGTGTGTGCATGTGTGTGGGTGTATAGGTATGAGTAAATATACGCACGCACGTTCACACATGTATGTGTGTGTTTGTGTGTGTATGTATATATATGTGTATGTATATATGTGTTGTATTTCTACCTAAATAATAACCAGTGCTCAAGTCAAATGCCAATATAAAGTGGATAAATAGTTCCTACCCTCATCAGTCAGTCATGTTCTGGTTGCCTGTGGACAACACATGGACAGGCCATCAACTGTAGATTCCAATACGTCTGTCCGCAACAGCTAGCTCTGGTCGAATGGGGCGCTCACATGTGAGCGAGGTGTGACGTCATACCCTACCCGTATTATTCGGACCATTTGCAGTACTTACGGTACCATATTTCACTACATATGTATAGGTGTGTGTATGTGTATATATGTATATGTGTATAAATATACACGCATATCCGCTTGCGTATATATGCACATCGGTATGAGTGTGAGTGTATGTACATGCGGGTATATGTGTTTACATTTAATTATGTATAGGCATGTTTGTATGTATATGTAGTGCGATTAATACATGTTAATTTTGTTGCACAAAAGTTATAAAGCGAAAGTTGTATGAAAGTTAAATGAATGTTTGATATGAAGTATTGAACTCTCAGAAATGATCGTATGCACAAATAGTATCAGCAAGGATGTATCCCACGTTATCGAAATATAGTTAATTACCTCTTTAAAACGGGCCTGGAACAATTGTGGTATACAAATGATATAATATAGAAATATTTTCCCCAACCTCTCTTTTTTCTTCTTCTCTCGTTGTCGTTATTTCTATATTTGTTTTTTGAATCTTTTCAGCCTAATGTGTAATATTCCACCTAGCCTGATAACCATGTTGATCACTTATATTGTGTATGTGTGAACTGTATCAACCTCTTGTTTCGTACTTTGTATGACAGAGTGAATAAAGTTCTGTTCTGTTCTGTTCAGTTCTATAGCTTTTACATAGCATACTCTTTATTTTCACTAGGAGGCATCATGTAGTTTTCAAACATTACTGTCAATTATCACTAGCAGAACGCATGCATTTTTCACCTATTACTGTATTATCTTACATTTCCAGTAAGCATTTAAATCAATGTTCATATTAAAGTGGTTTCTTCTTTCAATTGTAAGTGCCGGGTAAGTTTATGACCATGCGTATCTAGTTAATATGAGTCTTCAATTTTATCATTATTTCAAATTAAAGGGCCATGTTTAACCCTTTCTTCCATAAATACGCCTTTCTACGCATCTGTAAAACTCACTTGTTGTCTACAAGCGCTTTGAATAAATCTACCGAAAAGGAGCATTAATTAGAGAAAATGAAAATTTTAGAAACTTGTAGTTTGAAACCATTGTGATAAATAGAGCATTTGCTCCTATAGGAACAAATGTTCTATTAATCACAATGGTTTGAAATTACAAAATTCTGAAACAAATCCTTTTCTCTAGATAATGCTCCTTTTCGATAGATTTATTCAAAGACGTTGGATTTAAAATTAGCCTATGAGGGAATGGTTTAAATGACGTATGTGGTAAACAGCAATTTTGACATGATTCATATATTACTGGCTGCATATTGTTGACAATAAATAAAGTCACGTTCACAATGTTTCAGTTTAATCAACATACAATGCTGGTGGGGGATTACAAAGTACAAAGTGATACCATCGGTTTCATTAAGATATAATTAAGATATAATGTAGATACGAAATTCTAGTGAAAGAAGCGTGCTAAATAGTCGGATTAGACACATCTAATCTACAACAAAATCCATTGATGTCTCCCAGTTGTCGAAAAAAAATTGATTTGATTCCAATCAGATGCTTACTAAAAGGGAACACTACAACCATACTGTATTACGCAGATGCCGAGACTCAATACAGTAAAACCCCTCTAATGAGACCACTTAATGAACAAACATGACTATCTTCATAAGCAGGTGGTTGTTTAATGCAGGACAAAAGTTATGCAGAAAGCTCCCGGCATAAATTTCGTCCTGCATTAAGCTACCACCTGCCTTTGCCGCTCTGAATTATGCCCCTTTTTGGTGGTCGCATTAGAGGGGTTTTACTTTATTCGTATTTGATTTTACAAACTGCCATGGTGTGGCATAATAGTCACAGGGAGCAAATAGTTAGACCAGGGGGAGGGTTCATTAGTACAGTAAAACCCCTCTAATGCGACCACTTAATGAATAAACATATCTGTCTTTATAATCAGGTGGTGGCTTAATGCAGGGCAAAAGTAATGCAGAGAGCTTTCTGCATTACTTTTGTCCTGCATTAAGCTACCACCTGCATTTAGCACCCAGATTTATACCTCTTTTAGGTGGTCGCATTAGCGGGGTTTTACTGTATTATGGGTAAATTGTTGGGAACGGAATGATAAATCATGTACAGAATGTCGATAAATAAATACATCGTAATACATGTACTTGTATATCATTATATTGGTAAAGTACGACCAGTTTCAGTTTTGTAAATGACATATGACTAGACCCATTCAGGGAAGTACATGTACAGTTGTAGAAATGTTCTCTTTGAAGAAATACTCTGGACACAGTTGAAATGACGGAAACGCGAGTTGTTTCTCGTTGCTTACACTCACACATTGAACTTTATATACAAGGGGCAAATCGAAATGCGGACGGGCATTCTCTTACATCTAGTTTGCAGGAATGATATGCGGCCATTATACAGTAAACCCCTCTAATGCGACCACTACAAAGGGGCATAATTCAGAGTGGCAAAGGCAGGTGGTAGCTTAATGCAGGACAAAAATTATGCAGAAAGCTCCTATATGAGCTTTCTGCATAACTTTCGTCCTGCATTAAGCAACCACCTGCTTATGAAGATATCCATGTTTGTTCATTAAGTTGTCGCATTAGATCGGTTTTACTGTATGTTATGTTCGGAATGTAAATGTTAATGTATTCAAAACAGCCAAGACGTGTGGCGATGTTGCATTCAGATGAAATAAGTTAATTCGGTAAACATATACATGTATATAGTGAAACCTCTCTATAACGACCACTAAATTAAATCAATTATTTTGTGTTAAAGGCAGGGTATAGGAACGTTCTGTTTTACTTTTATGCACCTTGCTTTAATCAACCACCTGCCCAAAAGACCAACTAATTAATACAATTTAGTTGTCGTTATAGAGAGGTTTTACTGTAATTAGAAAAGTGCAGTGTTATAATACAGATCTAATTATATACAATAGAAACTGTCTTAAGCGACCATTAAACAGGGGTCAAATTCTGGATACTTTTACATAGGTAGTAGCTTAATGCAGGTCTTAAGTAATGTAAAAAGATCCAATTTGAGTTTTCTGCTTTACCTTCGCCCTGCATTAAGCAACCACATGTTTTTTTAAGATTCACAGGACAGTTCCACTGTATATGCAATAATAAAATGGCTGCCGAATAAAACGCTGCTTGAAGTGTTTCTTTACACGGATACAAAGCTATCTACAGGAGACAGTTATAAATCGGCGGAGTTCACAAACAGAGAAGTGAAAGGGAAGAGATATGCTACTATAACGCTTTACTCCACAAATACGCCTTTCTACGCATTTGCAAATAGAGAATACCCAGATCAGACCGTGAGACGGTCCCTGTGGGAGCCGTCTGATCAAGGTCTACTCTAGCTCTTTACTTATGAAATAATTTAGATATGATTCTGTATTTTCTGCCTTTATCCAAAAGTTCCCGTGTCCATGTGTCATTATAAACATGAATCTAATTAATATGCATGGCGTCATTATTTCTGACATTAATATTTATGAAGAAAATGGTTAAAAGCAATTGAGGTCTTGGCGCCATTTCATTGGATGTTGAAACCAGTCCTCTTGAATGAATTAAGTGAATAAATAGATTGAAAAAGTCAGTATTTTGGTGTATAACGTATTACTGTCAGTCGATGTCAGTTGGTGAAATTTTTGATGACACTAATATACTGCTAACTCTTTCCCTGTTCTGTGTTTATTTCAAATTTCAGTATCTACTGAATATTCATGGACAAAATAGTTATAATGAAATATAGAAGGTACACGTAGAACGTTGTAGCCATATTATAAACTATTAGAAACAGATATACCAAATCCCATTAGCAAACAAGAGCATACCCTGATCAGACGACTCCTATAGAAGCCGTCTGATCTGGGTCCACTGTGATTGCAGATTCGTGAAAACACGATTATATGAGGGAAAGGGTTAAACCCTTCTTGTGCGACCACTAACAGGTTATATTTGAAGTCATAGAGGCAGATGGTAGCGTTATGCTGGACAAAAGTACTTTCGTTCAACATTCTTAATTGATTTCAATGGGTATAAAATCACCGCTGGAATTTAAATGCGTCTGTCACATTCTGTGAATAATTAAGCGAGAAATTTGTTAAATACAAGTATCGTTCGAAATGTAAATAGTGTTTAGCCATTTTCCTGTTGTATATTCATGTAAGAAATAATGATATAATGATTATTTAATAGCTGGAATTTTATAATGGCACATGTAAACTGAATTATGTTGTTATGTCGTTGTGCGTCTGTTTGTGTCTTTTTGGTAGGTGTGTACATTTGCTGGTGTTTTTTGTCGTGGTGCTGTTCGGACGACTGTGTATTTTTGTATGCGGTGTTTTCTGCATGACTCATATATGTACTTTTATTGGAAGAAACTGGTATATTTTAATTTCAAAAGCAAACGGAGCAGACCCTGATCAGACGGCTCCTATAAGAGCCGTCTGATCTAAGTCTAATCTGTTTGCAAATGTGTGAAAAGGCGCTTATGTGGATAAAATGGTTAAATAGTAAAAACAGGTGAATCCATTGTACTTTAGCTTGATCCTTTAACTAAACTTCAAAAGAAACAGGTCTCCCACAGGCATTTGTATCATGCTTGATAAAGTTTCGGTCACGTGTCCTTTTGTGTGTGGCTCTCTCTGAAGGACTGTTTTCCACTTTAATGTCTGAAATGTTTAACAAATAGAGCTTTGTTTATAGATACTTAGCAAGTTAATAGTAATCAAACATTGTTTGGTTGATAATCATATACACAGGAAATAAATGACATGAAATGATTTCGCCATATTTAGGTGAAATATTTATTATTATACATGCTTTGGTATAGTTTGTCTATATAAGCAGTCTGTGTCGAGTTTCGAAGGCAGAAATATTTGAGTTTTTCAACGAACATTTTTGTTTACCTTTGTCAATTAATACTTTTGTCTACCTTCTTCACCTAACACTTTTATCAACCTTCTTCACCTAACACTTTTGTCTACATTGTTCACCTAACACTTTTATCAACCTTCTTCACCTAACACTTTTGTCTACATTTTTCACCTTTCACCTAACACTTTTGTCTACCTTCTTCAAGTAACACTTTTGTCTACCTTCTTCAACTAACACTTTTATCAGTCTTTTTCGAGTAACACTTCTGTCTACTTTCTTCAACTGATACTTTTGTCAACATTCTTCGATTAACACTTCTGTCTGCTTTTTCAACTAACATATTTATTTACCTTCGTCAAGTAACACGTTTGTCTACCTTTTTCAACTATTATTTTGTCTAGAAATGTTTGAGTTTTTCAATTAACATTTTTGTTTACCTTTGTCAATTAACACTTTTGTCTACCTTCTTCACCTAAGACTTTTATCAACCTTCTTCACCTAACACTTTTGTCTACATTGTTCACCTAACATTTTTATCAACCTTCTTCACCTAACATTTTTGTCTACATTGTTCACCTAACACTTTTGTCTACCTTCTTCACCTAACACTTTTGTCTACATTTTTCACCTAACACTTTTGTCTACCTTCTTCAACTAACACTTTTATCTGCCTTTTTCGAATAACACTTCTTTCTACTTTCTTCAACTGACACTTTTGTCAACATTCTTCGATTAACACTTCTGCCTGCTTTTTCAACTAACATATTTATTTACCTTCGTCAAGTAACACATGTGTCTACCCTTTTCAACTATTATTTTGTCTATCTTCTTCAACTAACACTTTGTTCTGCCTTCTGCAACTAACGCGTTTGTTTATCTTCTTCAACTAACACGTTTGCCTACCTTCTTCGACTAATCCTTTGCTCTACATTCTTCAACTAAAATTAGTCCAGTAGTCTTTACCTTATAGTTTTTGCCTTCCTTTTTGCGACTCTCACTTTTGTCTAGATTATTCAACTAACACTTGTGTCTACCTTTGAGTGGTCGTATTAGAGGAATTACTACAAGTGTTTCGTTGACTCTTCAGAACCTTTAGACATACTGATCTTAATTTTTAAATAATTGATGTAAGTATTCACTTTCGGAATACAATCATGGGCTTCAGCTTGGGTCCAGATGAAACGCTGATTAGTATGGTTCATAGCACTGTTACTATGATTTTGCCCCCCCCATCAGCACGCACACCCCACTCACACCTTAACCCCCCCCCCCACACACACACACACACGAAGAAACTGCAGGCAGCAACGAAATTTGATGTTGACAAAATTCACAGATGACATTGCATGGCATCGAAAGAGTTAAGCAAATGGAGACTATGCAATCAACATTTGCAGCTGAATATACGAAATTATTTATTTTCAAGCATCTGATCAATCAATGAATTTCTCGTGGAAAAAAATTGAATTCCTTGTCAACTCGTTTAGAGGCAGCAGCCCTTGGTGATTTAGTCAGTGGTTTATGACCCTGTTGTGTGCTGTAGAGTGACCAACGACTTCAATTCCCCGCCGGACCAAGTACTTGGGATGAGATTAATCCATGGTCCGATGGTCCGTTGTATCAGTGATTTACACTGGATATTCTTAAAAGCTCTATCGGTAATAAGTGTAAGGCATCGCGCCCGTGTTTATCTGTATCACTGTCCTCACTCTGGGGTGTCCAATATGCGATATTTGGCAGAATAAGACGTTAATCAACACAACCAATAACCAACGAGTTCCTTAATTCTGAACCCTAGCTGTGAGTGGTAATATTACTGAAGCCGTACAAGATCATGTATCAATCCGAAAAGGTGGCAACTTTTGAGCCAGTTTAACAATAATGTATATTGTATATCATTAAAATGATTTCCATCAGATAGAACCAGACATCTTGCCGTAGTGAAGAGCTGATTCCATTTCAAATTTACCATTTTTGTTCAGTTCTTGAAACTGAAGGTGAACAAAGGTACATGAAATATGTTCTCCAACGTAATTTGCATGAAAGTACAAAAATGAGTCGTGCAGGAAACACCACATACAGAACAAACACTCGCCCGAACAGCAACACAAAGAAACAGCAAATGTACATAAGTAGAAAAAACAACAAGAGACGCACAAAGACAAAACACACATACAATAGGGCGAAGATGGAAGTACCGCCTTGGAACGGTCAGTGACAAAAGTCACTGGGGGTGGGGGGGTTAAACCGGTTTATGGGCGTTCAACCTCACACTTATTCCATCCCCATCCTAAAAGACAAACAGTGTAAATAAACGTATCCCACGTTGATCTCACGTACGAAATAAAAACGGGTGCCAAATGCCATTACTATGGAGTATGTAGTAAAGGTGCCAATTATACTCGCAATGAAGTAAGGGACAGAGATGACAAATATATTCACACTGAAGTAAGGGACATAGGTGCAAAATATACTCACGATAAAGTTAGAGACAAAGGTGCCAGATATACTAACAATGAAGTAAAGGACAAGGTTGACAATTATACTCACAATGAAGTAAGGGTCAGGGGTGGGAATGATACTCACAATGAAGTAAAGGACAAGGGTTGACAATTATACTCACAATAAAGTAATTGTCAGGGGTAGGATTTATACTCACAATGAAGTAATTGTCAGGGGTAGGATTTATACTCACAATGAAGTAATTGTCAGGGGTAGGATTTATACTCACAATGAAATAAGGAGCATAGATGCCAAATGTACTAACAATGAAGAAAGGGATAAATGTGCCAAATATACTCACACTGAAAATGGGACACAGGTGATGATTATGCTCAGAATGCAGTAAGGGAAAATGTGCAACTTATACTTACAATGAAGTAGGGGATAGAGGTGCCAAATACACGCACAATTAAGTAAATGGTAAAGGTGGCACATACACTAACAATTAAATAAGGGGCATAGGTGACATATATACTCAGAATGAAGTAAGGGAAAATGTGCAAATTATACTTACAATGAAGTAGGGGATAGAGGTGCCAAATACACGCGCAATTAAGTAAATGGTAAAAGTGACAAATTCTCACAATTGAATAAGGGTTATAGGTGACAAATATACTCAGAATGAAGTCAGAGAAAATGTGATGTGCCAAATACACATACAATGAAGTAAAGGATAAAAGTGTCAATTATAACTACAATGAAATAAGGTACATCGATGCCAACTGTACCCACATTAAGGTAAGTGACAGTGGCGCCACATATAACCACAATGAAACAAGCGATAAAGGTGCCAGTTATACTCACACTGCAGTATGGTACAATGGTGCCAAATATACCAACAATGGAGTAAAGGACAAGGTGCCAAACATACAATATAGTTGAGCGTTGAGCTGATAACCAAGGGTCCGGGGTTCGACTCCCGGCTGGACCAACTCAAATATTTAGAGACGCTTTTCAGTGTCTCCCATCCGTGGGGGTTGTCTCCTCTCTACACAGGGGTTAAAATGGGTGCCTCGAGTGTCACTAGCCGGTACTGCGGCTGCGTAATCACGCCATATGTTAGCAGTTCTCGATATTGTAGGCGAATGGCTCAGTGACCAGGGCAGTGAATGTACAGTCGGCTGAGAGGTCATTCGGACTGAAAGTAGACTACAACTAGGTATTTGTTATTGGCACGCAAAGCAAACTTTCGAATTAACCTTTATCCCGCTTATCCTGCCTCACATTTGCAAACAGTTTGGATCCAGATGAGACTCCGAGCATAACCCATTCCCTCATAGGCTATTTTAGACCCAACCTCTTTGAATTAATCTACCGAAAAGGAGCATTTACTAGCATAACGAACACTTTTAGAATTGTGTAGTTTTGAAACCATTGTGATAAAAAGATCATTTCTCCATAGGAGCAAAATGCTCTGTTTATTACAATGGTTTCAAAAAACGCCTTATATAGAGGCGTCAAAATTCGACCATATGAGGGAAATGGTCAAAAGCTTAAACGTATTGGAAATAGAGAAAATTACAGCACATCTTATCATGAGCACACCTTATGTTTTCACAGCGGGGAAACTTTTTCTGTTGTACTGCCAAACAAATTTAGTCGGCTAAGATCAGGGTTACAGATAAGGGGTGTATTTGGGTATTTACCCAATTAAAATTGTGGAAAAAGCAATTGTTTTTCAAAACAATGAGTAACACAAAGCAAATAAATATAGCAAAAAGCAAAAAATAAAATAAAAATAGAATACCTAATAAGAATATGAATAATACCAAATTACGAAAATTGCTAATACCCAATACAAATTGCAAATACCCAATTCTGTAAAAAAATCAAAGAGTAAGTACTCAATTGCATCGAAACCTTATCTGTAACCCTGTAAGATTATCGTCTTTTGAAGATTTTAAAAAAGGAGTTTACTCCAATGTCTTTACAAAATATAATTAAAATGTCAAACAGCCTGTACATTTATGAGACACCGATTGACTCGAGATCTCATTTGGATTAACTGTATCAAAGGCTTGCTGACTGTAGCTGAGTTATCAACGTAGGACCAGACAGTAAATATCAAATATCAGATTAATCTGTTCAACGGACCATGTATTGTCATATTATAAAAGGAGGATTCGCCATTTATTTAGCTCCGACGACACCTGGCAGAGTACAGATACGTCACCATTGGGCGCTGAAACTGAAAGTTGGTGTATTGTGTTGTTTGTTTTTCGATTTCATATATTTAAAATAGATAAAATATTATACCGCTTTAAAAACTTGCGTTCTCGCCTGGTGCAATGCTACTGATTTCCGATTTATTCAAGCTTTTGAGAAACTATTAACTGTGTGTAAAACAGCCATGATCCTGATGAGACGTCGGATTACTCGATGCCTCATCTGGATCCAATCTGTTCGCAATGCCGGTCAGGTCGCACATAGCGGAACACGGTGTTATTCTTTACAAGGTGGAGTACTTTCGCAAACAGTACGAACTCTGCTGGGACGCGTAATCACTCGGCGTCTCACCAAGTTCGACACTCGGAACACCTCAGCTTCATCTAACCCTGACGGAATACAGCGAGTAGTTACGATTGCAAGTTCGAATGTATTTAACACTACGGTTGCAACAAGTTCGATGTATACCTGAGGTAAAGATTTGTTTGATTTTTAAAATTCTTCTTGGCATCATAACATTTTCAGATATCATTACACGATCAGAGGAGATTCTAACCTATCAAAGTGTCAAGTAAACAGGTTGAAAGAAGATGGGACCGCATGCCGTTCTGAGAATTGTGTCTCCTCTTCTTCTACTCTCAGTATGCCACTGCGGCAGTTCAGAGAAGAAAGGCTATGGCATATCTTTCAAGCGATTTCTTTGCGGCGATTTTGAGGCTTTGGGACAAATAAACTGGTGGTAAGGACTAGTTTCTTATTTTCGTGCAATTTTCACACCTTTTTCACATTTAGGCCTATAACATAAATGAACTGAACTTAACGTGTATCATGAATCAAACTTAGTTTCAGCTGAGGGGTAGTTTCTTCAATGATTCTTTTGTCCAACCCTATGGAAACAAATTTGTGATGAAACAGTATAGCCTTCGGACTGTGCATATACTGCTTTCCAATGACCGTATTAACCCTAATTTCCCCCATAAATACACCTTTCTATGCCTCTGTGATAACCATTTCTTGAAACCATTGTGATAAATAGAGCAATTGCTCCCATAGGAGCAAATGCTCTATTTATCACAATGGTTTCAAACAACACAATTCTAAAATTTTACTTTTCTCTAGTAAATGCGCCTTTTGGGTAGATTCGTTCAAAGAGGTTGAGTCTAAAATAGCTTATGGAGGAATGGGTTAACCCCTTTCGTTATATAAACGCATTTTCGCGCATTTGCAAACAGAGTAAAAGTAAAGTACCTAGTTATAGTCTACTTTCAGTCCGAATTGAAAAGATGTTGGAAAGATTAACGAATACAGATCCCCCTATATACGTCTATGCATCCTGGCGGTAGTCACATCGTTTCGCTCTAGCGTTTTTTCAAATTCGCGGTCTTGCAGCGACAAGAAGGAGCAATATTTAAGGAAAGCACTAATTGTGCCGCTTAGCATATGGAATTTGGAACGGATCAAGACCAAACTGATTGAAATCGGTGTTGAATTGGCTTTGCTGTAAGACTTTGAAAAAACATGACTGTTGTATTTTCCGCCGCTGATCTGTCGTAGTTAGGTACCTTTCAATACATATATAGACCCGATAGGAAAATTTTCCGGGTCGTGTTTTTCTCGTTTTTCGCAGTGGTTTAAGGTTCAAATAGATAGTTTTAGGTCAGTTGAACATACTTCGATCACAATTTTTTAAAAAAATATATATATTTTTATTATTTTTTTTATTTATTTATTTTTTTTTTGGGGGGGGGGGGGGGGTAGGGGGGGGGTTTCATGGGTGAGTCCAAGCATGCGTCGAGCACCTTTGATTCGCCTACAATATTGTGCACTGCTAACATATGGCGCAATCGTGCAGCTAGTGACTCTCACAGGTAACCATTTTAACCCCTGGGTGGAGAAGAGGTGTGGTGCGAGACACTGAAATGCGTCTCTGAAATTTCCGGGAGGGACTGGGATTTGAACCCCGGACCTCCGGACTGGAAGTCAAGCGCGTTACTACTAGACCACCGCATATTCAGATCAGACGGCTCATATGGCTACTATGTTTGCTTAAGAGATACTGTAAAACTGATTCTGAAGTTTTTGCCGTGGTCAAATAAAACCTTAGGTACTTAATATTCATGATGTCATTATTCATCAGGTAAAGTGTTGCACTAGGCATATATGAGGCATATATGAGATATGTACGTTTACACTGAAACTTTTTCGTTTCGACGACATGTGATCTCGTAAAATGTTAATTGGTTGGAATGTCTAGAGGTGTCTGACAGCAATGCCCTTGATAAATTACGTTAGAAAACATGCAAAACTTTGTTTTGAGTAATATAACAAACATATTTTAAGAGAAGTAGATAGAACTAGATAGACGCGTTAACCTAACCCTTTCCCTCTTTATTATATTCAAAGTGACGAAGTAAGCTTGGCATATGGATGGACAGATTAACCCTTTCCCTGTTCTATGTTTATTCAAAAGTTCAATACTTACTGAATATTCATGGACACACTAGTTGTAGTGATAAGTAGAAGGTGTAACGCTGTAGCTATTTCAGAAACTACAGAAGCAGATCTATCAAATTTTATAAGCAAACAGAGCAGACCCTGGTTCCATAGGAGCCGTCTGATTTGTTTCGGTCTATTCTGTTTCCAAATGCGTGAAAATGCGTTTATATGAAGGAAAGGGTTAATTATCAAAGGAATGTACACTAATGTATTGGCAAAAATAGAACTGAAGACAAGTAGGAGATTAGGAAATGAAACACAAAAATCGACAGAAGCACAAACGATTTGCATGCTCACAAATACACAGTCGACAGTCACAGAACTGCAGCGCAGTAAAAACAATATAAATAAACGAAACGGGCACTAGATATTGGCAACACAATAAATAAGGAGGAATAGACACTATGTATTGGCAAATTAATACAACCAAAAGGAATGGATATTAAGTTTTGGCAAAACAATAAAACCAAAATTAATGGACACTTAGCATTGTCGTGGCATTGTCCTGTAATGTATATTGACATTGACACCAGAATAAATTGACACTTTGCATGGACACTAGTCGTTGACAAAACATTTAAATTAAAAGGAACGGAACTAAATATTGGCAAAAGAATAATCCCAAATTGACACTAGGTGTTGGAATAACAATACAACAAAAGGAGTGGATGCATGATATTAGCAAAAGAATAAAAATGGACACAAAGTATTGAAAATAAAGTACAATAAAACCAAAAGGAATAGCCACTAGGTATTGTCATGTAATGTATATTGCTTACAAATATGGGTTAGTTAGTCTGGTGTTCTCGACAAGGTTTAATTCTTTGTAAGGACGATTATACAGTATACATGTAGTGCCGTTAGAAGCATACATTTTAATAGGATTAATGTAAATATCAAAGAGTGCCTTACAAAGCAAATAATCATAATTATTATAATATAATAATTATAAATAGATCTAATAAATAAATGTATAAATAATTAAATGAAAAATAATGTGAATAATAATAATGATGATGGTAGTGATAATGATAATACAAATTAATAATAATAATAAATGATAATAATAATAATAATAAAAAAAAACAATAGAAATTGTGTCTTTGGCATGCAGCATTGGTTTTTTCTGTAGAGTAATCTGTGGCCCACTAAAAACCTAATCTGTGGCCCACTAAAAACCTTTTCTTGGAATCTGAAACAGAGAGAAAATTTGTATTTATGCCATATGCTTTTTACAATATCAATGTCGAGTTACTGAATTTTATATATTTCGTATATAATCATGTGTTCCAGTTGGTTTATTGTATACCTGGCAACGTAAGGAAAGTCGGCGCGCTATGCTAATTAACAATTGCTTTCTGTGTTTTGCTAATTTAGTGGTAGTTTGTAATTTGGTATTTTCGAAATTCTGTTTGATAATTGCTCACTGCTAAATTGCTAACTGTTGTTTTGCAATATCTGTCTGCCCTCCTACTGGAGCCGTTCGGTTTGCTTATGGAATAATATAGATTCTGTCAGGACTAAACATTCATATATCCATATTTCAATGAAGTAAAGGACAAATGTGACGACACTACTGATACTGTCCTGTTACCCTGAAATGTCAGGCTGTTGTGTTGTCCTGGCCGACTGAAAATATTGGCTGTTCGGTTTTCCTGCTACATTACAATGCCTGGCTGCGATGTTTGTGATTGTTGTGCTGTCGTGTTACATTGAAATGCCTGACTGTTGTACTGCCTTGAAACACTAATATGTGTGGCTGCGGTATGTGTCCTGAAACGCCAAAATGCCGGGCTGTGGTGTTGTCCTGAAACACTAAATGCCTCGCTATAGTGCTGTCCTGTTACATTGAAATGCATGTCTGCATTACAGTAGGTAGTTTGTTTTTTGTGCAATTCTCTTTGTGTCACGGTTTTTATCAAGAGAACCTACCCTCTCACAGAGGCGCCTTTTCACGCCTTTGTAAACATAGTATAGTGCTCCCTCCCTACAACGGCCCTCTCAATAACGATTCCCTCCTTACAACAACGCATGCCACTGTTTCCGAAACAACAAGACTCCAGAAACAACCCTTTTCCATCGTATTTTCTTTATGCCTACATCAAACCCTATGTTGTGACCACTCTTTAGAATCGTCACTTTGTGACGATTCTAAAGAGTGGTCACAACATAGGGTTTGATAGAGGAATAACGGTTTTAGTTCTCGAAATACACCTTATCTGGGGATCTGCAAACAAGCTAATTATGTTTGATTTTCCCTCCCTATAACAACTCCCTCTGAACAACACACACAATATTCGTATCCCAAAGGGTGTCGTTGTAGAGAGGGAGCACTGTATATCCAGAGGGGATAGCTCCTGAGGTGTGCCTGGAATTATATAGATCTGATTATACCATTTCTTTTATGGTTAGAACTATTTGCAATTAACTATTTCACCACCGAAAATGTTGGAAAGCGGCTCAAAGTGCTTGCTGCAATGTGGGAGAAAATCGGCGTCCGATCAGGATCCAAATTGTTTGACACACAACGTACGTTTTAGAGGAGAAATTGAAAGAAAGTCCACTCATAGAGTAGACGACATTGTTTGAAGACATTATGAAATTATTTATTAGGTAAATGGTTAATTATGAAAGGGTTTGACTTTGTTTTAACCCTTTGCCTGCTAATCGCGATCCGACTGAAATTTGCAACAGTTTGGATCCAGATGAGACACCGAGTAACTCGGCGTCTCATTAGGATCCAGGCTGTTTGGCCCTCTGCCAACAGTTTCTCAAAAGCTTGAAATATAATTTGATGTAAGAAAAAAAGATGAACATGGCGATAGTTTGAGCAGACATTATTTTTGTAGCAGGCTAAGGGTAAAAAAACCCGGTAAAAATAGTTCTGCCTTTTCAAGTGAAGTTTTGCATGTAATAGTAACATACTGTTGAAGATACAGATATATCATGCTGAATATTGTCAGATGCATGGCGTTTATTTAGCTGATACAGCAAACCGCCTCTAATGCGACCATTTTATGAATAAACACTCAAAGGCAGGTGGCTGCATAAATAAACATGGGTACAAGTAATACAGAAAGCTCCAGCAACAGCCTCTGCATAACTTTTAAGACCAATAGTTATACCTCATTTTGGTTATCGCATTGGGTTTTCTGTTCTCTGATTGCCATGGAAACAGAATAATGCAGACTACGATAAGTTTCAAACGTTGTACATCCTGTTGTTGTTTTGTTTTAACCCTTTCCTCCATAAATACGCCTTTCTACGCCTCTATGATAGTCACTTCTTGAAACCATTATGATAAATAGAGCATTTGCTCCTATAGGAGCACATGCTGTATTTATCGCAATGGTTTCAAACCACAAAATTATCAAATTTTCGTTTTCTCTAGTTAGTGCTCCTTTTCGGTAGATTCATTGAAAGAGGTTCGATCTAAAAATAGCCTATGGAGGAAAGGGTTAAAAGTTCTAAAAGTGCTGCGTTTGTTGTAAAGTCGCAGACATAGATTCAATTGATTTTCAGGTATGACTGGCATTTAAATCCTTTTTATTACGACAATGACGACGAGGCACCTACAGACTGTCCTGGCCTGGACAAATATGATGCCACTCACAAATCCATGCTGTGGGGATGGAACCCAAAGAAGGCATACACGTATGTCCTTTCGCCCGGCGCTACAGTTCTTATGGGAGCCAACGAACCCAATCATATGAAACAATCGAATATGACACCCGAGATGACAGCGGAATTGTGGCCCCAAGTGCAAACTATTTCCAATGGGCTTCCACTTATTACCCCTTCAGCATCTCCTTGTGGAGGAGATCATTGCTATGGCAACACACTAGAATGGTTTGATCGATTCTTCAACAGTTGTAAAGATTGTCGATTTGACCACTTAGCGACGCATCTGTACATTTGCAATGCTGACAATGTGATGAGAAAACTCGAGGAGTTGTATGATCGCTACAATCTGACGATATGGCTAACTGAATTCGCTTGTCCAAGGAGCGATCCGGATGTGGTACTCAATTTCATGCAGCAAGTTTTGCCTAAGCTAGAGGCGGCTCCATACGTAGCTAGGTTTGATATTTCATTAATTTGTATTGTTATCGATTTCATCAATTCTATCGAATAACAGGTTCAATGTATTCTGTTGTACATGGAAAAGTAGTAAAGTCAAGCAGGCAAAGCCACATGCAAGACGCAACCACCACCAAAACACCGATAGACAGCATGACACACACACACACACAACCACACACCCAAACGCACACGCACACACACATACGAAATGAACACAGAAAACACCAAAAGACACACAAGAAACAGGGACAAACGTTCCACAACATGAACAAACCACAAGCACAAAGACGCAAGGCAAACAAAAGGAAGGGTGACAAAGAGAGTACCGCCTTGGCACGGTCAGCAGCAAAAACACCACTGGGGGTTTAAACCGGTTTACGGACGTCCTAACCTCACACTTCTCTCAAAGTCACCCTAGCTTTACAAATATTGTAAATAAAGGTATCCCCGCTGGACTTACCCACAACATAGACGACGGTGAACACAGGACAACATGTAAAACATAGCATAACAGCGGGGATACCTTTATTTACAATATTTGTAAAGCTAGGGTGACTTTGAGAGAAGTGTGAGGTTAGGACGTCCGTAAACCGGTTTAAACCCCCAGTGGTGTTTTTGCTGCTGACCGTGCCAAGGCGGTACTCTCTTTGTCATCCTTCCTTTTGTTTGCCTTGCGTCTTTGTGCTTGTGGTTTGTTCATGTTGTGGAACGTTTGTCCCTGTTTCTTGTGTGTCTTTTGGTGTTTTCTGTGTTCATTTCGTGTGTGTGTGTGTGCGTGTGCGTTTGGGTGTGTGGTTGTGTGTGTGTGTGTGTGTGTCATGCTGTCTATCGGTGTTTTGGTGGTGGTTGCGTCTTGCATGTGGCTTTGCCTGCTTGACTTTACTACTTTTCCAATAATAACTGTGACAATCCGTCAAATATGTACTCAATGGCTTTGCTGAAGTCAGAGCACCTGCAGGTAAGCCGTTAAGGGCACGACAGGGAAAAAATAATACATGAGTCTGGTAAGCTCCTCCTGTATCCAAGTTTAAGAGTATACCATCATAGAGTACTACCCTCGGACTGACCATAGGGGCTTATACCGCCCCATGGGAGTCTAGATAAACTATATAGTATATAATAACAAAGGTTCCAAATGGACATCCGTGTACCACAAGCACAACTATGACTGTAACTCTTACAATTTAAATAATAATTTCGTAATTCGTTTAGGTATTGAAAGCCAACATATTTTACTGCCGAATTAATATAATCTTTTGACGGTAACTTGTGCCCTATTATCACTCTAACAATGATTTGCTCAAAAGCCCATGTGTTTTCTGGGTCATTGACAAACGTTCGTGCACCCCGGTCTCATCCTATCACAGCAATAACTTGACGATTTGCAGTTCAAAAGATGGCGTAGGTCAATAAAACAACCCAATTCTATCACAATTCTATTACCAATCTCCATTTGTTTTGTCCTCTAAATAAGTAACTAAACAAGTAAGCAGCTGGTAATACGGGCCTTTCCGTCTGTCGTTCCTGTTTCGGACGATGCAATTTTGCAACAAATATGAATGGAGCCATTTCAATGGATGAGCGAAGGAAAACTTGGCAAATCTCTGACGCCAAGTACAATGGCTGCTTCCTCGACGATTTGAAGCTAATTGGCAAAAGTCGCTAGTTTTACATCATCGCTTTGATCCTGGGGATCAAGAAGATGGAGATTGGTGACAGAATTGAGTCGTTTTTAACCACGCCATCAGAAAACACGTAAGATTTTGAAAAAATCTTTGTTGGATTTATAATAATGCATACAATACCGTCAAAAGATTATAGGTATTTGGTAGAAAAATATCTTGGCTTTCGATAGCAGAAATAATTACGAAATTATCATATAAACTGTAAGAGTTACAGAGTTATTTGTACTTGAGGTACACGGGTGTCCGTTCTGTCAGTTGAAACCCTTGTTATATACACTGTATATAGTCTTCCATGGAGCGGTAAGGACCCCCATGATATTGACAACAAGGGTGATAGTAGAAATAGTAAGGAAAAATTAATTAATGAAGAATAGAAGTAGTAATAGTAGTAGTGGTAGTAGTTTAATGGTAGTAGTAGTAAAAGACTTAGAAAGCAAATAAAATATATAAGTCGTTATAGTGGAAGTAATAATTGTGTCAGTATTAGAAGTAAAATAGTAGTAGTAACAGTAGTAGTATCGGATGGCAAAGAAAAAAATAGTACAAGTAGTAGCTGTTGTAACAGTAGTAATAGTAGGGGTATCAGTAGTATCAGTAATAACTACATGTATAGTAGTTAGTAGCACTATCTTATTCACTATCAAAAGGGCTACTATAGAACAGATGAGCATTGGCACTCACTCGCATGTGGTGCTCTTCTTTTAATTCACAGGTACGCATGGTTTGCCTCCAGAATAACAGGGTGGAAATTCGTTACGGAAGCTGACAGCCTCTTAAATCCCAATTCGTCGGAACTTACACCTCTCGGAGAGTACTATGTAAACTACTGACGGTGGTAAGCATAAGTAGAGCTGCTCTAAATCAACCACACAAAGTGGTCTAACTCTAAGTATTAACCCCTCCCTTCATGAATATGCATAATAAATAATGACATCATTAATATTAATTGGATTAATGTGCTATACTAGCACATGGACACGTTTGGCCATGTCAGAAACTGTAGAATATCATATCTATATAATATCATAAGCTTCTATAGGAACCGTCTGATCTGGGTCTACTCTGTTTGAAAAGGCGTAGAAAGGCGTCTTTAAACTAGAGGTTTTTGTCAAAAAAACGGATGTCTCCCCTCTAATAAAAACAATATGTAAAGGGAAATCACTAAAAATGTTATGGTCTTGATGAATGATACTTCCCCTCATTATGCGTTTTCCACACTACATTTTTCAAGAAGAAAATGATAACAGCTAATAACTCCAAAAATACTGATACCAGATTTATGGCCCTTGTGCATGACACTTACTTTCATTATGCTCTTTCCAAAAATAAAATGTCATTCCAATAGCATCAGTCGAACAGGAGTTATTGATCGGCCAAAAAATGTAACAAAGGGCAATAACTCCAAAAGTATTGAAGCCAGAATTATGGCCCTTGTTCATGACACTTTCTCTCATCATGCTCTTTCCATGTATGAAGTTTCTATACGATGGCAAGAGCCATGTAGGAGTTATCGTCCGGACAAGAAAGAATTAAACAGATGTACAAGGGGCAATAACTCATATATTAGTGAAGCCAGAGTTATGTACCTTCTGCATGACACTTCCTCTCGTTATGATCTTTCCATATATGAAGTTTCAATCCAATGGCATCAGGCATATTGAAGTTATTGTCCGGACAAAAAATTATGATATTGTTTACAAAGGGCAATAACTCCAATATTAGTGAAGCCAGAGTTATGGACCTTGTGCATGACACTTCCTCTCATTATGCTCTTTCCATATATGAAGTTTCAATCAACTGGCATCAGGCATATTGAAGTTATTGTCCGGACAAAAAATTATGATATTTTTTACAAAGGGCAATAACTCCAATATTAGTGAAGTCAGAGTTATGGACCTTGTGCATGACACTTCCTCTCGTCATGATCTTTCCATATATGAAGTTTCAATCCAATGGCATGAGCCATATAGGAGTTATCGTCCGGACAAAAAAGTGTGATTTTTTTACAAAGGGCAATAACTCCAATATTAGTGAAGCCAGAGTTATGGACCTTGTGCATGACACTTCCTCTCATTATGCTCTTTCCATATATGAAGTTTCAATCAACTGGCATCAGGCATATTGAAGTTATCGTCCGGACAAAAAGTGTGACAGACAGACGGACAGACGGACAGACAGACAACTCTCACGAAAACAATATGTCTCCCCCATATAAATATGGGGGGGGGGAGACATAATTATGGAGTAAACGGTTTAATACAGGAAAGTATGCAGAAAGTTCCAGTAATACTGCTGACCTACATTAACCTATCACATTGGCATTAACTCATTCCCTCATTCAATATTTTAGACCCAGCGTCTTTGAATAAATCTACCGAAAAGGAGCATTTAAAGAGAAAATGAAAGTTTGTTTTAGAATTGTGCTGTTTTGAAACCAATGTAATAAATAGAGCATTTGCTCCTATGGAGCAAATGCTCTTTTTATCACAATGGTTTCAATAAATGGCTTTTACAGAGGCATCAAAAGGCGACAATAGGAGGGAATGAATTAAATTTATATGACCCCTTTAAAGAGGTTTTAAGTTATCTCCATTTGATATAAAGTATTTGTCTCAAATTTCGAACACTACCTTCATATATACTTTAAGCTATCAATCGAACATAATTCAGACATTGAAATTGAGCATATTTCCTGTGTGACTTTTAGAATTTAAAAAATTAAATGTATATAAAGCTAGCAAAAACCATTGTGCCTCTACACTTAATATTAACCCTTCGCTTGCTGAATTTTGAAATACTTTTATCCTTCTTTACCCATGGCCTGTTATATAATTACATTTATAACATAACTCGTGGCTTCAGCGTGACGTAACACTATCATTTATTTTTTGATATTCACGGGCATATATTCACTAGTGAATAACATTCGAACGACCGAACTGTATTCATACGCGCTGTCAAAACAAACAAACTGGGGGACGGTGACCTACCTGTCTACGATTGAGTCACGGTAGATGGCAAAGGATTGTTGGCACTTGCGCCTTAATTTCGATAAAATAATACAAATTGTAATCGCTGTCAGTAATTATATACAAAATGTATGCCAAAAAAAGACCTACCAGCTACTCTGACCCATACAATCCACTCTACATAGAAAATGCCTCCACAACTTTGCATTTTCTTCACCACATGTCCTTTTGTTTATGCAGATTTCTACTCATAAAAATATCTCGTCAATCAACAACTATAGTCATCTGAATCCAGCACAGCACAAACATATTTCAAATATGCTATACTCAGCTGATCGCGAAAATCTTCCTCCTGTTCCAACACATTTTATGCAGCAGTTCGTACTGAATCTTTTGTCCATTTCAAACATCTTCACTGAACTTGAATCGAGATTTTTGTTTCTCGGTGGAAATGTCCATGTCCATGTGTATACAACACTAATGAAGGGCTTAATATACCAAAAACGAAGGCGCATTTTGAATCCCATTGACAGTGAGTGTCAGACGTGTTGGCGACTGTATGTGGGTCTTCATTTAAATGGCGCGCTTTACATAGACACAAGTTGTGTACAATGACGTCATAATGTGACGTGTTTGTAACTATGTAGGCCCTATGTCAAAACTGTAACTCAAAATTTATTTTGACGTGTTTCTGTATGTTTTTGTATCATAAACTATCACAGTTAAATTGAATACCAGAGAAGTCTGAATTAGATCCTGGTTGATATGACAGTAAGTCATAAAAAAAGTTGGAAAATTTGGACCTACTTTGTCCCAGTTACCTAGCGAACCTAATAACACCTTTCATTCATCATTTCTATATGTAAGGAGAATTTATAACAATCCACGTTACTGCTGAAATATTGGCTGCAAATAACATTTGTGTGTGTTATGTTATAAATAGGATCTTGCATTCGTGTTCATGATTATTGGATTTATTAAATTCGTCTTTTTAAAATGATAAAAAAAACTCGCTAAAGCTCGTTTTTTATCGTTTTAAAAAGACTCATTTAATAAATCCAATAATCAAGAACACTCATGTAAGATCCTCTATATATCCTCGCCGTGTACAATTATTTAGCTGTGCGATCACTGCTGTGGAGTACACTGGTTGCACAATCAACTTGTAAATAGTGCAAACCCTGATGAGACAGCTCCTGCAGGAGCTGTCTCATCTGGGTCTTCACTATTTACATGTAGGTATATTGACGTGAATAGCAAGCGAAGGGTTAATGTCGGTTTTAAGGTGTCGGCCGACAAAACAATCATTATTTTTTTTTATTATCTTTTCATTAAAGTGAAAGTCCCTACAATGAACGCATATTTTCAATAATATCATAATACTAAGTATTTGTTATGCTCAATCATTATTACGAAGATTGTCAATTTAAACTTATATCGAAAAGCGCCCCTGTGATACAAAATAAATCTTTTCAGTCGATATACTCATAGGTTTTGATGTAGAAGAAAATATTATCGGACGAAGTCGAATAGGTACGAAACAGATGACTGTTTGCACTGTTGTCTCCATGGAGTAACGTGTTAAGAAATAATGACATCATGGATATTACTTAGATGAATGTTTATTTTGGCATATGGACGCAAGAATGTTTAGCCATTGCAGAAACTATAAACTTATATCTATATAACATTCATAAGCTAACAGAGCAGACCTTGGTGATCCGTCTGATCGGTATCTACACTGTTAGTGAAGACACCAACATATGTCTCTATCAGATGAGGGATATATATAGGCCTACACGATTATTTCAGCCTCCGTGTAAAGCCATACACTTTAGTATGAAGTCTTATCTGCGCCTTTCCTTCATATAAACGCCTTTATTTTTCATGCATTTGCAAACAGAGTAGACCCGGGTCTTATCAGATATAGATCTGATTGTATACAGTTGTGTCAAAGTAAAAGGTTTCCTTGAAAAGTTGTCCTTATAAAATTTCAGGTAATAAATATTCATAATGACATAATGAATAATTCAGAGGCAGGGTTAATATACACACGGATTTTATCAAGTCCTGTTTTTGCCGATCGCGACCTGGTCCCGTGTTAACGAAATTTCTTTAGACCCATTTTCAGTCTCAAGATTGAAAATTCAAGTCGTTATCGGGATCAACATTTGACGCTCATAAAACAAACCCTAGCCACGTCTTGCATTGTAAACGCAAAATTCATTGGCCCGTGGTTACAAAACTCCTGATCAGCCTGAGTCTGAGACTGATTTCATTCTCGAGAATTTGATTGGTCAGATTTTGAGAAAGCTGAGCATCTCACCCATCCGATGCTTGATGAAGATATCAGACTCAAGCAAAACGTATAATAATCTCGAGGCCAAGTCAGCCTTAAGAGGGACTCGAAATGAAGATCAATGATCCTGATCACGACCATGTTTTATTATTGTTTCGTGAACATGGTGCCTGAATGACTGAAGGAATCTTGAATCCAAATGATCCGTTCGACACTAGATCAGTAGCTACTCAAAGCTTTAACCCATTCCCTCATAGGCTTGTTTAGATCCAACCACTTTGAATTAAGTTACCCAAAAGGAACATTAACTAGAGAAAAGGACAATTTTAGAATTCTGTAGTTTTAAACCATTGTGATAAATAGAGCATTTGCTCCTATAGGAGCAAATGCTCTATTTATCACAATGGTTTCAACAGGTGACTTTTACAGAGGCGTCAAAAGGCGTCAATATGTCGGGATGGGTTAACTCTGTTCAACATTTATGTAAGAATAATGACATCATGAATATTTATTAGCTGATTAGTTCATGATGGCACACAAGATGTTTTGGCTCAGGCAAAAGCTGTAGAATCAGATCTGCATTATACCATAAGCAAACAGAACAGACCCTGATCAGATGGCTCCAATAGGAGCCGTCTGATCTGGGCATACTCTGTTTGCAAATGCATGAAAAGGTGTTTATATGGAGGAAATGTTTAACTATTCAGAAATAACACTTTAAACTATTCATGTAAAGCATACTGACATCATGAATATTAATTAGTTTTTTTATAATGACGCCCGAACACAGTATAATGTTTAGCCATATCAGAAAATCAGAAACTGTACATGAATATTCATAAAATATTTCATAAGCAAACAGAGCAGAACTTTCCTATTCCGTTTGCAAAGAAGTTGCAATGTGTATCCATGGAGTAAAGGGACAAGGAACAAGTGTAACAGATCGGACTGTAAGCAGACACTATTTTTATGGAACAGAACAGATATTTTATTCAAGACTTATACATAATGTATCTCATCTAGTTTACATTGTACGTCATATTAATAACACGCGACTATTTACAAGGCAACATTATTTTTACGACAGGGTTTCACACAACATATCATGGTTGTGGGTATCACACAACATATCATTCTGTTTTTTCCAGGTTCCTAGTTATAATTTGCCAGCCGGATCCACGTCTCTCGGCATATACTCTGGAATGTGTGACCAGCTGATCCGTAACTTGAATGTAACGGCGCAATACGCCTTAGATTGGTTTTAAATATAGAGAAATATAGAGTATCTAAAACATAATTATTGTCTTGACATTGTCTCTGGTTCTTCCGCCTCTACAGTATTCAGGTGGCAACATTGTCCGTTGACAGGGAGGATAATTTACATGTGCTATCTTAAGCAACTAGTATTAGTAATGTGTCTAAATAAGGACTGTACATTTTAAAACTAGAAAACTGACTCAGTCAGAGAGGGCCCTGTAATCAAAGGCAGATAACTCTAGATAGAGTGATCAGATTCAACACAAAACCTATAGGCGTCTTCTAGAACGGATGATACTAAGCACTTACCAATATGTGAAGTACTGTTTGAGTTATCGCGTCACATCAAAGGACGGACGGACGGACAGACAGATGGACAGACGGATATACAGAAAATTCGATAACTATAGGGCTCCTGCATTGCCAATGCAAGCCCCTAATTAAAGAAATATATTTGAATAATCCCTCTTGAAAGCGATATAACAAAACCTCTAAAGACTAATCATTTGAATAATTAATATGAATATATTCAACCCGTACTTTCATTAATATTTCTCCAAGAAATAATGACATCATGAATATGGACACAAGAATATTGTCCTTTGCAGAAACTGTAGAATCATATCTATATTATACCATAGACAAACAGAGCAGACCCTGCTAAGACGGCTCATATAGGGGCCGTCTGATATGCGTCTACTCTATTTGCAAAGACATAGAAAGGCGTATTTATGGAGAAAATGGTTAAAACAGAGGACTGCTTAGGCAAGAGCAATGAAGAAAAGCGCGTTCGCTTTAACCCTTTACCATAGAAACCGAGCAGATCCTGATCAAACAACTCTCACAGAAGCTGTACAACTCCTGTAAGTATTGTCTAATTTAGACCTACTCTGTAAAAGCATAGAAAGGCGGGAATATGGAGCAAATGATTAGGAAATTGTCCCTTAATTTAATATGCACGTTTACTTCAATCAGTAGACATTACGCATTCAGAGCGAGAGACTCCGGCCTGGCCAGTCCAAAGACAATGCAATGGTAGAAGTGGCTCTTATAGATAGATAGATAGATTTATTTCGGCTAACAAAAAACATAATATGGTTCACAAACATGTATCACATCATAATAAATAGTAATTCGTAAAATGATGCATAGTGAAAAACCATGGCATGCTTTATATACTAAGGAAAGCATGCCGTGGGTTTTCACTGTGCATCATGAAAATGACCAGTGGCAAGAAGTGTGCTTTACAATACTTTACATTGGACATGTTAACCATTCCCTTATTATAAACTCATTTTCATGCATTTGCAAACGGAATAGACCCAGATCAGACGGCTCCTACATGAGTCACCTGATCAGGGTATGTTCTGTTTGCTTTTGACATGGTAAAGTTCTGATTCTACCGTTTTGTCAAGGCAAAACAAATCATCGAAGAGTTTACATTATAAAACGTCAGCTAATATATATTTACCACGTCACATTTTTTTTTACATGAATCTTAAAAAGGGAAATGGTTAACCCTCTACCTATTGAATGTTCATACAAGAAATATTGACAAAAGTCACAACATTAAAACTAATTATTTCTGTATTCGTATAGGAACACGGGACGTGTTGGCCGTGACAGAAACATTGGAATAAGATCTATACCCTGATCAGACGGCCCTTACAATGGCCGCCTGTTTGGGTATTCCCGGTTTTCAAAGACGTTTCTCTCATTTTATAAAGGGTTGACGAATTTTGAGCCTGTACAGGTTTCTTCTATGTCGTATCAGAGATCCATTGAGCCTGTACAGGTCTCTTCTATGTCGTATCAGAGATCCATTGAGCCTGTACAGGTCTCTTCTATGTCGTATCAGAGATCCATTGAGCCTGTACAGGTCTCTTCTATGTCGTATCAGAGATCCATTGAGCCTGTACAGGTCTCTTCTATGTCGTATCAGAGATCCATTGAGCCTGTACAGGTCTCTTCTATGTCGTATCAGAGATCCATTGAGCCTGTACAGGTTTCTTCTATGTCGTATCAGAGATCCATTGAGCCTGTACAGGTCTCTTCTATGTCGTATCAGAGATCCATTGAGCCTGTACAGGTTTCTTCTATGTCGTATCAGAGATCCATTGAGCCTGTACAGGTTTCTTCTATGTCGTATCAGAGATCCATTGAGCCTGTACAGGTCTCTTCTATGTCGTATCAGAGATCCATTGAGCCTGTACAGGTCTCTTCTATGTCGTATCAGAGATCCATTGAGCCTGTACAGGTTTCTTCTATGTCGTATCAGAGATCCATTGAGCCTGTACAGGTCTCTTCTATGTCGTATCAGAGATCCATTGAGCCTGTACAGGTCTCTTCTATGTCGTATCAGAGATCCATTGAGCCTGTACAGGTCTCTTCTATGTCGTATCAGAGATCCATTGAGCCTGTACAGGTTTCTTCTATGTCGTATCAGAGATCCATTGAGCCTGTACAGGTTTCTTCTATGTCGTATCAGAGATCCATTGAGCCTGTACAGGTTTCTTCTATGTCGTATCAGAGATCCATTGAGCCTGTACAGGTTTCTTCTATGTCGTATCAGAGATCCATTGAGCCTGTACAGGTCTCTTCTATGTCGTATCAGAGATCCATTGAGCCTGTACAGGTTTCTTCTATGTCGTATCAGAGATCCATTGAGCCTGTACAGGTCTCTTCTATGTCGTATCAGAGATCCATTGAGCCTGTACAGGTCTCTTCTATGTCGTATCAGAGATCCATTGAGCCTGTACAGGTCTCTTCTATGTCGTATCAGAGATCCATTGAGCCTGTACATGTCTCTTTTATGTCGTATCAGAGATCCATTGAGCCTGTACAGGTCTCTTCTATGTCGTATCAGAGATCCATTGAGCCTGTACAGGTTTCTTCTATGTCGTATCAGAGATCCATTGAGCCTGTACAGGTCTCTTCTATGTCGTATCAGAGATCCATTGAGCCTGTACAGGTCTCTTCTATGTCGTATCAGAGATCCATTGAGCCTGTACAGGTCTCTTCTATGTCGTATCAGAGATCCATTGAGCCTGTACAGGTCTCTTCTATGTCGTATCAGAGATCCATTGAGCCTGTACAGGTTTCTTCTATGTCGTATCAGAGATCCATTGAGCCTGTACAGGTCTCTTCTATGTCGTATCAGAGATCCATTGAGCCTGTACAGGTCTCTTCTATGTCGTATCAGAGATCCATTGAGCCTGTACAGGTTTCTTCTATGTCGTATCAGAGATCCATTGAGCCTGTACAGGTTTCTTCTATGTCGTATCAGAGATCCATTGAGCCTGTACAGGTCTCTTCTATGTCGTATCAGAGATCCATTGAGCCTGTACAGGTTTCTTCTATGTCGTATCAGAGATCCATTGAGCCTGTACAGGTCTCTTCTATGTCGTATCAGAGATCCATTGAGCCTGTACAGGTCTCTTCTATGTCGTATCAGAGATCCATTGAGCCTGTACAGGTCTCTTCTATGTCGTATCAGAGATCCATTGAGCCTGTACAGGTTTCTTCTATGTCGTATCAGAGATCCATTGAGCCTGTACAGGTCTCTTCTATGTCGTATCAGAGATCCATTGAGCCTGTACAGGTCTCTTCTATGTCGTATCAGAGATCCATTGAGCCTGTACAGGTCTCTTCTATGTCGTATCAGAGATCCATTGAGCCTGTACAGGTCTCTTCTATGTCGTATCAGAGATCCATTGAGCCTGTACAGGTCTCTTCTATGTCGTATCAGAGATCCATTGAGCCTGTACAGGACTCTTCTATGTCGTATCAGAGATCCATTGAGCCTGTACAGGTCTCTTCTATGTCGTATCAGAGATCCATTGAGCCTGTACAGGTCTCTTCTATGTCGTATCAGAGATCCATTGAGCCTGTACAGGTCTCTTCTATGTCGTATCAGAGATCCATTGAGCCTGTACAGGTCTCTTCTATGTCGTATCAGAGATCCATTGAGCCTGTACAGGTCTCTTCTATGTCGTATCAGAGATCCATTGAGCCTGTACAGGTTTCTTCTATGTCGTATCAGAGATCCATTGAGCCTGTACAGGTTTCTTCTATGTCGTATCAGAGATCCATTGAGCCTGTACAGGTCTCTTCTATGTCGTATCAGAGATCCATTGAGCCTGTACAGGTCTCTTCTATGTCGTATCAGAGATCCATTGAGCCTGTACAGGTCTCTTCTATGTCGTATCAGAGATCCATTGAGCCTGTACAGGTTTCTTCTATGTCGTATCAGAGATCCATTGAGCCTGTACAGGTCTCTTCTATGTCGTATCAGAGATCCATTGAGCCTGTACAGGTTTCTTCTATGTCGTATCAGAGATCCATTGAGCCTGTACAGGTTTCTTCTATGTCGTATCAGAGATCCATTGAGCCTGTACAGGTTTCTTCTATGTCGTATCAGAGATCCATTGAGCCTGTACAGGTCTCTTCTATGTCGTATCAGAGATCCATTGAGCCTGTACAGGTTTCTTCTATGTCGTATCAGAGATCCATTGAGCCTGTACAGGTCTCTTCTATGTCGTATCAGAGATCCATTGAGCCTGTACAGGTCTCTTCTATGTCGTATCAGAGATCCATTGAGCCTGTACAGGTCTCTTCTATGTCGTATCAGAGATCCATTGAGCCTGTACAGGTTTCTTCTATGTCGTATCAGAGATCCATTGAGTCTGTACAGGTCTCTTCTATGTCGTATCAGAGATCCATTGAGCCTGTACAGGTCTCTTCTATGTCGTATCAGAGATCCATTGAGCCTGTACAGGTCTCTTCTATGTCGTATCAGAGATCCATTGAGCCTGTACAGGTCTCTTCTATGTCGTATCAGAGATCCATTGAGCCTGTACAGGTCTCTTACAGGTCTCTTCTATGTCGTATCAGAGATCCATTGAGCCTGTACAGGTCTCTTCTATGTCGTATCAGAGATCCATTGAGCCTGTACAGGTCTCTTCTATGTCGTATCAGAGATCCATTGAGCCTGTACAGGTTTCTTCTATGTCGTATCAGAGATCCATTGAGCCTGTACAGGTCTCTTCTATGTCGTATCAGAGATCCATTGAGCCTGTACAGGTCTCTTCTATGTCGTATCAGAGATCCATTGAGCCTGTACAGGTCTCTTCTATGTCGTATCAGAGATCCATTGAGCCTGTACAGGTCTCTTCTATGTCGTATCAGAGATCCATTGAGCCTGTACAGGTCTCTTACAGGTCTCTTCTATGTCGTATCAGAGATCCATTGAGCCTGTACAGGTCTCTTCTATGTCGTATCAGAGATCCATTGAGCCTGTACAGGTTTCTTCTATGTCGTATCAGAGATCCATTGAGCCTGTACAGGTCTCTTCTATGTCGTATCAGAGATCCATTGAGCATGTACAGGTTTCTTCTATGTCGTATCAGAGATCCATTGAGCCTGTACAGGTCTCTTCTATGTCGTATCAGAGATCCATTGAGCCTGTACAGGTCTCTTCTATGTCGTATCAGAGATCCATTGAGCCTGTACAGGTCTCTTCTATGTCGTATCAGAGATCCATTGAGCCTGTACAGGTCTCTTCTATGTCGTATCAGAGATCCATTGAGCATGTACAGGTTTCTTCTATGTCGTATCAGAGATCCATTGAGCCTGTACAGGTCTCTTCTATGTCGTATCAGAGATCCATTGAGCCTGTACAGGTCTCTTCTATGTCGTATCAGAGATCCATTGAGCCTGTACAGGTCTCTTCTATGTCGTATCAGAGATCCATTGAGCCTGTACAGGTTTCTTCTATGTCGTATCAGAGATCCATTGAGCCTGTACAGGTCTCTTCTATGTCGTATCAGAGATCCATTGAGCATGTACAGGTCTCTTCTATGTCGTATCAGAGATCCATTGAGCCTGTACAGGTTTCTTCTATGTCGTATCAGAGATCCATTGAGCATGTACAGGTCTCTTCTATGTCGTATCAGAGATCCATTGAGCCTGTACAGGTCTCTTCTATGTCGTATCAGAGATCCATTGAGCATGTACAGGTTTCTTCTATGTCGTATCAGAGATCCATTGAGCCTGTACAGGTCTCTTCTATGTCGTATCAGAGATCCATTGAGCCTGTACAGGTCTCTTCTATGTCGTATCAGAGATCCATTGAGCCTGTACAGGTTTCTTCTATGTCGTATCAGAGATCCATTGAGCCTGTACAGGTTTCTTCTATGTCGTATCAGAGATCCATTGAGCCTGTACAGGTCTCTTCTATGTCGTATCAGAGATCCATTGAGCATGTACAGGTTTCTTCTATGTCGTATCAGAGATCCATTGAGCCTGTACAGGTTTCTTCTATGTCGTATCAGAGATCCATTGAGCCTGTACAGGTCTCTTCTATGTCGTATCAGAGATCCATTGAGCATGTACAGGTCTCTTCTATGTCGTATCAGAGATCCATTGAGCCTGTACAGGTTTCTTCTATGTCGTATCAGAGATCCATTGAGCCTGTACAGGTTTCTTCTATGTCGTATCAGAGATCCATTCGGTATATTCATTAGCCGTAGATAGTAAAATACGGACAGCTGTATAACAAACAAGTAGATATATCTTGATATTATTTATATGACATATACACATACACGTATATATTAACACATACACATGCACGCACATATTAACACATACACGTACAACTACATATTAACACATACACATACACGTATATATTAACACATACACGTGCACGCACATATTAACACATACACATACAAGTACATATTAACACATACACGTACACGCACATACATGGACACGAATATAGTAATACGCACACGCAAATATTAACACATAATATACAATTAAAACTCCTATGGAACAAATGTTCTATTTATTACAATGTTTTCAAAATGTGACTTTCTCAGAAGCATCAAAAGGCGTCAATATGCAGGAATGGGTTAGTACAAGAGCACATTATAAACGAAAAGGTTTATATTCCTTACATGTTCTGAACATCTGCCTAATTTGTCTGAGTCACCTAAATGTCGAGAGACAACACTGACTTGAGAATTCATGAGTGCCACTGATACACACGTATTTTCACGCCTTTAGCAAAAAAGCGTAGACCCAAGGTACAAGATACAAGAAGCTTTATTTAGAGTCGGTTATGTAAAACATAATAATATTTTTATAGCTATTTTCCGACAAACAGAGCAAGTAACAATCAATTAGTAAATAAAGAACAACACTTATTCCACATGCTGAAATTATTGAAAAAAATTGACAGCATAACTTCAAGATTTGAAGTAGAATTTAGGTTAGTGGAAAAAATGTATCATTATATAGAAAAAAGATAAACAGTATTTTCATGGTCATGTATTTTTATGGTGGTTTCTTGATTAGAGTCCAACATCTTTTCTAAACTCTTCCAATAATCAAAAGTAGCGAACACGTTTTATAGACAGTGGGCTCCCAGCATGCAGGATATATAAAAATGTAATATATGAAAGATTACATTTCACAGACCCTGATTACACAGTATGTGTCGTCAGGGTCTATTCTGTGTGTTTGTTAAACACACAAAAATATGAAACATAAATATACAAACAGTAAGACCAACTGATTTCTGCTAATCATTTACGTTAAAATTGTTTTTAAAAAAGGAGACAACTAAAAGATTCAGACTGAAAAGTGACACAAACACGCTTAGATATAGAAGGTTATTAAAATCAATTAACCCTTTTGATCAGATCAAAGAAAGTACTGATAAGAAGCTATCACTTGGTCCGAGATACAAGTATATCCTATAAAAACGAAGAAAGTAACTAGTATTTACATAAAGAATGATGCTCTGTTAAACGCAACAGAGATTGCATAATGATTCAGAAAGACGACTATTGAAAGACGACATTGTAACATACAGAAATATGTGTTAATCCTTTTAGAATTGAACTACCAGTAATGTCGCAGTCAGGTTAAATGCACATCGTGCCATATATGTATATCTCTACACCTTATTAAAAATACACACAGTAGGTTCATTATTTAATTCAAATTATTTCAGTTGACCTTTTGTTTTCCTTTCAACAGATATAGCTTGAAGTTCGTCTGGATGAGCTTTATCTGATTGCCTCAAAACCAGTCTATCAAACTTTTACTTTCGGTTTCAAGGGTAGTTTTAGTTCGTTAATATCTGGACTGCTATGTAAGACTACCAGCGCAGTTGCCAATGAAGAATAAGATATAATACATGAACATGTTAAATATAAGGGGTCCTATAAAATAGTTCCTTGTGGTACACCCTTAGTTATACACCCTTAGCCACGAACTGTTAGCTTGTCCAAGCTTCACGCATTGTTTTCTACATGACAGATAACTGTTTTATTAAACAGCATGCGTCCTGTATTCAACTAGGCGTAGGGGTGTTGCCTGGCATCCATACTTAGGCCTAAAAGCGGATAAAAACTTATTGAAACCGTTTTCAAAGTGACTTAAAAGCTGTTCATTTACGACTTTCTCGAACAATTTAGAGGCGGATGGAAGTATGTTAACAGGACGATAATTTTTCATGATAAAACGGTCATTCTTTTTAAAAAGTTTAGTTACCAGTGCCTTTTTAAGGCCTACAGGAAAGGAATGTGTGTCAAACATCTTGTTTATGATAGTGGATAAGGGGTCACATAATACACTTGCCGAAACTTCAGGATGTTAGGAGGTGTGTTGTCGCTTCCATTTGCCTTTTTGGATTCAGATGTTTCAAATGGTTTAACATAAAAATATATTATAAGAAAATGGAAAACACTTACGTCAGAGCAATTCTGTTTAATTCGCGAAATGCTAGCATGATTTACATTTGCATCAGTTGGTTGATAAACTCCTACAGTAAAACCCCTCTAATGCGACCACTTAACCCTCTAATGCGATCACTTAACCCCTCTATTGCGACCACTTAATAAATAAACATGACTGTCTTTATAAGCAGGTGGTTGCTTAATGCAGGACAAAAGTATTGCAGAAAGCTCCTCTAGGAGCTTTCTGCATTACTTTTGTCCTACATTAAGCTACCACCTGCATCTAACAACAAAAATGATACCTCTTTTAGGTGGTCGCATTAGCGGGGTTTTACTGTAAATGTCCTAGCGACGTTCAAGTATAATTATTTAAAAGTTCACACACTTCTTTTCGGTCCGATACAAGTTTCTCACGAAGCTCTAAAATTATATCAATGGTGGATTTTGAAGTTGACCTTTGAAATAAAAAACGTTTAATAGTTGGTCAAAAATCTTTAGATTTAGGTCCATCTCCACACACCATCTCAAAACAAACCTCCCAAACTTTAAAGGGTTTAAGTTTAGTCGTCTTTATATTTCTAAGCGATCTGTATCTTTCCCAGTGTCTGTTATTTTCATTTTTCAAGTACATGTAATTGTTACGGGCTTGTCCTGTAGGAACCGTCTGACCAGTGTCTGCTCTGTTTCCTTATGGTATTATATATAACTTTATAATTATATATGAATATGTTTGGCTATAACAGAAAATGTGGAATCCGATTTATATAAATTTGTATATATAGTTTCTGCTAATAAATACTGACAGACTATTGATAGAGTGTCAAACAATCTGGGTGCTGTCAAAACAGCTAGTTACTCGGCGTCCCATCTGGTTCAAAACTGATTGCAGATGCGAGTCAGATCACGCTTAGTGAGATATGGTTCAATGATGCAATGGGAAGTTATAATTTAACCCATTCCCTCGTATTGATGACGCCATTTCACGCCCGTGTAACAGTCACTTTGTGAAACCATTGCGATAAAAAGAGCATTTGCTCCAAAGGAGCAAATGCTCTATTTATCACAATGGTTTCAGAACTACACAATTCTAAAATGATACTTTTTTTCAGAAGATTTATTCAAAGAGGTTGGGTCTAAAGATGGCCTACGAGGTAAATGATTAATTATTTGCACACAAGTTGTGAATTCCAGATTACCTATGTACCTAGTTTGGGTCCAAATAATGTACCATGTAGCATGACGTCTCATCAGGATCCAAACTAACCGACACTGTGCATTCAAAAAATATTGGTGGCGGGGGTAGGGGGCTTTCTGAGAAATGTAGCGGATGATATTTTTGCAGACAATAATCAGACTAATATTTCTCAGCCTAACCAACCAAGGAAAAAAGGTATTCCGGGCTTCCTTGAATAGTTGAACTGCAGTGGAATTGTTCTTATTTATGATTTTATACAATAAAACCTCATTAATCTGAACGCAATCAAACCTCGCTAATCTGAACGCAATCAAACCTCGCTAATCTGAACGCAATCAAACCTCGCTAATCTGAACAATCAAACCTCGCTAATCTGAACGCAATCAAACCTCGCTAATCTGAACGCAATCAAACCTCGCTAATCTGAACGCAATCAAACCTCGCTAATCTGAACGCAATCAAACCTCATTAATTTGAACGCAATCAAACCTCGCTAATCTGAACGCAATCAAACCTCGCTAATCTGAACGCAATCAAACCTCGCTCAAATAAGTATCATTAACGGTATTTAAGACAGGTGGCAGTTAAGTTTAACCCGACATGAAAGCCGTACAGAAAGTTTCCCCGGGAACATTCTGTACGCCTTTCACCTTGCATTAACTCATTCCCTTTTAAAGGTCTGTTTTAGACATAACCTCTTTGAATTAATCTACCGAAAAGGAACATTAACTAGAGAAAATGAAAAAATAGAATTTTGTAGTTTTGAAAACATTGTGATAAATAGAGCAGTTGCTCCTATGGACTAGAATCTAAACTGTTTTGTTTTTTTGTACTCGGCAAACAACTAGCCAAGAAACGGAGTCCAAATCACTTTAAAAGTTGAATACAATAGAATCTGTCTCAAGTGACCACTAAAAAGAGGTCTAATTATGGGTCTGTAAGGCAGATGGTAGCTTAGTGCATGAATATTTAAACAAGAATTAATAACGTCGGGAATATTCATTGACTGTATTTGTATAATGGCCAAAGAACAAGGAACGTTTCGACTATTTCATAAACCAAAAAAATCAAATCTTTATTATTAGGTTTGAAAATTGAATGATGCTTAAGCCAGTGCTAGGGGCATGAGTAGTGTTCCACTTTTAATTACTATTCATGAACAGACTCAATAAAATCGAGTCTGCAATTTTCTCTTTTTGCATTTCTACTTTTGCTTTTGAGGGATCACCCATTTTCAGAATATATTTATTATTCCATAAGCAAACAGAGCAGACCCTTACATGGGATATCTGAGCTGGATCTACCCTGTTCGTTGTACCGAACAAAACACAATTGACAATTAGCTTTATCATATTAATTACAGATATTTAATTTCATTACACGTATAAACCGATATCAATACGTAATGAAATAGTTGTGATTCTAGAACCACGACAACAGATTTCGAATATTTCTGGTTTTCGTCTTTTCATTTGATTCGGTGCGATCCGGTCACGAAAGGTACATGAATGCAGTGTTCAATATACACACATGTAGCGTATGAATCACGTGGTTCCTGTAATTTTGCGATGGTCTGGATGTCACATGGCCTCATTCCGCCCCTTCTCCTCCACGTTATATGCTCCGGCTTTCCTGACTCTTGAGGCCAAGATAGACGAAATAAAGAAAAGTAATGACGTCACACCGGAAGTAATGACCCACCATAATAGAACACCGAGTGACAGCTTGTCTTTGCTATAGAGAACACAGTTTCCGGATGTGCCGCAAATCCCACCGGCCCAAATGAGACAGGCGCTGTCTATGACAGAGCCAATCAGCACAGGTCCGGGTATCGAACCCAGCAACCTGAGTAACAACCAACTCAGACCAAGGGCAAACGGTTGTAAGTCCTCATCCACACATCTACAAAAAACACGTAAGATGATGTCAGTGATATATAACTCATTGGAAAGTTATTGCGATTCTTGCAAATATGTAACAATATCATATCTCAGGTAAAATTATTCATCTACAATAGAACCTGTCTTGAGCGGCCACCATCAAGGTCATATTATGGATCTAAAAGGCAGGTGGTAGCTTAATGCATGTCAAAAGTAATAGGAGCTTTCTGTATTACTTTTGCCCTGCATTAATCAATGATATTCTTTTTAAGACTCCAATGTTCAATAAATGAATGGCTGCTTAGGACATGTTCTACTGTACTATGACATAATGACAGGACACTGTAGGTACCCCGAGCTTCCTCTCTTCAATGCCATCTTCAGTATCTCACTTGGATGTGTTCCAGGCCAGCGATAAGACTAAGTATTTACCTGATATGGACGCCTATAGCAAATTGCTGCGTATTGGTATGGTTTGAAAGCAAATCCGATTCAAGGGTGATCTCCCTAAAACAGAGGGACCATTCCCCCGACCTGAGCCAACTGAACTTTTAACTGTGCGGCATTCTCAAGGACAACGTGTATAAAGTTCAGCCTAAGACATCAGACGAGCTTAAAGCATCAATCGTTCGAAAAGTGAGACAGATTACAACACAGACGTGCAGATCAATGTTTAAAACATACATGTATATTAATATGAAACAACCTGTATACTATGACTTAAGCCTATCGGACATATCTATAGTTTTAGAAAGACACAATTTCTTACATATCCCCCTTTTCATTGATTTCTTGGTTGAAAGTTGATGTCTGCGGCAAAGCGATGTTATAGGTGCTTTAACCCTTTCATTCATATTGATATAAACGTCTGTTTACGCATTTGCAAATGAAAGTGGACCCAAACCAGATGGCTCCTATAGGAGCCGTCTGATCAATGTCTGCTCTGATTGCTAATGGAATTTGATAGTTCTGTTTCTTTACCTTCTAAAATGGCTACTATGTTCCAACTTTCATATTTCAGTATTACTGCTTTGTCCATGAATATGCAATCGGTACTGAAATTTTCACTAAACTCAGAACAGGAGGGGGTTAAGGTATCAACGCGTGAAAGAAAGTTTCTTTGACCAAAAATATATTAGGCTTATCTTTTGCAAATTCTTCGGAACGAATCATTCAGGAGATATGCAGAAAGAAAGTTATTCCAAATTATGAGGAAATCATTACTGAAAATAAACGTTAAATGAATGTGCATACAATAACATCGACTTAATTCAATTACTATTCCTTGAGAGTTTGACAAATATGCTTGTTATACTTTAAGCAATGAACTCAAAGACAGATTCTTTGGCATGGGGCTTAAAGACAGACAACAGAGTTTGCTTGATAAAACATAACTAATACCACAAACAATTATACTTTTAAAATAAAGTTTTTATAAAAACTATACATATCAATGGTTAACTCTTTATGTTTGTATCGTTCATAATTACCGAAGAGGGAAACTCGCAGTTGTCTATATAGGCCACGAGGTAGTGTCCATGAGGCTATGCGGTAGTGTCCAGCAAAGCTCACCCTTTACAATTTGACCAAGACAAAAATACAAAATCAAATAATAACAGTCTGCATGTGTTTTTTTTCTTTTTGCATTGCTGCCTTTGTTTTCGAAGGATCTCCTACTTTGACTGACAAATTATACTGAGACCAAATGAACACTTGGGAGGCAGTGGTACTCTGGCTTATTCTTCATTGTAAGGATCGTGAATAAACACACAATAACCATTTAATTTAGGATTCTGTGCGGACCTTGTTTTAAACATTGCACACAGTTGTGGTTCTTGATATAGGATGCCGCTAAACTCGGCACCCCGTCCATTCAATGTCTGAACTTTGTTGAAATGTTTCCCAGCATATAAATGGATTATGCTTTGGTCCAGGTAAGAACACTAGATAAATGTTTGGGGGATGGGAGGTCAAAGGTCACATCAACCTCAATTACTCCCCAGTCAGAGACACTTACTCATCTCATGAGGGTGAATTCTGAAAGTAGGAGATCCTTCGAAAACAAAGGCAGCAATGCAAAAAGAAAAAAAAACACATGCAGACTGTTATTATTTGATTTTGTATTTTTGTCTTGGTCAAATTGTAAAGGGTGAGCTTTGCTGGACACTACCGCATAGCCTCATGGACACTACCTCGTGGCCTATATAGACAACTGCGAGTTTCCCTCTTCGGTAATTATGAACGATACAAACATAAAGAGTTAACCATTGATATGTATAGTTTTTATAAAAACTTTATTTTAAAAGTATAATTGTTTGTGGTATTAGTTATGTTTTATCAAGCAAACTCTGTTGTCTGTCTTTAAGCCCCATGCCAAAGAATCTGTCTTTGAGTTCATTGCTTAAAGTATAACAAGCATATTTGTCAAACTCTCAAGGAATAGTAATTGAATTAAGTCGATGTTATTGTATGCACATTCATTTAACGTTTATTTTCAGTAATGATTTCCTCATAATTTGGAATAACTTTCTTTCTGCATATCTCCTGAATGATTCGTTCCGAAGAATTTGCAAAAGATAAGCCTAATATATTTTTGGTCAAAGAAACTTTCTTTCACGCGTTGATACCTTAACCCCCTCCTGTTCTGAGTTTAGTGAAAATTTCAGTACCGATTGCATATTCATGGACAAAGCAGTAATACTGAAATATGAAAGTTGGAACATAGTAGCCATTTTAGAAGGTAAAGAAACAGAACTATCAAATTCCATTAGCAATCAGAGCAGACATTGATCAGACGGCTCCTATAGGAGCCATCTGGTTTGGGTCCACTTTCATTTGCAAATGCGTAAACAGACGTTTATATCAATATGAATGAAAGGGTTAAAGCACCTATAACATCGCTTTGCCGCAGACATCAACTTTCAACCAAGAAATCAATGAAAAGGGGGATATGTAAGAAATTGTGTCTTTCTAAAACTATAGATATGTCCGATAGGCTTAAGTCATAGTATACAGGTTGTTTCATATTAATATACATGTATGTTTTAAACATTGATCTGCACGTCTGTGTTGTAATCTGTCTCACTTTTCGAACGATTGATGCTTTAAGCTCGTCTGATGTCTTAGGCTGAACTTTATACACGTTGTCCTTGAGAATGCCGCACAGTTAAAAGTTCAGTTGGCTCAGGTCGGGGGAATGGTCCCTCTGTTTTAGGGAGATCACCCTTGAATCGGATTTGCTTTCAAACCATACCAATGCGCAGCAATTTGCCATAGGCGTCCATATCAGGTAAATACTTAGTCTTATCGCTGGCCTGGAACACATCCAAGTGAGATACTGAAGATGGCATTGAAGAGAGGAAGCTCGGGGTACCTACAGTGTCCTGTCATTATGTCATAGTACAGTAGAACATGTCCTAAGCAGCCATTCATTTATTGAACATAGGAGTCTTAAAAAGAATATCATTGATTAATGCAGGGCAAAAGTAATACAGAAAGCTCCTATTACTTTTGACATGCATTAAGCTACCACCTGCCTTTTAGATCCATAATATGACCTTGATGGTGGCCGCTCAAGACAGGTTCTATTGTAGATGAATACTTTTACCTGAGATATGATATTGTTACATATTTGCAAGAATCGCAATAACTTTCCAATGAGTTATATATCACTGACATCACTTTCCTCCTTATCTATATGTTCATTAAAAGAAATTGACGAGCAAGCCGATAAAATTATTTTTCGATCAGATCCTCTCATAGGAACGGCTAGTTTGATACAAAGCTTTACTCTACATGTTCTCAGACCGCACATCGACAAATTATCTGAACACCAAAGATTCTTCTTGAAACTTCCTTTTATTAATAAAGGTATTGATTTTATTGACCTCCAAAGTATTTTTAGAGACAAAAATGTAATTGACACTATTCCTAAATACTTTAAAAATACAGAACCACCTATCATCTGCTACAAATATAACAAACCCATCAGAAATACAATTTTCAACTATAATAAAATTGTGGCCGACCTTAATATTAATGATAATATTCCTGATAATTGAGATTGCGCCACCTCAAAATTTTGCTATTCTCCGGCTGGTCATGTGATTACTGGTAATTTTGAGATAATTAAAGATAAACGTCTACGATCTCTTTTGAATAAAGGTCCCAAATATAGAATACCATCCTTGATAGATTTTAACTCTTGTCGAGTTCAGATTGCGGAGGCTTTACAAAATTTTAGTATTAAATGGTGTCGAAGAGAACATGTTGAGTCTACTGCCCTTTCTTGTTGGAAAAAACTAATTTTTGATATAATTGATAAACGCATTTCCTTTTACAGCTCTAATAAACACCTTCTTCCACCTAAACCTAGAACTTCATTTAGACATCTTAAAAAGGGTTTACAGGATTTCCATTCAAAATACGTTTTTGTTCCTGCTGATAAGGCATCAAATAATGTGATTATTATTTGACGATTACATTATATCGATGTCTTGAAGCAGGAAATTACTAATACCAAGTCATACATTTCAGTTACCACTGACGAAAAGACCATCATTTCAGACCATGTCAAAAAGTGTGAACAATTTGGAACCGATATTAAAATTACACAACATAAACTTCCTACTATGTATTGGTTACCAAAACTACATAAAAAACCATATAAAGCGCGTTTCATTGCAAATTCTAGTTCATGTACAACTACTAAATTGTCTATACTTTTGACTTCTTGTTTAACGAAGGTAAAGGAACATGTAAAATTTTACTGTGATAAGACTTATGAAAATTCTGGAATAAATCTCTTCTGGTCTATTAAGAACTCTTCAGAAGTCTTAAACAAACTTAAGAACAAAAGGTATCTTGCATCCACTGTAAGCACTTACGATTTTTCTACTCTGTACACAACTCTTCCTCATATTTTAATTAAGGATAAGCTTACTAGCTTGATCCAGAAAGTATTTGCCCGAGAAAAAACATCGTTCTTGGCATGTAATGCTGAAAAAGCTTTCTTTACTGACGAGCAAATGAAATATTACACCAATTGGACTTGCTCAGAAGTTTGCGAAGCACTAACCTTTCTTTTGGATAACATATTTGTACGTTATGGGAATGCTATATACCGTCAGGTAATTGGTATTCCCATGGGTACGAATTGTGCACCACTTGTCGCAGATTTGTTTTTGTACTGCTATGAGAGAGATTTCATGTTGAGTTTGAATCCTCAATCACAAGAAGATGTTATAAAAGCCTTCAATGATACTTGTCGATATTTGGATGATATTTTTAACTTAGATAACCCTTTCTTTAATGCTCTGATTCCTACAATTTATCCTAAAGAACTCAAATTGAATAAAGCTAACCCGTCCGACAATTATGCAGCGTTTCTTGACCTAGACCTTAAAATTAATAATGGAATGATTTCTTCTAAAATATATGACAAAAGAGATGATTTTGATTTTAATATTGTAAATTTTCCTCATCTTGACGGGGATGTTCCCCGTGCTCCATCTTACGGGGTTTATATATCTCAACTTATTCGTTTTGCTAGAGCTTGTTCATCTATTGACGATTTTAACAGTCGAAATCTCATTTTAACTGAAAAACTGCTTAAACAAGGATATAGATACCATAAACTAAGAAAAACTTTCTCTAAATTTTACTATCGAAATCTCTCGCTTATTGGCAAGTACAAATGTAATCTCAAGGTACTTTTGCGACACGGTATTTCACATCCTGAATTTTATGGTGATGTGATTTACAAACTTCGTAGAATTATTGGACATACCCATTTTCTCACTTTGTTCATCAAATATATAAAACAATTCATTAAAAAGGGATATGATCCTGTATTATTACAACATACTGCATGTTTGGTTGTGAACCCTTTTACAGTTGGCAATCACGCTGGCCTCTTTGCATGTACGCCGACAAGAAAGGTTTAGTACTCTATGAAGGCGACCTCTTAAATCCAGAAATGGAAGGAGAACGTCGGATATCTGTACTATTTCATTTTTGTCGTACCCTTTATTACTTTTCTACAGTTACTCTGTTTGCAGCTCAATCATTGAGTACACTAGCGATAGGTGGATACAGTATGTTCAATTAAATGTTTTTTTGTTATACATGCACTTTACCACTGTATTTGCTGTCGCGGTTGTTGTAGATTAGTCGGAGAGGGGATACGTTTATTTACACTGTTTGTCTTTTAGGATGGGGATGGAATAAGGGTGAGGTTGGGCGCCCATAAACCGGTTTAAACCCCCGGTGACTTTTGTCACTGACCGTTCCAAGGCGGTACTTCCATCTTCCTCCTATTGTATGTTTGTTTTGTCTTTGTGCGTCTCTTGTTGTTTTTTCTACCCATGTACATTTGCTGTTTCCTTGTGTTGCTGTTCGGGCGAGTGTTTGTTCTGTATGTGGTATTTCCTGCATGACTCATTTTTGTACTTTTACGTGTTTTTGTAGATGTGTGGATGAGGACTTACAACCGTTTGCCCTTGGTCTGAGTTGATTGTTACTCAGGTTGCTGTGTTCGATACCCGGACCTGTGCTGATTGGCTCTGTCATAGACAGCGCCTGTCTCATTTGGGCCGGTGGGATTTGCGGCACATCCGGAAACTGTGTTCTCTATAGCAAAGACAAGCTGTCACTCGGTGTTCTATTATGGTGGGTCATTACTTCCGGTGTGACGTCATTACTTTTCTTTATTTCGTCTATCTTGGCCTCAAGAGTCAGGAAAGCCGGAGCATATAACGTGGAGGAGAAGGGGCGGAATGAGGCCATGTGACATCCAGACCATCGCAAAATTACAGGAACCACGTGATTCATACGCTACATGTGTGTATATTGAACACTGCATTCATGTACCTTTCGTGACCGGATCGCACCGAATCAAATGAAAAGACGAAAACCAGAAATATTCGAAATCTGTTGTCGTGGTTCTAGAATCACAACTATTTCATTACGTATTGATATCGGTTTATACGTGTAATGAAATTAAATATCTGTAATTAATATGATAAAGCTAATTGTCAATTGTGTTTTGTTCGGTACAACGAACAGGGTAGATCCAGCTCAGATATCCCACGTAAGGGTCTGCTCTGTTTGCTTATGGAATAATAAATATATTCTGAAAATGGGTAATCCCTCAAAAGCAAAAGTAGAAATGCAAAAAGAGAAAATTGCAGACTCGATTTTATTGAGTCTGTTCATGAATAGTAATTAAAAGTGGAACACTACTCATGCCCCTAGCACTGGCTTAAGCATCATTCAATTTTCAAACCTAATAATAAAGATTTGATTTTTTTGGTTTATGAAATAGTCGAAACGTTCCTTGTTCTTTGGCCATTATACAAATACAGTCAATGAATATTCCCGACGTTATTAATTCTTGTTTAAATATTCATGCACTAAGCTACCATCTGCCTTACAGACTCATAATTAGACCTCTTTTTAGTGGTCACTTGAGACAGATTCTATTGTATTCAACTTTTAAAGTGATTTGGACTCCGTTTCTTGGCTAGTTGTTTGCCGAGTACAAAAAAACAAAACAGTTTAGATTCTAGTCCATAGGAGCAACTGCTCTATTTATCACAATGTTTTCAAAACTACAAAATTCTATTTTTTCATTTTCTCTAGTTAATGTTCCTTTTCGGTAGATTAATTCAAAGAGGTTATGTCTAAAACAGACCTTTAAAAGGGAATGAGTTAATGCAAGGTGAAAGGCATACAGAATGTTCCCGGGGAAACTTTCTGTACGGCTTTCATGTCGGGTTAAACTTAACTGCCACCTGTCTTAAATACCGTTAATGATACTTATTTGAGCGAGGTTTGATTGCGTTCAGATTAGCGAGGTTTGATTGCGTTCAGATTAGCGAGGTTTGATTGCGTTCAGATTAGCGAGGTTTGATTGCGTTCAGATTAATGAGGTTTGATTGCGTTCAGATTAGCGAGGTTTGATTGCGTTCAGATTAGCGAGGTTTGATTGCGTTCAGATTAGCGAGGTTTGATTGCGTTCAGATTAGCGAGGTTTGATTGCGTTCAGATTAGCGAGGTTTGATTGCGTTCAGATTAATGAGGTTTTATTGTATAAAATCATAAATAAGAACAATTCCACTGCAGTTCAACTATTCAAGGAAGCCCGGAATACCTTTTTTCCTTGGTTGGTTAGGCTGAGAAATATTAGTCTGATTATTGTCTGCAAAAATATCATCCGCTACATTTCTCAGAAAGCCCCCTACCCCCGCCACCAATATTTTTTGAATGCACAGTGTCGGTTAGTTTGGATCCTGATGAGACGTCATGCTACATGGTACATTATTTGGACCCAAACTAGGTACATAGGTAATCTGGAATTCACAACTTGTGTGCAAATAATTAATCATTTACCTCGTAGGCCATCTTTAGACCCAACCTCTTTGAATAAATCTTCTGAAAAAAGTATCATTTTAGAATTGTGTAGTTCTGAAACCATTGTGATAAATAGAGCATTTGCTCCTTTGGAGCAAATGCTCTTTTTATCGCAATGGTTTCACAAAGTGACTGTTACACGGGCGTGAAATGGCGTCATCAATACGAGGGAATGGGTTAAATTATAACTTACCATTGCATCATTGAACCATATCTCACTAAGCGTGATCTGACTCGCATCTGCAATCAGTTTTGAACCAGATGGGACGCCGAGTAACTAGCTGTTTTGACAGCACCCAGATTGTTTGACACTCTATCAATAGTCTGTCAGTATTTATTAGCAGAAACTATATATACAAATTTATATAAATCGGATTCCACATTTTCTGTTATAGCCAAACATATTCATATATAATTATAAAGTTATATATAATACCATAAGGAAACAGAGCAGACACTGGTCAGACGGTTCCTACAGGACAAGCCCGTAACAATTACATGTACTTGAAAAATGAAAATAACAGACACTGGGAAAGATACAGATCGCTTAGAAATATAAAGACGACTAAACTTAAACCCTTTAAAGTTTGGGAGGTTTGTTTTGAGATGGTGTGTGGAGATGGACCTAAATCTAAAGATTTTTGACCAACTATTAAACGTTTATTATTTCAAAGGTCAACTTCAAAATCCACCATTGATATAATTTTAGAGCTTCGTGAGAAACTTGTATCGGACCGAAAAGAAGTGTGTGAACTTTTAAATAATTATACTTGAACGTCGCTAGGACATTTACAGTAAAACCCCGCTAATGCGACCACCTAAAAGAGGTATCATTTTTGTTGTTAGATGCAGGTGGTAGCTTAATGTAGGACAAAAGTAATGCAGAAAGCTCCTAGAGGAGCTTTCTGCAATACTTTTGTCCTGCATTAAGCAACCACCTGCTTATAAAGACAGTCATGTTTATTTATTAAGTGGTCGCAATAGAGGGGTTAAGTGATCGCATTAGAGGGTTAAGTGGTCGCATTAGAGGGGTTTTACTGTAGGAGTTTATCAACCAACTGATGCAAATGTAAATCATGCTAGCATTTCGCGAATTAAACAGAATTGCTCTGACGTAAGTGTTTTCCATTTTCTTATAATATATTTTTATGTTAAACCATTTGAAACATCTGAATCCAAAAAGGCAAATGGAAGCGACAACACACCTCCTAACATCCTGAAGTTTCGGCAAGTGTATTATGTGACCCCTTATCCACTATCATAAACAAGATGTTTGACACACATTCCTTTCCTGTAGGCCTTAAAAAGGCACTGGTAACTAAACTTTTTAAAAAGAATGACCGTTTTATCATGAAAAATTATCGTCCTGTTAACATACTTCCATCCGCCTCTAAATTGTTCGAGAAAGTCGTAAATGAACAGCTTTTAAGTCACTTTGAAAACGGTTTCAATAAGTTTTTATCCGCTTTTAGGCCTAAGTATGGATGCCAGGCAACACCCCTACGCCTAGTTGAATACAGGACGCATGCTGTTTAATAAAACAGTTATCTGTCATGTAGAAAACAATGCGTGAAGCTTGGACAAGCTAACAGTTCGTGGCTAAGGGTGTATAACTAAGGGTGTACCACAAGGAACTATTTTATAGGACCCCTTATATTTAACATGTTCATGTATTATATCTTATTCTTCATTGGCAACTGCGCTGGTAGTCTTACATAGCAGTCCAGATATTAACGAACTAAAACTACCCTTGAAACCGAAAGTAAAAGTTTGATAGACTGGTTTTGAGGCAATCAGATAAAGCTCATCCAGACGAACTTCAAGCTATATCTGTTGAAAGGAAAACAAAAGGTCAACTGAAATAATTTGAATTAAATAATGAACCTACTGTGTGTATTTTTAATAAGGTGTAGAGATATACATATATGGCACGATGTGCATTTAACCTGACTGCGACATTACTGGTAGTTCAATTCTAAAAGGATTAACACATATTTCTGTATGTTACAATGTCGTCTTTCAATAGTCGTCTTTCTGAATCATTATGCAATCCCTGTTGCGTTTAACAGAGCATCATTCTTTATGTAAATACTAGTTACTTTCTTCGTTTTTATAGGATATACTTGTATCTCGGACCAAGTGATAGCTTCTTATCAGTACTTTCTTTGATCTGATCAAAAGGGTTAATTGATTTTAATAACCTTCTATATCTAAGCGTGTTTGTGTCACTTTTCAGTCTGAATCTTTTAGTTGTCTCCTTTTTTAAAAACAATTTTAACGTAAATGATTAGCAGAAATCAGTTGGTCTTACTGTTTGTATATTTATGTTTCATATTTTTGTGTGTTTAACAAACACACAGAATAGACCCTGACGACACATACTGTGTAATCAGGGTCTGTGAAATGTAATCTTTCATATATTACATTTTTATATATCCTGCATGCTGGGAGCCCACTGTCTATAAAACGTGTTCGCTACTTTTGATTATTGGAAGAGTTTAGAAAAGATGTTGGACTCTAATCAAGAAACCACCATAAAAATACATGACCATGAAAATACTGTTTATCTTTTTTCTATATAATGATACATTTTTTCCACTAACCTAAATTCTACTTCAAATCTTGAAGTTATGCTGTCAATTTTTTTCAATAATTTCAGCATGTGGAATAAGTGTTGTTCTTTATTTACTAATTGATTGTTACTTGCTCTGTTTGTCGGAAAATAGCTATAAAAATATTATTATGTTTTACATAACCGACTCTAAATAAAGCTTCTTGTATCTTGTACCTTGGGTCTACGCTTTTTTGCTAAAGGCGTGAAAATACGTGTGTATCAGTGGCACTCATGAATTCTCAAGTCAGTGTTGTCTCTCGACATTTAGGTGACTCAGACAAATTAGGCAGATGTTCAGAACATGTAAGGAATATAAACCTTTTCGTTTATAATGTGCTCTTGTACTAACCCATTCCTGCATATTGACGCCTTTTGACGCTTCTGAGAAAGTCACATTTTGAAAACATTGTAATAAATAGAACATTTGTTCCATAGGAGTTTTAATTGTATATTATGTGTTAATATTTGCGTGTGCTTATTACTATATTCGTGTCCATGTATGTGCGTGTACGTGTATGTGTTAATATGTACTTGTACGTGTATGTGTTAATATGTGCGTGCACGTGTATGTGTTAATATATACGTGTATGTGTATGTGTTAATATGTAGTTGTACGTGTGTTAATATGTGCGTGCATGTGTATGTGTTAATATATACGTGTATGTGTATATGTCATATAAATAATATCAAGATATATCTACTTGTTTGTTATACAGCTGTCCGTATTTTACTATCTACGGCTAATGAATATACCGAATGGATCTCTGATACGACATAGAAGAAACCTGTACAGGCTCAATGGATCTCTGATACGACATAGAAGAAACCTGTACAGGCTCAATGGATCTCTGATACGACATAGAAGAAACCTGTACAGGCTCAATGGATCTCTGATACGACATAGAAGAAACCTGTACATGCTCAATGGATCTCTGATACGACATAGAAGAAACCTGTACAGGCTCAAAATTCGTCAACCCTTTATAAAATGAGAGAAACGTCTTTGAAAACCGGGAATACCCAAACAGGCGGCCATTGTAAGGGCCGTCTGATCAGGGTATAGATCTTATTCCAATGTTTCTGTCACGGCCAACACGTCCCGTGTTCCTATACGAATACAGAACTAATTAGTTTTAATGTTGTGACTTTTGTCAATATTTCTTGTATGAACATTCAATAGGTAGAGGGTTAACCATTTCCCTTTTTAAGATTCATGTAAAAAAATGTGACGTGGTAAATATATATTAGCTGACGTTTTATAATGTAAACTCTTCGATGATTTGTTTTGCCTTGACAAAACGGTAGAATCAGAACTTTACCATGTCAAAAGCAAACAGAACATACCCTGATCAGGTGACTCATGTAGGAGCCGTCTGATCTGGGTCTATTCCGTTTGCAAATGCATGAAAATGAGTTTATAATAAGGGAATGGTTAACATGTCCAATGTAAAGTATTGTAAAGCACACTTCTTGCCACTGGTCATTTTCATGATGCACAGTGAAAACCCACGGCATGCTTTCCTTAGTATAGAAAGCATGCCATGGTTTTTCACTATGCATCATTTTACGAATTACTATTTATTATGATGTGATACATGTTTGTGAACCATATTATGTTTTCTGTTAGCCGAAATAAATCTATCTATCTATCTATAAGAGCCACTTCTACCATTGCATTGTCTTTGGACTGGCCAGGCCGGAGTCTCTCGCTCTGAATGCGTAATGTCTACTGATTGAAGTAAACGTGCATATTAAATTAAGGGACAATTTCCTAATCATTTGCTCCATATTCCCGCCTTTCTATGCTTTTACAATACTTACAGGAGTTGTACAGCTTCTGTGAGAGTTGTTTGATCAGGATCTGCTCGGTTTCTACGGTAAAGGGTTAAAGCGAACGCGCTTTTCTTCATTGCTCTTGCCTAAGCAGTCCTCTGTTTTAACCATTTTCTCCATAAATACGCCTTTCTATGTCTTTGCAAATAGAGTAGACGCATATCAGACGGCCCCTATATGAGCCGTCTTATCAGGGTCTGCTCTGTTTGTCTATGGTATAATATAGATATGATTCTACAGTTTCTGCAAAGGACAATATTCTTGTGTCCATATTCATGATGTCATTATTTCTTGGAGAAATATTAATGAAGTAACGGGTTGAATAGGTTCATATTAATTATTCAAATTATTAGTCTATAGAGGTTTTGCTATATCGCTTTCAAGAGGGATTATTCAAATATATTTCTTTAATTAGGGGCTTGCATTGGCAATGCAGGAGCCCTATAGTTATCGAATTTTCTGTATATCCGTATGTCCATCTGTCTGTCCGTCCGTCCGTCCGTCCTTTGATGTGACGCGATAACTCAAACAGTACTTCACATATTGGTAAGTGCTTAGTATCATCCGTTCTAGAAGACGCATATAGGTCTTGTGTTGAATCTGATCACTATATCTAGAGTTATCTGCCCTTGATTACAGGGCCCTCTTTGACTGAGTCAGTTTTCTAGTTTTAAACTGTACATTCCTTATGTAGACACATTATTAATTCCAGTTGCTTTAGATAGCACATGTAAATTATACTGTAGAGGCGGAAGAACCAGAGACAATGTCAAGACAATAATTGTTTTAGATACTCTATATTTCTCTATATTTAAAACAAATCTAAGGCGTATTGCGCCGTTACATTCAAGTTACGGATCAGCTTGTCACACATTCCAGATTATATGCCAAGAGACGTGGATCCGGCTGGCAAATTATAACTAGGAACCTGGAAAAAACAGAATGATATGTTGTGTGATACCCACAACCACGATATGTTGTGTGAAACCCTGTCGTAAAAATAATGTTGCCTTGTAAATATTCGCGTGTTATTAATATGATGTACAATGTAAACTAGCTGATATACATTATGTATAAGTCTTGAATAAAATATCTGTTCTGTTCCATAAAAATAATGTCTGCTTACAGTCCGACCTGTTACAATTGTTTCTTGTCCCTTTACTCCATGGATACACATTGTAACTTCTTTGCAAACGGAATAGGAAAGTTCTGCTCTGTTTGCTTATGAAATATTTTATGATTATACATGTACAGTTTCTGATTTTCTGATATGGCTAAACATTAATCTGTGTTCGGGCGTCATTATAAAAAAACCTAATTAATATTCATGATGTCAGTATGCTTTACATGAATAGTTTAAATTGTTATATCTGAATAGTTAAACATTTCCTCCATATAAACACCTTTGCATGCATTTGCAAACAGAGTATGCCCAGATCAGACGGCTCCTATGGGAGCCATCTGATCAGGGTCTGTTCTGTTTGCTTATGGTATAATGCAGATCTAATTCTACAGCTTCTGTCTGAGCCAAAACATCCTGTGTACATATGCCATCATGAACTAATCAGCTAATAAATATTCATGATGTCATTATTCTTACATAAATGTTGAACATGGTTAACCCATCATATTGACGCCTTTTGACGCCTCTGTAAAAGTCACCTGTTGAAACCATTGTGATAAATAGAGCATTTGCTCCTATAGGAGCAAATGCTCTATTTATCACAATGGTTTAAAACTACAGAATTCTAAAATTGTCCTTTTCTCTAGTTAATGTTCCTTTTGGGTAAATTCATTCAAAGTGGTTGGATCTAAACTAGCCTATGAGGGAATGGGTTAAAGCTTTGAGTAGCTACTGATCTAGTGTCGAACGGCTCATTTGGATTCAAGATTCCTGCAGTCATTCAGGCACCATGTTTACGAAACAATTATAAAACATGGTCGTGATCAGGATCATTGCTCTTCATTTCGAGTCCCTCTTAAGGCTGACTTGGCCTCGAGATTATAATACGTTTTGCTTGAGTCTGATATCTTCATCAAGCATCGGATGGGTGAGATGCTCAGCTTTCTCAAAATCTGACCAATCAAATTCTCGAGAATGAAATCAGTCTCAGACTCAGGCTGATCAGGAGTTTTGTAACCTCGGGCCAATGAATTTTGCATTTACAATGCAAAATGTGGCTAGGATTTGTTTTATGAGCGTCAAATGTTGATCCCGATAACGACTTGGGATTTTCAATCTTGAGACTGAAAATGGGTCTAAAGAAATTTCGTTAACACGGGACCAGATCGCGATCGGCAAAAGCAGGACTTGATCAAATCCGTGTGTATATTAACCCTGCCCCTGTTCAATATTCATTATGTCATTATGAATATTTATTACCTGAAATTTTATAAGGACAACTTTTCAAGGAAACATTTTGCTTTGACACAAACTGTATAAAATCAGATCTATATCATGTCAACACCAAAGAGAGAAGACCCGGGTCTACTCTGTTTGCAAATGCATGAAAAATAAAGGCGTTTATATGAAGGAAAGGCGCAGATAAGACTTCATACTAAAGTGTATGGCTTTACACGGAGGCTGAAATAACCGTGTATATATATCCCTCATCTGATAGAGACATATGTTGATGTCTTCACTAACAGTGTAGATACCGATCAGACGGATCACCAAGGTCTGCTCTGTTAGCTTATGAATGTTATATAGATATAAGTTTATAGTTTCTGCAATGGCTAAACATTCTTGCGTCCATATGCCAAAATAAACATTCATCTAAGTAATATCCATGATGTCATTATTTCTTAACACGTTACTCCATGGAGACAACAGTGCAAACAGTCATCTGTTTCGTACCTATTCGACTTCGTCCGATAATATTTTCTTCTACATCAAAACCTATGAGTATATCGACTGAAACGATTTATTTTGTATCACAGGGGCGCTTTTCGATATAAGTTTAAATTGACAATCTTCGTAATAATGATTGAGCATAACAAATACTTAGTATTATGATATTATTGAAAATATGCGTTCATTGTAGGGACTTTCACTTTAATGAAAATATAATAAAAAAAATAATGATTGTTTTGTCGGCCGACACCTTAAAACCGACATTAACCCTTCGCTTGCTATTCACGTCAATATACCTACATGTAAATAGTGAAGACCCAGATGAGACAGCTCCTGCAGGAGCTGTCTCATCAGGGTTTGCACTATTTACAAGTTGATTGTGCAACCAGTGTACTCCACAGCAGTGATCGCACAGCTAAATAATTGTACACGGCGAGGATATATAGAGGATCTTACATGAGTGTTCTTGATTATTGGATTTATTAAATGAGTCTTTTTAAAACGATAAAAAACGAGCTTTAGCGAGTTTTTTTTATCATTTTAAAAATACGAATTTAATAAATCCAATAATCATGAACACGAATGCAAGATCCTATTTATAACATAACACACACAAATGTTATTTGCAGCCAATATTTCAGCAGTAACGTGGATTGTTATAAATTCTCCTTACATATAGAAATGATGAATGAAAGGTGTTATTAGGTTCGCTAGGTAACTGGGACAAAGTAGGTCCAAATTTTCCAACTTTTTTTTATGACTTACTGTCATATCAACCAGGATCTAATTCAGACTTCTCTGGTATTCAATTTAACTGTGATAGTTTATGATACAAAAACATACAGAAACACGTCAAAATAAATTTTGAGTTACAGTTTTGACATAGGGCCTACATAGTTACAAACACGTCACATTATGACGTCATTGTACACAACTTGTGTCTATGTAAAGCGCGCCATTTAAATGAAGACCCACATACAGTCGCCAACACGTCTGACACTCACTGTCAATGGGATTCAAAATGCGCCTTCGTTTTGGTATATTAAGCCCTTCATTAGTGTTGTATACACATGGACATGGACATTTCCACCGAGAAACAAAAATCTCGATTCAAGTTCAGTGAAAATGTTTGAAATGGACAAAAGATTCAGTACGAACTGCTGCATAAAATGTGTTGGAACAGGAGGAAGATTTTCGCGATCAGCTGAGTATAGCATATTTGAAATATGTTTGTGCTGTGCTGGATTCAGATGACTATAGTTGTTGATTGACGAGATATTTTTATGAGTAGAAATCTGCATAAACAAAAGGACATGTGGTGAAGAAAATGCAAAGTTGTGGAGGCATTTTCTATGTAGAGTGGATTGTATGGGTCAGAGTAGCTGGTAGGTCTTTTTTGGCATACATTTTGTATATAATTACTGACAGCGATTACAATTTGTATTATTTTATCGAAATTAAGGCGCAAGTGCCAACAATCCTTTGCCATCTACCGTGACTCAATCGTAGACAGGTAGGTCACCGTCCCCCAGTTTGTTTGTTTTGACAGCGCGTATGAATACAGTTCGGTCGTTCGAATGTTATTCACTAGTGAATATATGCCCGTGAATATCAAAAAAATAAATGATAGTGTTACGTCACGCTGAAGCCACGAGTTATGTTATAAATGTAATTATATAACAGGCCATGGGTAAAGAAGGATAAAAGTATTTCAAAATTCAGCAAGCGAAGGGTTAATATTAAGTGTAGAGGCACAATGGTTTTTGCTAGCTTTATATACATTTAATTTTTTAAATTCTAAAAGTCACACAGGAAATATGCTCAATTTCAATGTCTGAATTATGTTCGATTGATAGCTTAAAGTATATATGAAGGTAGTGTTCGAAATTTGAGACAAATACTTTATATCAAATGGAGATAACTTAAAACCTCTTTAAAGGGATCATATAAATTTAACTCATTCCCTCCTATTGTCGCCTTTTGATGCCTCTGTAAAAGCCATTTATTGAAACCATTGTGATAAAAAGAGCATTTGCTCCATAGGAGCAAATGCTCTATTTATTACATTGGTTTCAAAACAGTACAATTCTAAAACAAACTTTCATTTTCTCTTTAAATGCTCCTTTTCCGTAGATTTATTCAAAGACGCTGGGTCTAAAATATTGAATGAGGGAATGAGTTAATGCCAATGTGATAGGTTAATGTAGGTCAGCAGTATTACTGGAACTTTCTGCATACTTTCCTGTATTAAACCGTTTACTCCATAATTTAAAGACGCCTTTCTACGCCTTTTCAAACAGAGTAGACCCAGATCAGACGGTTCCTATAGAAGCTTATGATATTATATAGATATGATATTCTACAGTTTCTGACATGGCCAAACGTGTCCATGTGCTAGTATAGCACATTAATCCAATTAATATTAATGATGTCATTATTTATTATGCATATTCATGAAGGGAGGGGTTAATACTTAGAGTTAGACCACTTTGTGTGGTTGATTTAGAGCAGCTCTACTTATGCTTACCACCGTCAGTAGTTTACATAGTACTCTCCGAGAGGTGTAAGTTCCGACGAATTGGGCTTTAAGAGGCTGTCAGCTTCCGTAACGAATTTCCACCCTGTTATTCTGGAGGCAAACCATGCGTACCTGTGAATTAAAAGAAGAGCACCACATGCGAGTGAGTGCCAATGCTCATCTGTTCTATAGTAGCCCTTTTGATAGTGAATAAGATTGTGCTACTAACTACTATACATGTAGTTATTACTGATACTACTGATACCCCTACTATTACTACTGTTACAACAGCTACTACTTGTACTATTTTTTTCTTTAACATCCGATACTACTACTGTTACTACTACTATTTTACTTCTAATACTGACACAATTATTACTTCCACTATAACGACTTATATATTTTATTTTCTTTCTAAGTCTTTTACTACTACTACCTTTAAACTACTACCACTACTACTATTACTACTTCTATTCTTCATTAATTAATTTTTCCTTACTATTTCTACTATCACCCTTGTTGTCAATATCATGGGGGTCCTTACCGCTCCATGGAAGACTATATACAGTGTATATAACAAGGGTTTCAACTGACAGAACGGACACCCGTGTACCTCAAGTACAAATAACTCTGTAACTCTTACAGTTTATATGATAATTTCGTAATTATTTCTGCTATCGAAAGCCAAGATATTTTTCTACCAAATACCTATAATCTTTTGACGGTATTGTATGCATTATTATAAATCCAACAAAGATTTTTTCAAAATCTTACGTGTTTTCTGATGGCGTGGTTAAAAACGACTCAATTCTGTCACCAATCTCCATCTTCTTGATCCCCAGGATCAAAGCGATGATGTAAAACTAGCGACTTTTGCCAATTAGCTTCAAATCGTCGAGGAAGCGGCCATTGTACTTGGCGTCAGAGATTTGCCAAGTTTTCCTTCGCTCATCCATTGAAATGGCTCCATTCATATTTGTTGCAAAATTGCATCGTCCGAAACAGGAACGACAGACGGAAAGGCCCGTATTACCAGCTGCTTACTTGTTTAGTTACTTATTTAGAGGACAAAACAAATGGAGATTGGTAATAGAATTGTGATAGAATTGGGTTGTTTTATTGACCTACGCCATCTTTTGAACTGCAAATCGTCAAGTTATTGCTGTGATAGGGTGAGACCGGGGTGCACGAACGTTTGTCAATGACCCAGAAAACACATGGGCTTTCGAGCAAATCATTGTTAGAGTGATAATAGGGCACAAGTTACCGTCAAAAGATTATATTAATTCGGCAGTAAAATATGTTGGCTTTCAATACCTAAACGAATTACGAAATTATTATTTAAATTGTAAGAGTTACAGTCATAGTTGTGCTTGTGGTACACGGATGTCCATTTGGAACCTTTGTTATTATATACTATATAGTTTATCTAGACTCCCATGGGGCGGTATAATCCCCTATGGTCAGTATTACATGTACAACAGAATACATTGAACCTGTTATTCGATAGAATTGATGAAATCGCTAACAATACAAATTAATGAAATATCAAACCTAGCTACGTATGGAGCCGCCTCTAGCTTAGGCAAAACTTGCTGCATGAAATTGAGTACCACATCCGGATCGCTCCTTGGACAAGCGAATTCAGTTAGCCATATCGTCAGATTGTAGCGATCATACAACTCCTCGAGTTTTCTCATCACATTGTCAGCATTGCAAATGTACAGATGCGTCGCTAAGTGGTCAAATCGACAATCTTTACAACTGTTGAAGAATCGATCAAACCATTCTAGTGTGTTGCCATAGCAATGATCTCCTCCACAAGGAGATGCTGAAGGGGTAATAAGTGGAAGCCCATTGGAAATAGTTTGCACTTGGGGCCACAATTCCGCTGTCATCTCGGGTGTCATATTCGATTGTTTCATATGATTGGGTTCGTTGGCTCCCATAAGAACTGTAGCGCCGGGCGAAAGGACATACGTGTATGCCTTCTTTGGGTTCCATCCCCACAGCATGGATTTGTGAGTGGCATCATATTTGTCCAGGCCAGGACAGTCTGTAGGTGCCTCGTCATCATTGTCGTAATAAAAAGGATTTAAATGCCAGTCATACCTGAAAATCAATTGAATCTATGTCTGCGACTTTACAACAAACGCAGCACTTTTAGAACTTTTAACACTTTCCTCCATAGGCTATTTTTAGATCGAACCTCTTTCAATGAATCTACCGAAAAGGAGCACTAACTAGAAAAAACGAAAATTTGATAATTTTGTGGTTTGAAACCATTGCGATAAATACAGCATGTGCTCCTATAGGAGCAAATGCTCTATTTATCACAATGGTTTCAAGAAGTGACTATCATAGAGGTGTAGAAAGGCGTATTTATGGAGGAAAGGGTTAAAACAAAAAACAACAGGATGTACAACGTTTGAAACTTATCGTAGTCTGCATTATTCTGTTTCCATGGCAATCAGAGAACAGAAAACCCAATGCGATAACTAAAATGAGGTATAACTATTGGTCTTAAAAGTTATGCAGAGGCTGTTGCTGGAGCTTTCTGTATTACTTGTACCCATGTTTATTTATGCAGCCACCTGCCTTTAAGTGTTTACTCATAAAATGGTCGCATTAGAGACGGTTTGCTGTATCAGCTAAATAAACGCCATGCATCTGACAATATTCAGCATGATATATCTGTATCTTCAACAGTATGTTACTATTACATGCAAAACTTCACTTGAAAAGGCAGAACTATTTTTACCGTTTTTTTACCCTTAGCCTGCTACAAAAATAATGTCTGCTCAAACTATCGCCATGTTCATCTTTTTTTCTTACATCAAATTATATTTCAAGCTTTTGAGAAACTGTTGGCAGAGGGCCAAACAGCCTGGATCCTAATGAGACGCCGAGTTACTCGGTGTCTCATCTGGATCCAAACTGTTGCAAATTTCAGTCGGGTCGCGATTAGCAGGCAAAGGGTTAAAACAAAGTCAAACCCTTTCATAATTAACCATTTACCTAATAAATAATTTCATAATGTCTTCAAACAATGTCGTCTACTCTATGAGTGGACTTTCTTTCAATTTCTCCTCTAAAACGTACGTTGTGTGTCAAACAATTTGGATCCTGATCGGACGCCGATTTTCTCCCACATTGCAGCAAGCACTTTGAGCCGCTTTCCAACATTTTCGGTGGTGAAATAGTTAATTGCAAATAGTTCTAACCATAAAAGAAATGGTATAATCAGATCTATATAATTCCAGGCACACCTCAGGAGCTATCCCCTTTGGGTATACAGTGCTCCCTCTCTACAACGACACCCTTTGGGATACGAATATTGTGTGTGTTGTTCAGAGGGAGTTGTTATAGGGAGGGAAAATCAAACATAATTAGCTTGTTTGCAGATCCCCAGATAAGGTGTATTTCGAGAACTAAAACCGTTATTCCTCTATCAAACCCTATGTTGTGACCACTCTTTAGAATCGTCACAAAGTGACGATTCTAAAGAGTGGTCACAACATAGGGTTTGATGGAGGCATAAAGAAAATACGATGGAAAAGGGTTGTTTCTGGAGTCTTGTTGTTTCGGAAACAGTGACATGCGTTGTTGTAAGGAGGGAATCGTTATTGAGAGGGCCGTTGTAGGGAGGGAGCACTATACTATGTTTACAAAGGCGTGAAAAGGCGCCTCTGTGAGAGAGTAGGTTCTCTTGATAAAAACCGTGACACAAAGAGAATTGCACAAAAAACAAACTACCTACTGTAATGCAGACATGCATTTCAATGTAACAGGACAGCACTATAGCGAGGCATTAGTGTTTCAGGACAACACCACAGCCCGGCATTTTGGCGTTTCAGGACACATACCGCAGCCACACATATTAGTGTTTCAAGGCAGTACAACAGTCAGGCATTTCAATGTAACACGACAGCACAACAACCACAAACATCGCAGCCAGGCATTGTAATGTAGCAGGAAAACCGAACAGCCAATATTTTCAGTCGGCCAGGACAACACAACAGCCTGACATTTCAGGGTAACAGGACAGTATCAGTAGTGTCGTCACATTTGTCCTTTACTTCATTGAAATATGGATATATGAATGTTTAGTCCTGACAGAATCTATATTATTCCATAAGCAAACCGAACGGCTCCAGTAGGAGGGCAGACAGATATTGCAAAACAACAGTTAGCAATTTAGCAGTGAGCAATTATCAAACAGAATTTCGAAAATACCAAATTACAAACTACCACTAAATTAGCAAAACACAGAAAGCAATTGTTAATTAGCATAGCGCGCCGACTTTCCTTACGTTGCCAGGTATACAATAAACCAACTGGAACACATGATTATATACGAAATATATAAAATTCAGTAACTCGACATTGATATTGTAAAAAGCATATGGCATAAATACAAATTTTCTCTCTGTTTCAGATTCCAAGAAAAGGTTTTTAGTGGGCCACAGATCAGGTTTTTAGTGGGCCACAGATTACTCTACAGAAAAAACCAATGCTGCATGCCAAAGACACAATTTCTATTGTTTTTTATTATTATTATTATTATTATCATTTATTATTATTATTAATTTGTATTATCATTATCACTACCATTATCATTATTATTATTCACATTATTTTTCATTTAATTATTTATACATTTATTTATTAGATCTATTTATAATTATTATATTATAATAATTATGATTATTTGCTTTGTAAGGCACTCTTTGATATTTACATTAATCCTATTAAAATGTATGCTTCTAACGGCACTACATGTATACTGTATAATCGTCCTTACAAAGAATTAAACCTTGTCGAGAACACCAGACTAACTAACCCATATTTGTAAGCAATATACATTACATGACAATACCTAGTGGCTATTCCTTTTGGTTTTATTGTACTTTATTTTCAATACTTTGTGTCCATTTTTATTCTTTTGCTAATATCATGCATCCACTCCTTTTGTTATATTGTTATTCCAACACCTAGTGTCAATTTGGGATTATTCTTTTGCCAATATTTAGTTCCGTTCCTTTTAATTTAAATGTTTTGTCAACGACTAGTGTCCATGCAAAGTGTCAATTTATTCTGGTGTCAATGTCAATATACATTACAGGACAATGCCACGACAATGCTAAGTGTCCATTAATTTTGGTTTTATTGTTTTGCCAAAACTTAATATCCATTCCTTTTGGTTGTATTAATTTGCCAATACATAGTGTCTATTCCTCCTTATTTATTGTGTTGCCAATATCTAGTGCCCGTTTCGTTTATTTATATTGTTTTTACTGCGCTGCAGTTCTGTGACTGTCGACTGTGTATTTGTGAGCATGCAAATCGTTTGTGCTTCTGTCGATTTTTGTGTTTCATTTCCTAATCTCCTACTTGTCTTCAGTTCTATTTTTGCCAATACATTAGTGTACATTCCTTTGATAATTAACCCTTTCCTTCATATAAACGCATTTTCACGCATTTGGAAACAGAATAGACCGAAACAAATCAGACGGCTCCTATGGAACCAGGGTCTGCTCTGTTTGCTTATAAAATTTGATAGATCTGCTTCTGTAGTTTCTGAAATAGCTACAGCGTTACACCTTCTACTTATCACTACAACTAGTGTGTCCATGAATATTCAGTAAGTATTGAACTTTTGAATAAACATAGAACAGGGAAAGGGTTAATCTGTCCATCCATATGCCAAGCTTACTTCGTCACTTTGAATATAATAAAAAGGGAAAGGGTTAGGTTAACGCGTCTATCTAGTTCTATCTACTTCTCCTAAAATATGTTTGCTATATTACTCAAAACAAAGTTTTGCATGTTTTCTAACGTTATTTATCAAGGGCATTGCTTTCATACACCAATTAACATTTTACGAGATCACATGTCGTCAAAACGAAAAAGTTTCAGTGTAAACGTAACACTTTACCTGATGAATAATCATGTATGAAATAATGACATCATGAATATCAAGTACCTGAGGTTTTATTTGACCACGGCAAAAACTTCAGAATCAGTTTTACAGTATCTCTTAAGCAAACATAGTAGCCATATGAGCCGTCTGATCTGAATATGCGGTGGTCTAGTAGTAACGCGCTTGACTTCCAGTCCGGAGGTCCGGGGTTCAAATCCCGGTCCCTCCCGGAAATTTCAGAGACGCTTTTCAGTGTCTCGCACCACACCTCTTCTCCACCCAGGGGTTAAAATGGTTACCTGTGAGGGTCACTAGCTGCACGATTGCGCCATATGTTAGCAGTGCACAATATTGTAGGCGAATGACCCAGTGACCAGGGGAGTAAATGTACAGTCGGCTGAACGGTCATTCGGACTGAAAGTAGACTATAACTAGGTACTTTACTTTTACTCTGTTTGCAAATGCGCGAAAATGCGTTTATATAACGAAAGGGGTTAACCCATTCCTCCATAAGCTATTTTAGACTCAACCTCTTTGAACGAATCTACCCAAAAGGAGCATTTACTAGAGAAAAGTAAAATTTTAGAATTGTGTTGTTTGAAACCATTGTGATAAATAGAGCATTTGCTCCTATGGGAGCAATTGCTCTATTTATCACAATGGTTTCAAGAAATGGTTATCACAGAGGCGTAGAAAGGCGTATTTATGGGGAAAATTAGGGTTAATACGGTCATTGGAAAGCAGTATATGCACAGTCCGAAGGCTATACTGTTTCATCACAAATTTGTTTCCATAGGGTTGGACAAAAGAATCATTGAAGAAACTACCCCTCAGCTGAAACTAAGTTTGATTCATGATACACGCTAAGTTCAGTTCATTTCGTATTTATGTTATAAATGTGAAAAAGGTGTGAAAATTGCACGAAAATAAGAAACTAGTCCTTACCACCAGTTTATTTGTCCCAAAGCCTCAAAATCGCCGCAAAGAAATCGCTTGAAAGATATGCCATAGCCTTTCTTCTCTGAACTGCCGCAGTGGCATACTGAGAGTAGAAGAAGAGGAGACACAATTCTCAGAACGGCATGCGGTCCCATCTTCTTTCAACCTGTTTACTTGACACTTTGATAGGTTAGAATCTCCTCTGATCGTGTAATGATATCTGAAAATGTTATGATGCCAAGAAGAATTTTAAAAATCAAACAAATCTTTACCTCAGGTATACATCGAACTTGTTGCAACCGTAGTGTTAAATACATTCGAACTTGCAATCGTAACTACTCGCTGTATTCCGTCAGGGTTAGATGAAGCTGAGGTGTTCCGAGTGTCGAACTTGGTGAGACGCCGAGTGATTACGCGTCCCAGCAGAGTTCGTACTGTTTGCAAACAACACAATACACCAACTTTCAGTTTCAGCGCCCAATGGTGACGTATCTGTACTCTGCCAGGTGTCGTCGGAGCTAAATAAATGGCGAATCCTCCTTTTATAATATGACAATATATGGTCCGTTGAACAGATTAATCTAATGTTTGATATTTACTGTCTGATCCTACGTTGATAACTCAGCTACAGTCAGACCTTTGATACAATACATCCAAATGATATGTCGAATCAATATTGTACATACTGTTTGACATTTTAACTCTTCGCTTGCTGAATTTTTAAACACATTTCTCCTTCTTTACCCATGCCCTGTTGTATAATTACATATATATCTTCAATGTGTACAAGTATTTCGCCGTGCAATCACTGCTGTGGAGTGTACTGGTTGCACAATCAACTTGTAAATAGTGCAGACCCTGATGCGACAGCTCCTTCAGGAGCTGTCTCATCTTGGTCTTCACTATTTACAGGTAGGTATAATGACGTGAATAGCAAGCGAAGGGTTAATTATGTTTTGTAAAGAGATTGGAGTAAACTCCTTTTTTAAAATCTTCAAAAGACGATAATCTTAGCCGACGAAATTTGTTTGGCAGCTCAACAGAAAAAGTTCAGGTCCTAACCGTTACCCCGCTGTGAAAACATAAGGTGTGCTCATGATAAGATGTGCTGTAATTTTGTCTATTTCCGGTACGTTTAAGCTTTTGACCCTTTCCCCCATACTGGCGCATTTTGACGCCTCTATATAAGACGTTTTTTGAAACCATTGTGATAAACAGAGCATTTTACTCCTATGGAGAAATGCTCTTTTTATTACAATGGTTTCAAAACTATACAATTCTAAACGTGTCCGTTATGCTAGTAAATGCTCCGTTTCGGTAGATTTATTCAAAGAGGTTGGGTCTAAAAAAATAGCCTATGAGGGAATGGGTTAAGCTCGGAGTCTCATCTGGATCTAAACTGTTTGCAAATGTGAGTCAGGTCGCAGGATAAGCGGGATTAAGGTTAATTCGAAACTTTGCTTTTCGTGCCAATAAAAGATACCTAGTTCAGCGGCTAGCTGGCTATTTTCACTTTTGTTCTAGTTTTCCACCAATGAGAAACTGTTACATTGTAATTTGCATATGACCTAGTAGTAAACTGTATTTTCATTAGTGAATATCTTGACTGGCATACAACCTTTTTATATGCCTCTACACATTCCGAAACTATGTAAAATTCTGATATACAGTCTACTAACGTGTCGAATTTCCTGGGGTAATTATTATGATATTGCAGTTCTTTCAAACACCATATTTTATGATAATTAGCTGCTTCGGCCTTGCAAATTGAATTCAATGCAATAATTAACATAATCACAACACATGCTGGCACCATGTTACACAGACATGTTCTATAAACTTCTTAGAGTTCAGTCAAAACGCCATATAGTACAGAAAGTAATTATTTACGCAGATATTTAGCATGGGACCGAAGACTGTCGACTGTCGAAAGTTCTGTTCTTAAAATAGATATTAAGACCTGGAAATTCCCATAAAATCAAAGTACTGATGTACTGATATTTATCACCTCATGGTAATGGTTGCTGAGCAATATTACCAGTTTGTCGAAACCTCTATTAAACTTTCAAACCTTTACTATCATTTTGCTATCAATTAATACAACATTTGATCATAAGTCCACTTTGACGAACAGGTAGTTTGCCGAAACCACCATAATTCACAGGCAGTGCTGTAGGAAATAAAGAAGAAGGGTTGTTTAGTATATTAGAGTAGTGGTATTAATAGTATTAATTACTATCCCCGACCAAAGCACCGAGACTCTGGTTGTTGGCTCTCTATGATATAAAGCTTCTTACTGAAGGCTATTACTATGGCTCTATCACATGGGGCTTGGGCTCATAGAGTAGGTTATATTGTTTTAAAAATACACGTAGATTCAGTTAATGATGTCATTAATGATGATGCACACAAGTCGATTAAAGCGTTGATCTAGGCTAAATAAATACAGTTCTTTATGGAATTACAGAATCTGCACAAACACAAACTTTATGCTTTAAAGTGCATTCAATTTCTGATCTTCATATCAATACAAATATAAGCGCTTTCATGTACATTTATAAAAGGTAAACTAAAGAACTAACTTGAGATAGTTTTAAAACATTACTTTGACATCGTACATTTTAAAAGTGATTTCCTATAAAAGCAACTTGAAATATTTCAATAAATGCTTCTTCTACTCCAATTCATTTTCATTGCATGCTTCTCTGCTAGTATAATAACATGCAACCCTTCATAGATCTAGTTCTCTGTACTAGTAGAATCTCCAAACATTGAAATAAATATTGCAGAGATTGTTTTGTACATTGTGCCAATATTTGAATGCCGCTGAATATCTTTTTAAAAGATATTTCTTGTTATAGTCTACTTTCAGTCCGAATGACCTCTCAGCCGACTGTACATTTACTCCCCTGGTCACTGAGCCATTCGCCTACAATATTGAGCACTGCTAACATATGGCGCGGTACCGGTTAGTGACCCTCGCAGGTACCCATTTTAACCCCTGTGTGGAGAGGAGGCACCCTCCCACGGTTGGGAGACACTGAAAAGCGTCTCTAAATGTTTGAGTTGGTCCAGCCAGGATTCGAACCCCGGACCCTGGGTTATCAGCTCAACGCTCAACTTCATTGTATGTTTGGCACCTTGTCCTTTACTCCATTGTCGGTATATTTGGCACCATTGTACCTTACTGCAGTGTGAGTATAACTGGCACCTTTATCGCTTGCTTCATTATGTCTTCCCCCCCCCCCCCACAATATTTATATGGGGGAGACATATTGTTTTCGTGAGAGTTGTCTGTCTGTCCGTCTGTCTGTATGTCCGTCTGTCCGTCACACTTTTTGTCCGGACGATAACTTCAATATGCCTGATGCCAGTTGATTGAAACTTCATATATGGAAAGAGCATAATGAGAGGAAGTGTCATGCACAATGTCCATAACTCTGGCTTCACTAATATAGGAGTTGTTGTCCATTGTAAAAATATTCACACTTTTTTGTCCGGACGATAACTCCTATATGACTCATGCCATTGGATTGAAACCTCATATATGGAAAGAGCATACTGAGAGGAAGTATCATGCACAAGGTCCATAACTCTGGCTTCACTAATATAGGAGTTATTGCCCCTTGTAAAAAAAAATCACACTTTTTTGTTCGGACGATAACTCTTATATGGCTCATGCCATTGGATTGAAACTTCATATATGGAAAGACCATGACAAGAGGAAGTGTCATGCACAAGGTTCATAACTCTGGCTTCACTAATATAGGAGTTATTGTCCCTTGTAAAAATATTCACACTTTTTTGTCCGGACGATATCTCCTATATGGCTCATGCCATTGGATTGAAACTTCATATATGGAAAGACCATGACAAGAGGAAGTGTCATGCACAAGGTCCATAACTATGGCTTCACTAATATTGGAGTTATTGTCCTTTGTAAAAAAATCACAATTTTTTGTCAGGACGATAACTCCTATATGGCACATGCCATTGGAGTGAAACTTCATACATGGAAATATCATAATAAGAGAAAGTATCATACATAAGATCCTTAACTTGGGCTTCAATAAATTCAGAGTTATTGCCCATTGTACATTTCTTTAACGCTTTCTTGTCCGGACGATAACTCCTACATGGCTCTTGCCATCGTATTGAAACTTCATACATGGAGAGAGCATGATGAGAGAAAGTGTCATGAACAAGGGCCATAACTCTTGCTTCAGTACTTTTGGAGTTATTGCGCTTTGTTATATTTTGGCCGATCAATAACTCCTGTTCGACTGATGCTATTGGAATGAGATTTTATTTATGGAAAGGGCATGATGAAAGTAAGTGTCATGTACAAGGGCCATAACTCTGGTATCAATATTTTTTGGAGTTATTAGCTGTTATCATTTTGTTTGGCAAGTGCATAATGAGGGGAAGTATCATTCATCATGTCCATAACATTTTTAGTGATTTCCCTTTACATATTGTTTTTATTAGAGGGGAGACATCCGTTTTTGTGACAAAAACCTCTAGTTGTGATTATTTCTCGCGCCACTGTCACTTACCACAATGTGAGTACAGTTGGCATCGATGTACCTTATTTCGTTGTAGTTATAATTGACACTTTTATCCTTTACTTCATTGTATGTATATTTGGCACATCACATTTTCCCTTACTTCATTCTGAGTATATTTGTCACCTATACCCCTTATTTAATTGTGAGTGTATTTGTCACCTTTACCATTTACTTAAGTGTGCGTGTATTAGACTCCTCTATCCCTTACTTCATTGTAAGTATAATTGGCACATTTTTCCTTACTGCATTCTGAGCATAATCATCACCTGTGTCCCATACTTCAGTGTGAGTATATTTGGCACCTTTATTCCTGACTTTATTGTTAGTATATTTGGCACCTATGCTCATTACTTCATTGTGAGTATAAATCCTACCCCTGAACCTTACTTCATTGTGAGTATAATTGTCAGCCCTTGTCCTTTACTTCATTGTGAGTATAATTCCCACCCCTGACCCTTACTTCATTGTGAGTATAATTCTCAACATTGTCCTTTACTTCATTGTTAGTATACCTGGCACCTTTGTCTCTAACTTTATCGTGAGTATATTTTGCACCTATGTCCCTTACTTCAATGTGAGTATATTTGTTACCTCTGTTACCCCTTACTTCATTGCGAGTATAATTGGCACCTTTACTACTTACTCCATAGTAATAGCATTTGGCACCCGTTTATATTTCGCAAGTGAGATCAACTTCATGCAAATTACGTTGGAGAACATAATTTATGTACCTTTGTTCGCCTTCAGTTTAAAGAACTGAACAAATATCACTGTGGTGCAAGCTGTACGGCCGCAAATGTTTAGATGTGATGAAAATCGGCAGCGGTGTAATTCTTACGATAATTTGAATCTTACAAAATACATCTTTCAGTCCGAGAATATACGATTTAGAGACGCTTATTACACCAGCAAATCATCAGTCAAATGTAAGTTGTCAGTGCTGATCTAATACGTAATTATATATAAATAATATTTTAGAATCATGACAAATCATAACTTTGTGCAGTTTTTATTGTTTTGAGTTTCAAATCATTCCAATCTATATGCCTATTTGGACAACGAAAATGTCCGAGGATACCGAAGTCACGGCGCCTATATAAACGGCTGCATTCTAGAAATTGAGTAGTTGGGGGCTGGCGATGGAAGAGTTAACATCGTCAGAACAAGAATAAGGATATATTGGGACTTTGGTTTGATTATACAGTTTGTCTCAGAGTTGAAGCTTCGGCTCAGAGTTGCAGACGCTGTATTATACCGGGTCGCAAATATACCTTGTTGGGTGCTCCAAGCATTAGATCCTAGGACTTTGGGTTGAAGTGTATGTCCTCGGGTATCGACAGAGTTGCAGCTTCGGCTCAGAGTTGTTGATGCTCCAGGCATAGTGTAGCCCGGGTCGTAGAGTGGTGCTTGACCCCAAGCATTTACAAGACTGCATGTAGCTTGAGGCATTTAAGTAATCTACAGAGTTCTATAAATTTATATAGACCCGAAGCATAGACTTCAAGCACGACCTCAATCACATACCTCAAGCACGACTTGAAGCACATACCTCAAGCACGACTTGAAGCATACTGACTTGAGGCAAGACCTCAAGCAGTGATTACCCCAGCTAGGACTGTCTGTTCTATTACTCTAGATAGGCATGAGTTGTCGTCACGCAGATATAGGTGACTTTTGATTATTTTACGCAAGCTCAGATCTTTCAAGTAGATCGACCTGAAGCATTATAATTAGTGATTCGTTATTTTTATATCATACTCCATGTAAATAATATCAAGTTCTGTATTTTATTTGTTTAATCAATCACACGGCAAGGTAGCCTGAGGAAAATTTATATATTGCTTCAAGCAAAGCAGCTTGAAGTCCATAAACTAGATTTTTACTGTTTCTATTATATAACCGCTCGGAAAATATACAATCACACACAAATCACGTTACAAATTTGGTGGCAGCGCGGTGGGATACACTTGACTTCAGATCGTTGTCAAAATTCACTGCTTCAAGATCATGGCTTCAGGAAATATGTATACACATGAGCTTGCCATATTACAAGCAGAGCTTCAAGCACTTAAACTCGAGAATGAGAAGCTCAGAATGGAGAAAGAAATAACACTGCTTGAGAGTGAATTGTCTCGGAGACCAGTAACCTCCACTCCTGCCTATGACTCTGGCATTAACATACCAGATCTAACTCCAGAGGTGGGGTCGCACACCCCAAGGAGTATTGAGAGTCAGTCTATGGCACAAGATACATTGCCAACACCTATTCTGAAGCATACCCTTCGAGATGATCATGGACCCCGAGTTTCTTTTGATGATAGTCCTATAGTAAGGAGAAGAGGAAGAATTCTGCAAGATGTACCTGAGGGTAATGTTCAGGATCATGGAAAGAAGGGTGCAATGATTAAACCTGCCACTTATGATGGCACAGGGTCATGGTTAGATTATAAAGCCCACTTCGACGCATGTGCGACGATAAACAAGTGGACAGAGAAAGATAAGGGACTTTACTTAGCTGTTTCCCTACGGGGACAAGCTCAGGGTGTGTTCGGAAATTTAGCTTCCAAATCAAATGACTACTCCGAGCTGGTCAATGCACTTCAGGACAGATTTCAGCCTTCAAACCAAACCGATTTATATCGAGTACAGTTACGGGAGAGGCGACAGAAGGCTAAAGAGAATCTATCAGAGCTTGCTCAAGACATTAGGCGGCTCACAAATTTAGCCTACCCAACAGCCCCGGGTGACTTGAGAGAAACCCTGGCGAAAGAGCAATTTATTGACTCCTTGCACAGCTCTGAGATACGTATAAGAACAAAACAGGCAAGACCTCACAATCTCAATGATGCTGTCAGACATGCTATTGAGTTCGAGGCTTATGACAAGGCTGAGCGGAAACGACTTGAAGGTACAGGGAGTGTACTTCAAGCAGAGTCGAAATGCCCTATTCAAAAGACAGATAGTGAATTACAAACCCTAACGTCGTCTCTTGATGACCTAAGGGAGCAATTTGAGCATTTTGCAAAACAGAATCAATCAGAGCAGAGACCGTTCAGAAGAGAATACCCCTATCAAACTTCGGGCTTTAGAGGATCGTATAGACGTGGGGTCAGGTTTCGAGGTCAAAATCGCTTGAATCAGCAACGGGGAACTAGACCAAATCAAAGGCATGAAGATGCTGGTCGAAGTCAGACCCCAGCAAATAGCACTAAGAGTGAAGCGACCTCAAACTCTAAGCAATTACAAGAAAAGACAGTTAACAACAGTAGCTTAAAAGGTTCAGGTCTCTATGTACAGGCAACACTGAATGATGTCCCTGTTAACTGCTTAGTGGACACAGGCGCAACACTTTCATTACTGTCAAATGATGCCTGGGAACGGGTCGAGACAAAACCTCAGATATTCGAATATGAAAGAGAAATCGTCACCGCCTCAGGTGATCCACTCGACGTGAAAGGAGTCGCCACCGTTTGGCTGGACCTCAACGCAGTCAGTATGAGTGCAAAATGCTTGTTGCTGACATACAAATGGAAGTAATCCTAGGATTGGATTTCTTGAAGAATAACAAAGGCACGGTAGATGTCGAGGCAAATACCCTGACACTAGGGCATAATATTTGTCTCTTGAACACAACTGGGAACTTTGGGTGTTTCCGTATAGTTGTAGCTGAGAGAACAGAAGCTCCAGCAAGGTCAGACATTATATTGAAGGGAAAGATAGAGAGTAGTGACCAAGCTAAGGAGAGCATGTGCTTGGTAGAGTCTTCAGAAAAGCTGTTACAATCCGAGAAAGGAATGGTAGCTCGAGGCTTAGTATCTGGTTGTCAAGAAGTACCAATACGGTTGATGAATGTGTCCAATGAGACTCAAATATTTTATCCTGGGACACACATAGCTAACGCAACCCCTGTCTCAGAAGTTCAAAAGATAAAACCTCAAGTCAAACAGCTGAAACCAAACACTGCAGTGCCCGAGCACTTGCAAGAACTTTACACACGAACAGTACATGACTTGACCTCATCCCAGCAGAAGGATGTGGCCCGACTGCTGAATAAGTACACAGACGTCTTCTCCAAGCACGACTCTGACATAGGCCGAACAGGAATCATTAAGCATAAGATTTCAACAGGAGATGCGAAACCAATTAAAAACAAGCTCCAAGGCGTGTTCCTGTTCATATGAACCAGGAGGTTGATGACCAAATTGAAAATATGCTTGAGAAAGGCCTTCAAAAAGTCCTTGGGCTAGCAGTATAGTACTAGTTCGGAAGAAGGATGGGTCTCAGAGATTCTGTATAGACTACAGAAAGTTGAATGATATAACCACCAAGGATGCGTACCCTCTACCTCGAGTAGATGAATCTTTAGATCAGTTGTCTGGGAACAAATGGTTTTGTTGCTTAGATTTAAATGCAGGGTATTGGCAGGTTGAGTTAGATGAGGAAGATAGAGAAAAATCGGCATTTAATTGTAGAAAAGGTCTCTATGAATTCACCGTGCTTCCGTTTGGCTTATGCAATGGGCCAGCAACGTTCGAAAGGCTGATGGAGACGGTGTTATCAGGCCTTCACTGGCAGACCTGCTTGGTATACCTGGACGACATAATTATAGTAGGCAAAACGTTTGAGGTCATGCTGAAGAACCTGAGTGACGTCCTAGATCGGTTACGAGGTGCAAACCTGAAGTTAAAGCCACGAAAATGCACATTGTTTGCCACAGAAGTAGAGTTTCTAGGATACATAGTCTCGGATGATGGCATCAGAACTGACCCCAAGAAAACTGAATGCATTAGGTCATGGCCTGAACCAAAGTGTGTTCGGGATATTCGGTCTTTTCTGGGGCTTTGCAGTTACTACAGGAAGTTCGTTTTTCAATTCTCAGAGATTGCCAAACCACTGCATAAGTTAACTGAAAAGGGTTCAGTCTTCATGTGGTCGGAAGAATGTTCAAGAGCCTTTGAAATACTGAAAGAAAAGTTGTGTGAGGCACCAATATTGGCTCACCCTGACTTCAAACATTCCTTCATCCTGGACACAGACGCTAGCGATCTGGCAATAGCTGCAGTCTTGTCTCAGAGTATTGATGGTGTTGAAAGAGTGATTGCCTTTGCAAGCAGGACTCTCACAAAGTCTGAGAGACGATATTGCGTTACCAGAAAGGAACTATTGGCGGTAGTGCACTTCGTGAAATACTTCCGCCACTATCTCTATGGAAAGCAATTTTTGCTACGAACGGACCATGGCTCCCTACGCTGGTTAACCAATTTCAAGAACCCTGAGGGTCAGGTGGCTCGATGGCTAGAGATATTGTCATCATATGACATGAAAATAGAACACCGCCCTGGTAGATTACACAAAAATGCCGATGCTTTGAGCAGAAGACAGTGCAAACAGTGCGGCTTAGATTGTCTAAAGACTGAAATAAACAGTTACCCCAAAACAGCTCAGATAAACACATTAGAGGAAACACCAGCAGGTACAGATCAGATTGACCTCAGGACTTTGCAGTCTGAGGATGAAGGAATAATGAAGCTGAAACAATGGTTAGAGCAAGGAGAGAGACCAAACAGAGAAGTAGTTAGGTCAGAAAGCTACTTTGTGAAGTCAGTGGAATAGACTTAGGGTTCAGGATCAACTGTTGGTGAGAAGATGGGATGAGTTTGAAATAAATTCCGTTCGTTGGCAGGCAGTCATTCCACTGCGACATAGGAGAACCGTGTTGACGTACGCACATGATATGAAGGCAGCTGGACATCTTGGAATCAAGAAAACTCTGGCAAAAAATCGGCAAATATATTATTGGCCTGGAATGTCCATTGACGTGAAGATGTACGTAAATGGGTGTAAAATATGCGCAAAACGAAAAGGACCTGGGAAGCTCAAGAAAGCTCCCATGCAGATCACACGCAGTGGGTACCCTGTTGAAAGAATTGCCATGGATATTCTAGGAGAATTGCCTCAGACAGATAATGGCAACAAATATATCTTGGTGATATCTGACTACTTTACAAAGTGGACAGAGAGTTATCCCTTACGAAATATTGAAGCAATTACTGTTGCAAAAGTAGTAATTGAGCAGTTCATCTCAAGGTTTGGGATACCCCGATACATTCATTCAGATCAAGGCAGACAATTTGTTAGTAGAGTCTTCTTGGAAATGTGTAAACCTCTTCGAATAGAGAAGACAAAAACAACACCCTATCACCCCGAGTCAGACGGGATGGTTGAGAGGTTTAACAGAACGCTGTGCACAATGCTCAGCGCTTTTGTAGACGAAAATCATAAAGACTGGGACCAACAATTGCCGTACGTATTGATGGCTTCAGTTCGCTTCTTAAAAAATAGTATACAAGAATTTCACTCTAAATACGTGTTTGTCCCAGCTGATAAAGCGTCAAACAATGTAATTATCGTTTGACGACTTTATTATGTGGATGTTTTAGAACAAGAACTAACTAAGACAAAGTCATATATTGGGGTCTCTAAGTCTGAAAACGACATAATATCTGAACATGTTAATAAATGTAAACAGTTCAATGCTGATATATTAATCACACACCATAAACTTCCGACGATGTACTGGATACCTAAACTCCATAAAACGCCATATAAATCACGCTTCATAGCAAATTCTGTCTCGTGCACAACAACTGCACTATCCAAACTAATTACATCGTGTCTAACAGCGGTCAAAGAACATGTCAAGCGTTACTGCGATAAAGCTTATGAGAATTCAGGAATTAACCTTTTTTGGTCTATTAAAAACTCCAATGAGGTTTTAACTAAATTAAAAATCAAGCAACACCAAGCTAACACTATAAGCACTTATGATTTTTCTACACTTTATACCACATTACCACACGATCTAATTAAGATCAAACTTACTAATCTGATAAATAAAACATTTGCCAGAGAAAAAGTATCATTTATTGCCTGTAATTCTAGACATGCGTTCTTTACCAATGATGTTACAAATAAATATACCTCATGGACATGTTTAGATCTTTGTGACGCGATTACGTTTCTGTTAGACAATATATTTGTTCGTTTTGGTAATTCTGTTTATCGCCAGGTTATTGGTATTCCAATGGGAACCAATTGTGCTCCTTTAATTGCAGACTTGTTTTTGTTTTGTTATGAACGGGATTTTATGCTTAACCTTAACAGCGATTCACAGGCGGATGTCATCAATGCCTTTAACAATACAGCACGTTATTTAGACGACATTTTTAATATTGATAACCCATACTTTGATTCTATGATAACCTCAATTTACCCTAGGGAGCTCAAGCTTAATAAAGCAAATAGTTCTAACATATCTGCAGCCTTTTTAGATTTAAATTTATCTATAAACAATGGAACAATTTCTTCTGGAATTTATGACAAAAGGGATGATTTTAATTTTAAAATAGTTAACTATCCTCATTTGGATGGGGATGTTCCCCGAGCTACATATTACGGTGTATACATTTCTCAGCTTATTCGTTTTGCTAGAGCTTGTTCCTCTGTTGATGATTTTAACAATCGTAACCTTATTATCACTGAAAAACTACTAAAACAGGGCTACAGATATGACAAACTTCGTAAAACATTTTCAAAATTTTACCACCGTAATATTCTACTCATCAGCAAATACAATTGTAATTTACGTACTTTTCTAAAGTTAGGTATTTCACATCCGGAGTTTTACGGTGATGTCATTTACAAACTTCGAAAAATTATTGGACATACTTATTTTGATACTTTGTTTGTCAAACGTATAAAACAATTCATTAAAAAGGGATATGACCCCTCTATATTGCAGCACACTACATGCTTGGTGGTCGACCCCTTTACAGTTGGTCATTATGCTTTCCTCTTTACTTGTGCGACGACGGAAAAGGCTTAATACTCTATGAAGATTCCCTCTGAAACCCGTTTACGGAGGGAGGAAATTAGATATTTGTATTTTGCTAGTTCTGTCGTACCCCAAATGACTACTCCACAGCTGCTCTGACCTGAATAGCCATCGAGTACATGCCTACGATGTCAAGTTTATTCTTTTTCAAACAAAACAGTTGTGTATGATTAATATCCACTGGTAATTATATTTTCTTGCGATTGATCATTTAAATGTCGCAGTAGAAGTGTTTCAAATAGTTTTCCAGTACTTTTAAATTATGACGTCATTTACATGATGACGTCGCTTGTTTACTTCTAATAGCGTTCATTTTCAAATCATTTTCATTTTGGCATACATCGTTACGCATGTTGTGGTGTTGTCTGGAGGGGGAATTTTATTTACATTTTGACTTTGGTGAAAGTGGGATAAGGACGAGGTTGGGTACCCATAAACCAGGTTCAAGTCCCCCAGTAGCCCTTTTTTATTGCTTTTGGCTGCTGGCCGTTCCAAGGCGGCACTCCTGCTTTCAGCCTACTGAATTTTGTTTTTTAATATGCTTAATGTTTAATGTGTTTCGTCTTGTTCTGAAAATTGAATACCGCTTAAGCCGGTGCTAGGGGGCGTGAGCAGTGTTGCACTTTCAATTACTGTTCATGAACAGACTCAATAAAACCGGGTCTGCAATTTTCTCTTTTTGTGTTGCAATTTTTGCTCTCGAGGATCACCTCCCTTTAGAATTTATAATATTCACAACAGCAGGTGTTAAGTGCTTGTGTGGCGGCCGTAAAACGTCGCCCCGTACTTCATTCTCAGTGTTGTTATACCTTCTGATCCTTCGAGATCATGAATTTCAGTACTTCTTGTTCTGAAAATTGAATACCGCTTAAGCCGGTGCTAGGGGGCGTGAGCAGTGTTGCACTTTCAATTACTGTTCATGAACAGACTCAATAAAACCGGGTCTGCAATTTTCTCTTTTTGTGTTGCAATTTTTGCTCTCGAGGATCACCTCCCTTTAGAATTTTGATATGCGTCCTGTTATGTTTTGTCTTGTGGCTTTACCGTTTCTCGTTAGATGGTGTTTGATGCGGTGTCATTCCGTGTGTGGCTCTCCCTGTTTGACTATTTTTCCATATTTACCGCTCAGCAGAGCATGACACTACTGGTTTGACCCCAAACATGATGATGCTAGGGCGTGAAGTTTCAACCCCTCTTGACCTGATATATGAGATGCCGTCTGGGATCAAGTCGATCCCCGTGAATCAGTGGGTATGGGAGTTACAGGATAACTCGGAGACGGCTCACAAGTTTGTCAGACTTACACAACAGAATCCATTAATCGACAGAAAAGAAACCATGATGTCAAGCTATCATATGAGAAGTTTGAAGCTGGAGATAGTGCATATGTATACTTCCCTGTAAAGAAAGTAGGGCACTCATCGAAGTTCACCTCATTTTGGAAAGGCCCTTTTGCAGTCAAAGAAAGAATATCAGATGTTCTGTACAAAGCAAACTGCGGGTATCAAGGCACGTTCCAGGTCATACATGTTAACCGAATGAAGAAAGCCAAAAGTCAGGTGCTTCAGGAAGAGAGTGAAGAAAATGAGATAGAAATAGGCAGGGATGACAATGTCTTGCCGACAGATGCTGAGTTAGATATACATGAACCTGAAGCAGAAGCCGAAGGTAAGGAACATGATTTTACTAGATCTGGAAGAAGAGTGAAATTACCAGCATGGCGAAAAGACTTTGTCATTTCTACTTTCAGGTCTGAGATGGCGAAGACCAAGAACACACCCCGAAGTCAACCCACGCTATGTCCCTCATGTAGAGAAAATGTCCCTAAGGGTGAAAAGTTTGAGCAGCACCTGGTTGAATGTGCGAAGACAAGACTGTTTTGCACCCAATGTCCAATGACCTTCAAGAGACAACTCTACTTAACCAGGCACCTGAAGATGCAGCATGGCATCGACGAGAAGAAAGGAAACAAACAGGGTGACCAGGAAGACCCAAGCACATCCCATGCAAAAAGTGGACCCAGTACATGTACAACTCTGAAAGAATCAAATGTTGACAGTGGGAGTGAGGAGAGTAGTGAGTCGAGTGAAAATGAAAGTGATTGGGATCTTGATCCTGAAGTAAGCGTTGCTGAGGATCAGATTAAGTCAGATGCATGCAGACCAAAGGAGAAATCAGAGTTGTTATTGGGAAGACTGGTCAGGAAAAGCACAAATCCTGACCCTGTCAGTGCTGGAAAGAAACGCAAAAGTTCCGATGAGAATGTGAGTGAGTTCAGAGTTTCACAGAAAGAAAGTGTAGGAATCAAGAGATTAAAGATAGAGACTTCAGAAAAAGGAGTTCAGGTTGCACCTGAGGTAGTAGAAAGTGCTACTCAGTCAAATGCATCAAGAGAAGTTCAACCTTCCAAAGTGATTCAGAATAAATGTGAAACCTGCGAGATCTACTTTGACAACCTTGCTATGCTGTATATACACCGAGGGTGTCACACAACTGGAAATGAGCTAAGGTGTAATGTCTGTGGAGAGGAGTGTTCTGACAAAATGGCATTCTTCATACACCTCACTATGGGACACGTGTCAAAGGCGTAATCCTCAGAATAGTTTGACGTTCTATTTGTTCAAGTTAAATGTTGGATTTTTCTTAACCAAGAGATTTTTGAGATAGCAACAAGCAGTTGTGATTCTCGGAGTTTTTCACCATTGCATTTTTTGTGCTTTTTATCATGAGAGTGAAGTTCTTATTTTTAATAAATGGGAGCGGGACGCTCCGAAATCAGAGGCGTGGGTAATGTGATGGAAATCGGCAGCGGTGTAATTCTTACGATAATTTGAATCTTACAAAATACATCTTTCAGTCCGAGAATATACGATTTAGAGACGCTAATTACACCAGCAAATCATCAGTCAAATGTAAGTTGTCAGTGCTGATCTAATACGTAATTATATATAAATAATATTTTAGAATCATGACAAATCATAACTTTGTGCAGTTTTTATTGTTTTGAGTTTCAAATCATTCCAATCTATATGCCTATTTGGACAACGAAAATGTCCGAGGATACCGAAGTCACGGCGCCTATATAAACGGCTGCATTCTAGAAATTGAGTAGTTGGGGGCTGGCGATGGAAGAGTTAACATCGTCAGAACAAGAATAAGGATATATTGGGACTTTGGTTTGATTATACAGTTTGTCTCAGAGTTGAAGCTTCGGCTCAGAGTTGCAGACGCTGTATTATACCGGGTCGCAAATATACCTTGTTGGGTGCTCCAAGCATTAGATCCTAGGACTTTGGGTTGAAGTGTATGTCCTCGGGTATCGACAGAGTTGCAGCTTCGGCTCAGAGTTGTTGATGCTCCAGGCATAGTGTAGCCCGGGTCGTAGAGTGGTGCTTGACCCCAAGCATTTACAAGACTGCATGTAGCTTGAGGCACTTAAGTAATCTACAGAGTTCTATAAATTTATATAGAACCGAAGCATAGACTTCAAGCACGACCTCAAGCACATACCTCAAGCACGACTTGAAGCACATACCTCAAGCACGACTTGAAGCATACTGACTTGAGGCAAGACCTCAAGCAGTGATTACCCCAGCTAGGACTGTCTGTTCTATTACTCTAGATAGGCATGAGTTGTCGTCACGCAGATATAGGTGAATTTTGATTATTTTACGCAAGTTCAGGTCTTTCAAGTAGATCGACCTGAAGCATTATAATTAGTGATTCGTTATTTTTATATCATACTCCATGTAAATAATATCAAGTTCTGTATTTTATTTGTTTAATCAATCACACGGCAAGGTAGCCTGAGGAAAATTTATATATTGCTTCAAGCAAAGCAGCTTGAAGTCCGTAAACTAGATTTTTACTGTTTCTATTATATAACCGCTCGGAAAATATACAATCACACACAAATCACGTTACACTAAGATGGCGGACAAAACGGAGGCTGAAAGGTAAGCATCACATTTTACACTGTTTAAACTATGTAGATTTTTCTTTCAGTCATTTAATTGGTGCCATAACACAGAATTATAACGCGCGTCTACAGCGGCGTACCCCCTTGTGGTTCATGTCTGTGTGTAAGGCTCAAAATCTTCGGTAAACTTTGCAGAAACTGAAAGTCAGAAATCGAATCGAGAAGGAGGTCATATTTTGCCTCATTGTAAGCTTACCAACTACGCTAAACATTTTCTAACACTGTGGGTATATGCATCTGAGCCCGCTATTAACGTTGAGTTACCTAGTTTGTGGCACAGATCTACATTTTGTCTTTGGAGACGTTTGAAAATAATGTCGAGTGTACGGTTTAGCCATTAGAGGTAAAAGTGCACTGTACGGTTTAGACCCGATTGTTTTTTGTACGATTTAGCCACGATTTTCTTTCGAAAAACTGTACGGTTTAGACACAAAACAAATGCTACCATTTGAATCTGCGCCGGAGGTCTAGATAGTATAATCCCAACTATTTATTATGGATCTTCCTTCATGCAATGCATGATTGCGATTATGACAGCATATCACAAACAATTAGGATCGAGATCAGAAGCACAGTTTATAATTGGTTTAAACGTATTTTAGTTTTAAATATTTGCATGAATATTGAATGACAACACAAAGGAAAAGAAAAGGATGGAAACGAAAACAAGACTGCTTATTGTGTTTCTCCCCAATCACCGTAACAACTGCACTCGCTTTATGCAGAAATGACTGCCCGTTATTGTACTATATTAATTGTACTGAAAAACTAATTAAATTAATTAAGCAGGATATATCAGTTTATACAAAAACTTTTTGAGAAAGATACTTCAGAATAAAAGAAAACATAAATAACTAAATAAAAGAAACAAAAAAAAAGAAACGAAGGTTGGCACATATATGTAGAGAGGTCTAGGATTCTGAACAGTACAAGCACATTCGAAAGAAGGTGAGCGTTACCGAGTTTATTAGAATCGTTTTGAGGTTTGGGTAAACCGATGTACTGCTTCGTCTATAATGATGTTTGTATTATACTTTAAAAGAGGATCACCAAACAGAAAGACAGACAGGGACGGAGTAGTGAATCTGGCAACATCATCAAAAAGTTGTTTTCCTTCGTTGGTTTCCTTCGTTGGTATATTTGCAACAGCTTAAGAAGAAGTGCGATGCGTTCTCAACGAGGCCACATGTACACAAGGCAGTGTCAAGATTATGTTCTTTGAGAATAGGTCATGGTTCAAGGAACTGCAGTTTGTACGAAGCCTCTTGTGCAGGAGCTGCTGTTTTCTGACACCGTAATAAAATGTTTGGGAACAGTTAGCAGATTGATATTCAAAGACGTTTTGAATGCGTTTAGAGTAGAAAATTGTTTCCATTCCTGTATTGTTGCAGGGAGAAAAGAGTTGCTATAAAAGGTTGTGCGATAGGCCAGAGGTTGAATATCACCAGCGTTTCTTAATCTTAAATTGCATCGAGAAACACTTCCAGCCACTTCAGGTACCAGTTCTGTGAGATATTTTGGAGTTAAATGAAACACCATTTTATAAAAGAGAATAAGTCTGTGTTTTACGTCTGGTTTCAATGCGTTTCAATCCAACTTCATGCAATAATTTACCAACAGAAACCAATTTAGTTGTCCCAGTTACTATACGGGTAGCTTCATATTGATTTTTTTCAAAACTGTTAGATTATCTGGCATAACAGTTATCAAATATAGTATCATCGTATTGTAAAATAGGTATCACGAAATATACGTACATGTAGATTGTTTCAAGGGAATATCTGTTCGAAGTGAATTTGAGTTTTCGCATGACATTTATTCTTGCCCATGCCTTAGTAGCGATATATTCGATATGACAGTGCCATGTTAGATCACGTGAGAGATGAACGCCAATGTGCTTATGTGAATCTACTACAGGAATTTGATGGTCTTGCATATATACGGATGAGACATTTTTCTCGAGATTATTAACGACTCGGTTTTCTTAGGATTGAATTCAACTAGCCATTCTCTGCCTATTTAATATATTATTATTGATATTTGTTGCCATATGTACGGGAGTAATACCTACACTAAACAAGCTAGTGTCGTAAGCAAACAAACGAATGTTCCATCCAATGTCGCTAACAATATCATTTATAAAAACAAGAAATAACAATGGACCTAATATATATCCTTGTGGAACACCAGCTTCATAGTATTCCAGTCAGAGAAGGTAACAGGTAAAATTACACGTTGCATTCTTTCAGTAAGATAGCTGGAAAACCAGAACAGAATTATGGGTAGAACATGACCTGGATATATACTGGTTATTAAACATTTAAGGACAATGTTTTACTTTAAAAATTGAAGTGAATTGATTTTTAAGTTTAACTAACATGTTTTTGACATGCCGGCAATTCATTTAGCGAACATAATGGTTAATCTGTATCATCTGTCAGAAAAAAATAACCTACCCTCGGATTATGTTTTACAGACATTTAGTTGAGTTGATGTAATTTAGCACTTAGTCGATATCTCGTCAGTTTCGCGATGACGGATCTGGGCTGAGTCTGTATGGAATGCCTAAATGCCATTTCGTAGGGCATACATGCATTTTAAAGGTGACATAAAAATAAACGTGAAATAATTATATAACAGAAAAGGATAACAAGTTAATGAGAAAAAAATATTTATTGGACTAAATAAATTGCCAAGTCTAAAATCTTCGTCAATATCTTGAATTTCAATGGTTTGCATTTCACCATTTAGAATTATTTTGCTTGTTTATTTCAAAACGTCTGGTATTACATTAAAAGTTAATGTACGTTGCTCCGACTTTCCCGATATATATGACTTAGCTCTTTTCTTCTAATTTTCATGGGATTTCTCGGATTGGCATCTACACAGTGGCTGATGGTTTCCTTTGTCTCGCAATAGTAACAGGCAAATAATCTGAAAAGATATGTAATCTTAAGTAATGTAAAGTAACAGTACAAAGTGCTTGACTTAATTTCAGACGCTCTGTATTTGCATTAGGACTGAAACGGGTAAAACACTTTAACCCAAATACCCAATCAGTTAAACTTAAAAATCAATTCACTTCAAAACTTTTTAAGTATAACATTGTCTTCAAATGTTAACCAGTATAGATCCAGATTATATGCTATGCTTCTGTTCTCGATCCTAATTGTTTGTAATATACTGTCAAAATCGCAAATAGGCATTGTGTGAAGGAATATCTACACTAATTAGTTGGGATTACACTATCTAGACCTACGACGCATATTCAAACGTTAGTATTTGTATGTGTCTAAACCGTACAGTTTTTGTAAGAAAATCGTGTCTAAACCCTACAAAATAGATCGGGTCTAAACCGTACAGTGCACTTTTACCACTACGGGCTAAACCGTACACTCGACATTTTTTTCAACACTCTCAAAAAGACAAAATGTAGATTTGTGCTTCAAACTAATTATCTCAACGTTAATATCGGACTCAAATGCATATACCCACATTGTTAGAAAAGGCTTAGCGTTGTTGGTAAGCTTACAATGTGGCAAAATATGACCTCCTTCTCGATTCGATTTCTGGTTTTTGGTTTCTGCATTGTTTACGGAAGATTTTGAGCCTTACACACAGACATGAACCATTAGGAGGTAAACCGCTGTTGACGGGCGTTATAATTCTGTGTTATGACACCAACTAAAAGACGGAAAGAAAAATCTACATTGTTTAAAAAGTGTAAAAATGTGATGCTTACCTTTTAGCCTCCTGTTCGTCCGCCATCTTGGAAAAGTCTAAACATTCGCGACCGTACAGCTTGCACCACAGTGAATATGGTAAATTTGAAATGGTGTTTCTTCAGCTCTTTACCAAGGCGAGATTTCTGGTTCTATCTGATTGAAATCATTTTAATGATATACAATATGCATTATTGTTAAACTGGCTCAAAAGTTGCCACCTTTTCGGATTGATACTTGATCTTGTACGGCTTCAGTAATATTATTACTCACAGCTAGGGTTCAGAATTAAGGAACTCGTTGGTTGTTGGTTGTGTTAATTAACGTCTTATTCTACCAAATATCGCATATTGGACACCCCAGAGTGAGGACTTTGGATACAGAGAAACCCGGACGCGATGCACTACACTTATCGATAGAGCTTTCAAGAATATCCAGTGTAAATCACTGATACTTGGGACCTTGGATTAGTCTCATCACAAGGACTTGGTGCGGCGGGGAATTGAAGTCGTTGGTCACTCTACAGCACACAACAGGGTCATAAATCACTGACTAAATCACCAAGGGCTGCTGCCTCTAAAAGAGTTGACAAGGTCCGCATTTCGCCTTGCCCCTTGTATATAAAGTTCAGTGTGTGAGTGTAAGGAACGAGAAACAACTCGCATTTCCGTCATTTTAATTGTGTCCAGAGTACTTTCTTCAAAGAGAACATTTCTACAACTGTACTTCCCTGAATGGGTCTAGTCATATGTCATTTACAAAACTGAAACTGGTCGTACTTTACCAATATAATGATATACGAGTACATGTATTACGATGTATTTATTTATCGACATTCTTTACATGATTTATCATTCCGTTCCCAACAATTTGCCAATAATACTAATGAACCCCTCTGCTCCCTGTGACTATTATGCCACGCCTTGACAGTTTGTAAAATCAAATACGAATAAAGTAAAACCCCTCTAATGCGACCACCAAAAAGGGGCATAATTCAGAGTGGCAAAGGCAGGTGGTAGTTTAATGCAGGACGAAATTTATGTCGGGAGCTTTCTGCATAACTTTCGTCCTGCATTAAACAACCCCCTTCTTATGAAGATAGTCATGTTTGTTCATTAAGTGGTCGCATTAGAAAGGTTTTACTGTATTGAGTCTCGGCATCTGCGTAATACAGTATGGTTGTAGTGTTCCCTTTTAGTAAGCATCTGATTGGAATCAAATCAATTTTTTTTCGACAACTGGGAGACATCAATGGATTTTGTTGTAGATTAGATGTGTCTAATCCGACTATTTAGCACGCTTCTTTCACTAGAATTCCGTATCTACATTATATCTTAATTATATCTTAATGAAACCGATGGTATCACTTTGTACTTTGTAATCCCCCACCAGCATTGTATGTTGATTAAACTGAAACATTGTGAACGTGACTTTATTTATTGTCAACAATATGCAGCCAGTAATATATGAATAATGTCAAAATTGCTGTTTACCAAATACGTCATTTAACCCATTCCCTCATAGGCTATTTTTAGATCCAACCTCTTTGAATAAAACTACCGAAAAGGAGCATTAACTAGAGAAAAGGATTTGTTTTAGAATTTTGTAATTTGAAACAATTGTGATAAATAGAGCGTGTGCTTCTATAGGAGCAAATGCTCTATTTATCACAATGGTTTCAAGTAGACAACAAGTGAATTTTACAGATGCGTAGAAAGGCGTATTTATGGAAGAAAGGGTTAAGCATGTCCCTTTAATTTGAAAGAATGAAAAATTGAAGACTCAGATTAACATAAACTTACCCGGCACTGACAATGAAAAGAAGAAACCACTTTAATATGAAAGCTGATTTACTGGAAATGTAAGATAATACAGTAATAGGTGAAATATACATGCGTTCTGCTAGTGATAATTGACAGTAATATTTGAAAACTACATGATGTCTCCTACTAGTGAAAATAAAGAGTATGATATGTAAAAGCTACATAATGTCCACTGGGCAAAATGAGAGCACCCTATGTAAATGATATATTAAAAAGGCCTTATACGCTTTGCACGTTTTGTTGGCATTCATAGCTTAATTTGTCAATTAAAAACTATTGACTAAACAAACTGATCTTGCTTTTCACTTTGGTTGTAGAGCTGTAAAGAGTTGGCTATCACGGTCAATCGCGTCCGGGTATATAAAGACCGTGCAGTGTCTCTCACTCAGATAACTGACAGTGCATTAATTTTTAGAGACAATGGAAGTAGCCAGCAGACATATATTACTAATGTTTGGCGTTTCTTTGAATGAGACACATCCGTATAACCTGGTAATTGTTTCGTTGCTCGGTTTTCTCTGGATCCAAATTGTCTGACACCCTTGATGCATGTTTGAAGAAAATGAAGAAAAACTTTCAGAATTGCAGCGGACGTTATGTTTCGCAGACACTTTGTGTACGAAGATATAAGATATTGACTATGTGTACGACAAATACCTACCGTTTTTGCTAAACTTTTTTTTGCTAAGTTGCCGTTAAACGTTGAACAATAGGTCGCACGTATGACACTTAATTGCTGCTGTAAATGTGCATATGTATAACGCATGCGCGGACCCCCCCCCCACACACACAAATGACTGGATGCATGTCTGTCATAGTAAGGGTTCGATCAGACCCGGATACACCACCACCATTGAGAAAAATGGATTCGCGCATATAACGTGTTTTCCCGAGAAACTCTTTAAAAGCCATTGCCCTGAACCGACAGCTGAACTTGCCAGCTTCAATTCATGTATGTGCAGAGTTGCAATTCCACCAATTCGCTCAAGTACAAAAAAGCTTTGCTCATAACAGAACAAACATTCCATACATTGATTTGTACATCAATACATCGAACATATGCACACACACACGCACGCACGCACGCGCGCGCCATGTATAATCAGAATATTTTTCTAATTCTTCCACGGCCAACCTCGCCTTTTGGCACAATTACAAACAGTTCAAGGCGGCGTCTGGTCAGGGCTTCACTGTTTATCATGTTCTGTTGATGAAATGTAAATGATTATTTCTGATATATTCTATTTACAAAAGAAAATAATAACAAATTGATTGCAAACGACTGTCAGCTACCGCGTCAGAAAATGGAATCTGATCGATGTATATAGTGTTTCCATAATTGCTAGCTTGTACAACATTTTATAAACGTGTAAACCCCGATCTTTCACCGCGTTGTGCGTTGCGGGACGCGGCAGCTAATCCGCGTTAGCACTTCCTCGTCAATTATGATTGTAGTATTTTAAGAGAAAGAACATTATATAGTTAAATAAATCTACAGTGCAAAGTAAATGCAGCCTTTAAAATTGTTTGCTCATGATCTTATCATCATTGTAATATTTCAACAAATTTGAACATGTCCGTTTTACAAAAATGACTTTTTATGCATTTCGTCCTTGCAGTTTACCAGGATTTGCATAATTGTACTTAAACGTCTAGACAATATATATTCAACACCAGGCTTATTCAAAACTTGCCGTTTAATCAGGCACAGAGTACAAATATCACCATAGTTTGTGATACATTTAAGTGAAGCATTCTAAAACATCGATTGAATTGACAATTTTACTTCACGTACAGCATATAATAAAGTGACGCCCTAGGACAGACAGGGGGTCCAAATATTACAAAAGGGTCATTTAATTACTGCAAGGGAGTCACTTTTTCCGTAAGATATGGACCCGGGTCATAATATTATGACGCCATACGTAATATAATGACCAGGGGTCGATATATTACGGGGTCACTTTATTTCATTACACTACATCAGTATTCGCAACCTAATTATCGAACCAATGTACGTGTAACTTCTTTAATAAATCCTTTAAATTGTCATTACGATTGACTTACTGTTAAAATGTGTTTGGCAAGCATAGTTATCTTTTACGGGAAGACGATTATCTGTAGTATTCTGGTTATCAGGTAACGTCTTTATTGAAAGCCAAATATTTTTACAACGGATGTAGGAAAACATGACATTGAATATAGACTATATGTTAAACAATATCGAAATCCTGTATGGAAATAAAACAGACAGGATGATATTTAGGGATCACTTCTCCGAGATCTGTTAACCCTTTCCTGCATATAAACGTCTTTTCACAAATTTGCAAACAGGGTAGATCCTGATTAGACGGCTCCTATAGGAATATTATAGATCTGTTTCTTTAGTTTCAAAAATGGCTATAATGATTCATTATAACTAGTTTGTCCATGAATATTCAGTAGGTACTGAAATTTTGAATAAACATAGAACAGGGAAAGGGAAAATGGTTAATCTGTTCATCTACCTGTCAAGCTTAATTCGTCACGCTTTGTCACTTTGTATTCGAACAGTCTTGTATGTGTTTGCTTTCTACCTGTTAATGTATAAGAAAGTTACAGTCCGGACTTAATTTGACGAAGATAGTAAGGCAATGCGAGACATTACAAGAAACAAGTAATGTCAAGCAATCCGTTGCCTCCAAACAGTGATTGCTAGTCATCACCTCGAGTTTGGATGTGGACTTATAGGGAATATTTATTTATATTACTTATGTATATGAGTGATGCAGGGTAACCTTTTATTAATGGTCCATATACAGTGTATCCAGAAAATGTAAGATAAGTGTGAGGTTAGGACGGTACTCTCTTTGTCACCCTTACTTTTATTTGTCTCGTGTCTTTGTGCTTGTGCTTTTGTTCATGTTTGTCTCTAGTGTTTGTGTGTTTGTTGGCGTTTTCTGTGTTCATATCGTGTGTTTGGGTGTGTGGTTGTTTGCGTGTGTGACATGCTGTCTATCGATGTTTTGGCGGAGGTTGCTTCTTGTATGTGGCTTTGCCTGCTTGACTTTACTACCTTTTCATTTAAAGTTAAACAATCACACAGACTATATGTCCAATGAATTTTGTAAATACACCCTTATATTGCAGATCCTAAAACATTTCTGCCACGTTGTAAGTACAATGACCAGTCATATTTACTACGATATTAGAGTGTTCTTACTGTGTCACATTAGGCTATTTATCAGCAAATTGGAACATACATGCTGTATTAAAACGTTTAGTCAACAATCATTTTTATTACGTAAAATATTAATTGTGTAGTTTGGTACTTTAAAATAAGACTCAGTTATTCATGTTGGTTAAAATATATGGATATCAGCTTTGCATTTGTGTTTGTTGTTCTGTTTCAGAATATGGTACTTATGGCATGCAAATTGCTGTTGTTGATACTGAAAGTGATCAAGAATTTCCAAGTTAGTCCATGCCATTGTTTTCTGTGGAACTATGATAAAGGTTATATATAAGTGAAGGTAACACAAGAGGGCCATGCTGGCCTTACATCGCTCATCAGTCCTGTTAACGGTAGCACTTGATAGAGATTAACTAGTTACAACTAGATATGGTCATCATCAGAGGACTACCAAATACCATTCATATTGGACCATCAGCCTTGGAGGAGAAGAGTTTTAAAGGTTTCTTTAAAGTAATATAAGGACATATAGCCACGCACCTGGCGACCATGGTTTTTAGATATCAACATGAGTTTAACAATGTCACCAAGCGACTATTCCTACTAAATACCATTCAAGTTGGACCATCGATTTTGATATGAATATTTTTCAAAGGTTTTCTATATAGTTAAATAAGGAATTCTAGTCCCGCCTTCGCGGCCATGGTTTATTAGGTATCAATATGATTTTAATAATAATTTTAATAATGTTTTTGATAAAGGATCATCAGGCGACTATTCCTGCCAAAATATCACTCAAATTGGACCGACGGATTTGGAGAAGAAGATTTTTAAATGTTTCTGTAGAGTTATATAAGGACATCTAGCCCCGCCCATGGTGGCTATGTCGATAAAGGGTCACCAAGAGATTATTCCAAATAAATACCATTCAAAAAGGAGCACCGGGGTTTGGAGAATATTTTAAAGGTTTTCTATATAATTCAGCTACGCCCCTGGCGGTCATGTGTTTTGAGATATCAAATTGATGTTAACAATTTCTGTAAAGGGCCACCAGGCGACTATACCTACATAAATACCATTCGAATAGGACCACCAGTTTAAAGTTTTTCTATATAGTTACATAAAGAAATATAGCCTCGCCCCTGATTTTTAAGATATCAACATGATTATAACAATTTTGATGAAAAGGTCACCAGGGATCTATTCCTACCAAATGCCATTCAAAAAGGACCATGGAGAAGACGATTTTAACCCTTTCCCTAATATAAACGTGTTTTAACGCATTTGCAAACAGAGTAGACCCAGATCAGACGGCTCCTAAATCAGCCGTCTGATCAGGGTCTGCTCTGTTTGCTAGTAGAGTGTGATAGATCTGTTTCTTTACTTTCTAAAATGTCTACAATATTCCGCCTTCCATATCTGTTTGTAACTATTTTGTTAATGAATATTCAATAGGTATTGAAATTTGGCCTAAATAATGAACAGGGAAAGGGTTAAAGGTTTTCTATATACAGTGTAGTTAAATAAGGAAATCTAGCCACGCACCTGACGGCCATGTTTTTGGAGATAAAACTAGAATTACCACTAAAGTTTATGAATACCCCACTAGCACATTTGGCACAGAGATGGGGGTTATAGAAATAAAGCTCCCGACCTCTAAATTTTCATTTGTTAAATTACGAAAATGGAAATCATTCATTCATGCACCAAGCAACAAATCAAAACCTTTATCGCAGGTGCAGAACTTCAGATGGTGTTCAACAGTATTCAAATTCAATGAATCGTAACAAAATTCAAACCCGATCTGTAACTCATTGTGTTGCTGTTTGGGCAAGTGTTTGTTCTGTATGTGGTGTTTCCTGCATGACTCATTTTTGTACTTTCATTATAATAAAGCAACATACTAAATACCACTACAATATCTGCTACAGTTTAAAAAAAACTGAAAAAAGCCACATACCAAATATCACTTCGATATCGGTAAAGGTTTAGAAAAAACTCCGGAAAACATGAATTTCCAGAAAATGTCTAAGTAAAATCACCGTATTTCCGTGACAAATCAATAAAGCGTAACCAAATTCAATCTTGATCGGTAACTCATTATAATAAAGTCACATACATGTACCAAATATCACTTCAATATCTGTAAAGGTTTAGAAAAACTCCGGAAAACATGAATTTCCGGAAAATGTCTAAGTAAAATCACTGTATTTCCGTGACAAATCAATGAAGCGTAACGAAATTCAAACTTTATCAGTACTAATTATAATAAAGCCACATACAGAATTTCAGAAGCTTGTACAGATGTAGTGAAGTTTAATGAGTGTTTGTTATACACTATACAATAGTTACCTTTGTTGTTGTTTTTTGCTAACAAGGAAGCTATACTGTAAACGTTCGTCTGATCAGCTTAAAGTGGTTATAAAGATTGAAACGTGTTCGTGTATTATCAAATCAAATTGAATGGATGCTAATCACTGTCAAACAACAAATAAAATCTTGTTGTAAATTTACAGCAAACGAAGGAAGGGTTGCGCCAATATATATATAATATCACTGTAAGCAGGTATTGTCCTGTTTTAATGACCTGTCAAATGTGAATATTCCTACGTCACTGAATGGATTCTATTTAGCTTGGGTAAACCTGTGTTTCAAACGTGTTTCACGAGATTCACAATAAATGTACAAGTACTCGAATAAGCCAAGTAGGGAAGCTTTTACTAGCGGAAACAATCGATATCAACCCAAGCTATATATGGCGTGTCCAGCAAGCGTTTAATTATTTAAATTTGACAGGTTAATAAGACAGGACAATATATATAACACAAAAAGAGTGTATGTTAGTTTTATTGAGAAGAAAACAATAAGCAGAACAACGATAGAACATATAGCAAGTTGAAGAAATTTACTAAAAGTTAAAGAAGAGAGGCCTATGATCTGTGTTAAAGTATACAATGGTTATGGGAACGGGGTATTTTTCTAAGAGTTTGATATAAAACATACACACAAAACCAAACAAAAGGTGGTCATGATAATAATAACTACTTAATGTACAAACCTGACAAAACAAAAAATAAGTTATTTTTGTAATGATGTTTTAGTGGAGCTCGTGTACATTAGTTGCATATATGCAACAGATCATTGGGTGTAATCTTGGTGTTGACATTTGAAGGGGTCCGTGCAAGATGGTGCCCACGTCCATTTTTTTAAAAGTGGAGAAAATCGCATTTTTGTGAAAATTTTAGGTTAAGTGAGACACAATTTTAAAAAGTTCAACCATTGTTGATTTACCATTTATATGTGAAACTACTGAAAGTGTTGGAATGGTGAAGTGTTAATAAACGATTAATTGTAAAAATACTGTTTTTTATTAATTATGTCTAGGTAAAATGGGACCTAAGTCCAATTATATTTAGGCAAAATTAGTTTTAGTATGTCCAATCTATCATGTGTTTTATGTATTTACGCGCATATGAAACAAAGGTCCTAAATCCATCTTGGAGATAGCACTTTTGTAATATTCTTGTGAACACCATTTTTCCTGTTTTAACGTAAATATCACACATTTTCGGAACGTTATTATGAAGAGAAAGTTGAATCCATGCTACAGTGGTCCTAACTCGATTTTTTTAAAATAAAAATGGAGTTACGTACCAACTTGCACTGATCCCTACATTTGTGATGACATACCGCGGTAGTTTAATGGATACTTCCAATGAAAGTGTATATAACTTTAAACAGGGGTTTAAAGAATATTTTATGTAATACGTTCGATATTTTCTTTGGTATGGTTAATACAAAAGCAGTTTAGGAAAGGAATAACATTTGATCAATGAATGAAAAACACGTAAAGGTACAAAATGGTACATAGAATGTGTGAAAAGCATACACTGGTACAAAAATGGTAGGCTTAACAAAATATGTAAAGAACACTTGCACAAAGTTGGTAAATAAGCCTACGTGTAGTTAGGTTCAGTGCAGAGCATGTAAATATCAATTTTGAGCGCTAAATGGTGTTTATAAAAATTTGGTTCTTGTGCATTGCCAGGATGCTGGACCGGGTGATGTCCCAATGACAATACCTTTTTTAAATGTTACGGGCGTTCTGAGGTGACACTGTCTTGAGCCAAACACAACATACGGTTTGAAACTATGAAATGAATGTGGTTGGGCTATGCTAGCCGATGATAGTTTACAGTTTATTGTGTGATTCAGAATGATGACATATCATGCACGTCCAACATGCTTTGTTATCCTAGAAAACTCAGTGGCTAAATTTATTTATGCAAACAATTATTCATTAATTCATATACATGTATATTTTTTTTTATAAAATACTGACCAGGGCCTAAATTATGACAACATAATTCTAAATTAATACGATTAATATTCTAAAACGAACCGCGCCATTCAAAAATTATAAATTATTCAATGAATTTAAAAGCAAATTGGTGCATTTTTTGCTTTCGTTATAATAACAATTTTTATCAGGCTTGATTAAAATTGATAAAAAAACGTTTTTAGTAATTTTAGTTAATGCAATAACTGAAGTGTAGATTAAAGTACAAAAATGAGTCGTGCAGGAAACATCACATAGAGAACAAACACTCGCCCGAACAGCAACACAAAGAAACGGCAAATGTACATAAGTAGAAAAAACAACAAGAGACGCACAAAGACAAAACAAACATACAATAGGAAGAAGATGGAAGTACCGCCTTGGAACGGTCAGTGACAAAAGTCACTGGGGGGTTAAACCGGTTTATGGGCGCCCAACCTCACACTTATTCCATCCCTATCCTAAAAGACAAACAGTGTAAATAAACGTATCCCCTCTCCGACTAATCTACAACAACCGCGACAGCAAATACAGTGGTAAAGTGCATGTATAACGAAAAAACATTTAATTGAACATACTGTATCCACCTATCGCTAGTGTACTCAATGATTGAACTGCAAACAGAGTAACTGTAGAAAAGTAATAAAGGGTACGACAAAAATGAAATAGTACAGATATCCGACGCTCTCCTTCCATTTCTGGATTTAAGAGGTCAAACCACTGAATAAAGTGAAATATTATTAAAGGGAGGTGTAACGACAAGCTACCGAGGGTGATACCTTAGGGAGCAAACCAACAAAAAGCAAGAAGTAAATTTACAAATAAATCTATTACAAAGAATTACATAAATATACAGATAATTAAAGAAAAACAAAAACCTATCTCTAAGTTCCCCTAACTGTCTGTGGCCACTATTTATTTCTTAGTAATACTGTCTCTTGTCTTCAACTACTGAACATCACGCACACACGCGTATTCAGTTCCTAACACTAGCTACACTAGAGTGTATAATGTACTACTCACAGACTATGATAGAGCTTTTCAATAAAGAGTTGCTGTCATCATCTCCTATCTTACGTCTCTCTACGTCAGTGTACTGTGAGTCACTGACTAATGACGCCTTTATAACTACACAATTTGCTCCCGTGTCTCTCAAAACCGTTACTTCTTTACCATTTACCTTCCCTTTCTGCGCTGGGAACTCTTTATTATCAGTGGAAAAGTAGTAAAGTCAAGCAGGCACTGTATCCTCCAACATGATCTTGACAAAAATTCATACGAAAGTTTGATCTACCCTACTTCTTTCACCACGTATGCTTCCCACGTCCCCTGAAATTATTACCTCTGTGATAGTATTTGTGAAATAATACTTTATGTTGCTGTGTTTGCTTCGTCAGCCACCACCATCACCGCCACTACTACTTCTCCAAACACATGTACCTTTACACATACTAGTAGTACTACTCCTCCTTCTCATACTACTCCTTCTCATACTACTTCTACTTTCTCCTACTGTTACTCCTTCTCCTAATACCACTACTCCTACTGCTAGTACTACTACTCCTTCTCCTAATACCATTACTCCTACTACCAGTACTACTCCTCCTTCTCCTACTACTTCTAGTACCACTCTTACTCCTACTACTATTACTCCTAGTGCTCCTCCTCCTACTACTATAACCTATCTACCTACCTACCTAATACTACGACTACTACTCTTACTTCTACTACGTACTACTACTACTGCTGCTGTTACTACTACTACTGCTGCTGCTGCTACTGCTGCTCCTCCTACTACTGTTACTATTACCTACCTACCTACTATTACCATTACTCCTTCTACTACTAAAACCAATTATCTTATTAAGTACATATGGACTGATATCAGTTCGCCTGGTGCAACCTAGTAGCATCCAGGAACAAACAGTTGTCGTTAGCAATGGGTCACATACACGCTACTGAGTCTAAACTTGTAAACATAAATGGGGTTGCGAAAATTTGAAAACAAGTTGCGTGACCAAAACTATTGGTTATAGGGGGGTCTTTCTCTTCTCTTGCACATAACTAATGCAAAATCGGTAAAAAAAATGTTAAATGTGTCCTTCAATCAAATTGATTGAACATGAAATTGACATTAAAAATCATTTGCACGACGGTAATCAAATCATTGCCGAAAATATTCACACTAAAACATTTGGAACTTAGGAAAAGTTGAGCAGTATATTTGACCTTGGTCATAATTCTTACAGATGCAATGACCCCCGGTCATAGCAATTTGAGCCGTGTTTATTATAGCATGACGAATGCGCACAATGTTAATTGAATCCAAGTATGTTGTGCATAGGGGTCACATTTTCTTGAGAATATCAACCTCCGGTCAGTATTTTTAAAACAAATAGTGACCCCCGGTAATAGTGCTTTGACCCACGTTCGTGATATCTTCTACGAACTTAATCTGCCACCATTATTTATTTATTTTTTTAAAAAAAGGGTTTCGCGTGATTGGAAAAATATCCAACCTTGGTCATAATTCTTACAGGTGTAGTGACCCCCTGTCATAGCATTTTATATCAAGACTGATGCGCGCAATGTTAACTGAACCCAAGTATTTTGTAGAAAGAGGATCACATTTTCTGAAGAATATCGACCCCCGTCATAGTGCTTTGACACACGTAACAACTCCCGCAAACTTAATCTACCTCCAGTATATTTTAAAGAAAGGGTTTCACGTGAATCAAATGTTAATTGAACCCAAACTTGTTTTAGAAAGGGTATCACTTTTTCTGAAGAATATCGCCCCCCGGTCAGTATTTTTTTTAAAATAGCGACCCCGGTCATAGTGCTTTGAACCACGTTCATGATATGTTGTACAACTCTCGCAAACTTAATCTACCTCCAGTATTTTTTAAAGAAAGGGTTTCACGTGAAGCGAAATATATTTAACCTTGGTCATAAGTCTTACAGATGTAGTGACCCCCGGTCATAGCATTTTGAGCCCTGTTTTATTATAGCATGACCAATTCGCGCAACGTTATTTGAACCAAGGTATTTTGTTGAAAGGAAGGAGGGCAATTTTTCTGAAGAATATCGATCCCCGGTCAGTATTTTCAAAAAAATAGTGACCCCTAGTAGTAGTGCTTTGGCCCATGTTAATAATATTTTGAATAACGCCCGTAAACGCAGGCCTTCCAGTAGCCATTCACAAAAAAAGTAGGAAAAACGTAGGTTTTCTGACAGAAAAGTAGGAAATAGTAGGAATATTTTTTGCAAAAAGTAGGAAAAGTAGGAATATTTTTTGCAAAGCACGTAGTTATTGATGGCTTACAACTTACCCAGAGGGGGGCATTCTTAATGCAAAATCATACCATTCTATGTGCCACATGGAATACATTTAGTGAATCAATGCTTTTTGCAGTTTCTGTTGCTGAACAATGTCATTTTCTCCATTGTTTCAGACCAGGGATAGAAAGGTGAAAGCAAGGGATAGGTCTGGGGTCAAGTGAGTCCTGGGCAACGCCCTGGTAGGGGGACCAGGGGGTGAAGCCCCCCCCCCCCCCGGAAACTTCTGAAAGATAGGTATTCTGGAGGGCTCGTTTGGCCATTTCTATGCTTAAATCTGTTCCTTCTCCTATTTGCAGCTGTCGAAATTGTGTGGTCATCTCCCCCAGTCTCTATTATGAAAGATTATGTACATCAAGGAGGAACATTTGCCACACCTTTCAACAACAGAAACCAGCCAGTTTGACATCATTAGTTCATTTTCTGCAAATATAACTAGTACAAAAATCATACTTTAATTTTGTGCGGACTTTATTTTCAAAAAAGGAGGAATAGTAGGATTTTTTTAGGAAAAAGTAGGAACGCTGGAAAGCCTGTAATTAAAACTTAATCTACCTCCAGTATATTTTAAAGAACATGTTTAACCTTAAACGAAAAATATTTAACCTTGGTCATAATTCTTACAGATGTAGTGACCCCCGTTCATAGCAGTTTGAGCCCTGTTTATTATATATAATGACCAATGCGCCCAATGTTAATTGAACCCAAGTATTTTGTAGACAGGAAGGGTGTCACTTTTTCTGAAGAATATCGACCCCGGTCAGTATTTTTTAAACAATAGTGACCCCCGGTCATAATGCTTTGGCCCACGTTCGTGATATTCTGAACAACGCCAGCAACTTTAATCTACCTCAAGTATACTTTAAAGAAAGGGTTTCACGTAAATCGAAAAATATGTAACCTCGGTCATAAGTGTTACAGCTGTAGTGACCCCCATTCATATCATTTTGAGCCCCGTTTAATATATCATGACCATTGCGCGCGATGTTAATTTACCCCGGCATTTTATAGAAATGGGGAATATCGACCGCATGTTAGTATTTAAAAAAAATGCTGACCCTATTTCATGATATTTGGAACAATGGACGCCAAGTAATACGACTTGTAATCAGAATAACACTTGCGCGCGCACACGCACGTACACAATCACTCACAAATAAACACCCTTCCGCACGCACCCACGCATTCACACTACCCTACACAATATCTTCCTTATCAAAATACGATTTCGTTTATAGAGAAATGTGTAAATTATTGTCGAAAAGATGTCATTTGCCTCTGCAGATAATAAGCATTAGATGAGTTGTTCATAATTGTTTTTTACTTTTGTTTTAAACGAGCCTTGTAGAAAACGACAACAGCCAGGATTTGTCGCGTGTTTATTTTTGTCTAAAAGGATAAGTTCAATAAATCCTATAAATCATGATCACGACTTATATTCTAGACCCAGACAAGATGGGGGCGCTTAAAAGCCCCTTGATCAAAAGCCCATTGGTTCCGAAATTACCAGGCGATCAAAAGCCCATTGATGGAAAATATAAGGTGATCAAAAGCCACCTGATGGAAAATGCAAGGTGATCAAAAGCCCCCTGATAGAAAATGAAAGGTGATCAAAAGCCCCAAGATAGAAAATACAGGATGACCAAAAGCCCCCCCCCCCTGATAGAAAAAATCCCTCAAAGGTATTAAAGCACAACAAAACATTCATGTCTGGAAAAATGTCATGGTTAATCAGATTCTAGTTGGGTACGAGTCTGAGTCTGAGGCTGGACTCGACTCCAAAAAGTTTTATAACCTCGAGGCCTGATGAGTTTGTTGGTGTTTCATCAAAATTTAAACTGTAGGGAAAGGTAATAATTAATATCACAATTAAATTTCAGAACATTTGCCTCTGCTTAAAGTAATGTCTGCTCAATATCTAAAAACTATGCTTTATTTGCACAAATACAGTTTAATTGGCAAACAGTTAATAAAATGATAATCTGTTTATATACTGATCGGACAGTATTACTCAGTGTCTGATCTGGATTCAAACTCTTTGGAGCTGCAACAACATACTACTGATAAGGCACATTATCCATTTTTTATTCCATTTACTTCTTAAGTACTCATATTTACGCCTTTGCAAACAGTATAGATGCAGATAAGCTCCCAAAGGAGATGCCTGGTCTGGGTCTGCGCTGTTTGGAAATAAGACCTGTATAATCAGATTCCATACTGTTCAGAATGACATGCAAAAATCACCTGACACAGTACCTTTGTAATTCATTAAAATTCATGGTAGATGGGGTTTAATATGAATATCCAAGAAGTAACCAAGAAGTAAAGGGTTAATCCTTCGAACACCAAACTGCACTACTCACATCCTGCATAAATTGAAGCTGTAACAAACACTCATATAATCATTAATTTGCCCTTTTCTGTACACTATAAATGTTGTTACCCACTTAATAACTGAAACCTTTTTACACTACAAAATTATGATTCAAAAATGCTGTAGGGTTATTTTGGGATATTAAATGTTACAAACAGTTTGGATCCTAAAGCCAATTATGACACCTATGTTTTAGGTGGAGGGATTTATGACCAAGGGTGTTTTGATCAGGGGCTTTTGATCACCTTTCATTTTCTATCAGGGGGCTTTTGATCATTCTGCATTTTCTATCAGGGGACTTTTGATCACTTTTCATTTTTCACCAGGGGGCTTTTGATCACCTTGCATTTTCCATTAAGCGGCTTTTGATCACCTGGTCATTTTGGAGCCAAGGGGCTTTTGATCAAGGGGCTTTTGATATACACTCAGACAAGGTAGCTCAAAAGCAACCCTCTGACAAGGGTCTTCACCGTATAGTATTCAAAATCATATAGCAAATTTGAGTAAAGATTATACAATACATGGAATCTACAGTTAAAAACTGACGGGCCATTCCACCTTAAAATTTAAGCATTCAAAGATGTTACCCTTTCTCTAATATAAATTTAACGTGTTTCCATGCATTTGTAAACAGCGTATACCCAGATCACACGGCTCCTATAGGAGCCGTATGATCTGGGTCTGCTCTGTTTATTTATGAAATTGTAATGGGCCCGATTCTACAGTTTCTACCAATACCAAAACAATCCTGTCTACAAATACCATTAAAAACATTATCTTATGAATATTCATGATATCATTATTTCTTACATGAATACTGAACAGGGAAAGGGTTAATCATCACAAAGTAACAGAATAACAAGAATGTTTTCATAGTTATACAACTCATAAAATATGTTTAAAACTCTTAACCCTTTACAAACACCTTTGCAAATGATTAGACTCAGATCAGGTTTTCACTATATGTTTCTATAGAAAACTAGCTTGCCCTGGGGCGGGGCCAATTTTGACCCCAGGGGCATGATTTATATAACTTTTGTAGAGGACCTGAACATGATGTGACAAATATGAAAGTCAAGAACCTTCCAGTTTCAGAGAAGAAGATTTTCAAAGTGTTCACTATGTTTCTATTGAAAACTGACCACCACTGGCATGGGACCAATTTTGACCACATGGGGATAATTTATATAACTTTTTGTAGAGGACCTGCATATGATGCTATGTACCAAACATGGAAGCTGAGATCCTTCCAGTTTCAGAGGAGAAAATTTTCAAAGTTTTCACTATATGTTTCTATTGAAAACTGGCCACCCCTGGGGCGATGCCAATTCTGACCCCAGGGGCATAATTTATATGACTTTTGTAGAGGACCTGAACATGATGCTATGTGCAAAATATGAAAGCTGAGAACCTTCCAGTTTCAGAGGAGATTTTCAAATGTTTCACTTTGTATTTCTTTTGAATTAAAACTGACCACTTCTGGGGCGAGGCCAATTTTGACCCCAGTGGCATAATTTATATAACTTTGTAGAGGACCTAAACATGATGCTATGTGCCAAATATTAAAGCTAAGAATATTCAAGTTTCAGAGAAGATTTTCAAAGTTTTCACTTTATGTTTCTTTTGAATTAAAACTGACCACCTCTGGGCGAGGCCAATCTTGACCCCAATGGCATAATTTATATAACTTTGTAGAGGACCTGAACATGATTTTATGTGCCAAATATGAAAGCTAAGAACCTTCCAGTTTCAGGGAACTTTTCACTGTGTTTCTATTGAAACCTGACCACCCCTGGGATGGGACTAATTTTGACCCCAGGGGCATAATTTATATAACTTTTGTAGAGGACCTGAACATGATGCTATGTGCAAAATATGAAAGCTGAGAACCTTCCAGTTTCAGAGAAGAAATTTTCAAAATTTTCACTTTACGTTTCTTTTGAATTAAAACTGCGACCCTTAAATCTGACCACCTCTGGGGCGCGGCCAATTTTGACCCCAGGGGCATGATTTATATAACTTTGTAGAGGACCTGAACATGATGCTATGTGCCAAATATGAAAGCCTTCCAGTTTCAGAGAAGATTTGCAAGGTTTTCACTATATGTTTCTATTGAACACTGGCCACCCCTGGGGTGGGGCCTATTTTGACCCAAGGACATAATTGATATAACTGTTGTAGAGGACCTGAATATGATGATATGTGCCAAATTTGAAAGCTGAGAACCTTCCAGTTTCAGAGGAGAATATTTTCAAAGTTTTCACTATATGTTTCTATTGAAAACTGGCCAACCCTGGGGCGGGGCCTATTTTGACCCCAGGGGCATAATTTATATAACTTTTGTAGAGGACCTGAACATGATGCTATGTCACAAATATGAAATCTGAGATCTTTCCAGTTTCAGAGGAGAAGAATTTCAAAATGTTCACTATGTTTCTATTGAAAACTGACATCCCTGGGATGGGCCAATTTTGACCACAGGGGCATAATTTATATAACTTTTTGTAGAGGACCTGAACATGATGTTATGTGCCAAATATGAAAGCTGATAACCTTCCAGTTTCAGAGGAGAACATTTTCAAAGTTTTCACTTTATGTTTCTTTTGAATTAAAACTGCGACCCTTAAATCTGACCACCTCTGGGGCGAGGCCAATTTTGACCCCAGGGGCATAATTTATATAACTTTGTAGAGAACCTGAACTATATATGCTATGTGCCAAATATGAATGCTAAGAACCTTCCAGTTTCAGAGGAGAATATTTTCAAAGTTGACACTTTATGTTTCTTTTGAATTAAAACTGACCACCTCTGGGGCGATGCCAATATGCCAATATAACTTTTGTAGAGGTCCTGAACATGATGCTATGTGCCAAATATGAAAGCTAAGAACCTTCCAGTTTCAGAGAAGATTTTCAAAGTTTTCACTATATGTTTCTATAGAAAACAAGGCAACCCTGGGGCGGGGCCAATTTTGACCCAAGGGACATAATTTATATAACATTTATCGAGGACAGGTGATGCTATGTGCCAAAGATGAAAGCTTAGAAACCTGTAGATTCTGAGAAGATTTTTAAAGGTTCAAATTGTTGATGATGGACGACGAATGACGAACAACGCACGACGGACGTCAGGCGATCACAAAAGCTCACTCTGAGCACTCTGTGCTCTGGTGAGCTAAACTCAGCTTTTCTGACATAAATATCAACAGGGAAAGGGTTGAAAACCACCGACAACCAGCCGTTAGGTCACGAATTCAACTAAAAATGTATACCTGGCATGACCCAGCACCAGAAGTAAAAAATCTGAAAGCATCGACGCTTTTTCCCGTGCTTGCAAACAGAGTTGACCCGGATCAGATGACTCCTATAGGAACCGTCTGATCAGGGTATTCTGTGTTTGCTTATGATTTTATGCAGAGACATATACATACATGTATGTATATGTCTGCTCTTAACATTTAGGAGCCAGGCATATACCCATGCCCTGCAAACCCGAATGCCCCAAAGACTTTACATGCCTCCCCGCATACGAACCGAATTATCCTCGTCGCCAATGAAGTAATTCTAAGGGAGAAAATGTTACTGGCCTCTACCGGGATTCGAAGTCCGGACCTCTGGACTACAAGTCTGACACTAATCCATTGGGGTTTCCCGCGTGGGTTCGAATCCCATCCTCGTCGCCAATGAAGTAATTCTATATGTATGTATATGTCTGTTCTTAACATTTAGGAGCCAGGCATATATCCATGCCCTGCAAACCCGTATGCCCCAAAGACTTTACATGCCTCTCCGCATACGAACCGAATAATCCTCGTCGCCAATGAAGTAATTCTACGGGAGGAAAAGTTACTGGCCTCTACCAGGACTCGAACCCCGGACCTCTGGACTACAAGTCTGACGCTCTAACCATGTTGCTAAAGGGTTAACCCAACAGCGAGGCTGGTGGAGATGCCTTACATAGACCGATCACTACAGATAGATAGATAAACAAGAGGGCCAGAATGGCCCTGACATCGCTCACCAGGCAATCAGAGGAGAAGATTTTCAGTTTTCACTATACGTTTCTATAGAAAACTAGCCACCCCTGCGGCAAGGCCAATTTTGACCCAAGGGGCATAATTTATACAACTTTTATAGAGGACCTGAACATGATGCTATGTGCCAAATATGAAAGCTGAGAACCTTCCAGTTTCAGAGGAGAAGATTTTCTCTATATGTTTCTATTGAGAACTGGCCACCCCTGGGACAGGCCCAATTTTGACCCCAGGGGCATAATTTATATAAATTTGGTAGAGGACCTGAACATAATGATATGTGCCAACTATGAAAGCTGAGAATCTTCCAGTTTCAGAGAAGAATATATTCAAAGTTTTACTATATATTTCTATAGAAAACAAGGCACCCCTGGGGCGGGGCCAAGTTTGACCCCAGGGGCATAATTTATATAACTTTCGTAGAGGACCTGAACATGATGTTATGTGCAAAGTATGAAAGCTGAGAACCTTCCAGTTTCAGAGGAGAATACTTTCAGAGTTGTCACTATATGTTTCTATTGAGAACTGGCCACCCCTGGGACAGGCCCAATTTTAACCCCAGGGGCATAATTTATATAAATTTGGTAGAGGACCTGAACATGATGCTATGTGCCAACTATGAAAGCTGAGAATCTTCCAGTTTCAGAGAAGAATATATTCGAAGTTTTACTATATATTTCTATAGAAAACAAGGCACCCCTGGGGCGGGGCCAATTTTGACCCCAGGGGCATAATTTATATAACTTTCGTCGAGGACCTGAACATGATGTTATGTGCCAAGTATGAAAGCTGAGAACCTTCCAGTTTCAGAGGAGAAGATTTTCAAAGTTTTCACTATATGTTTCTATTGAAAACAGGCCACCCCTGGGGCGGGGCCAATTTTGACCCCAGGGGCATAATTTATATAACTTATGTAGAGGACCTGAACATGATGCTATGTGCCAAATATGAAAAGCTGAGAACCTTCCTGTTTCAGAGGAGAAGATTTTCAAAGTTTCACTATATGTTTCTATTGAAAACTGCCCACCCCTGGGGCGGGGCCAATTTTCACCCAAGGGGCATAATTTATATAACTTTGTACAGGACCTGAACATGATGCTATGTGCCAAATATGGAAGCTGAGAACCCAGTAGATTCAGAGGAGAAGATTTTCAAAGTTTTCACAATACGTTTCTATTGAAAACTGGCCACCCCTGGGGCGGGGCCAAGTTTGACCCCAGGGGCATAATTGATATAACTTTTGTAGAGGACCTGAACATGATGCTAAGTGTCAAATATGAAAGCTGAGAACCCTGTAGATTCAGAGGAGAAGATTTTCAAAGTTGTCACTATATGTTTGTATTGAAAACTGCCCACCCCTGGGGCGGGGCCAATTTTGACCCCAGGGGCATAATTGATACAACTTTTATAGAGGACCTGAACATGATGCTATGTGCCAAATATGAAAGCTGAGAACCCTGTAGATTAAGAGGAGAAGATTTTCAAAGTTGTCACTATATGTTTCTATTGAAAACTGCCCACCCCTGGGGCGGGGCCAATTTTGACCCCAGGGGCATAATTTATATAACTTTTGTAGAGGACCAGAACATGATGATATGTGCCAAATATGAAAGCTGAGAACCTCCCAGTTTCAGAGGAGAAGATATTCAAAGTTTTACTATATATTTCAATAGAAAACAAGGCACCCCTGGGGCGGGGCCAATTTTGACCCCAGGGGCATAATTTATATAACGTTTGTAGAGGACCTACAGATGATGCTATGTACCAAAGATGAAAGCTGAGAACCCTGTAGATTCAGAGGAGAATATTTTTAAAGGTTCAAATTGTTGACGCCCGACGACGGACGACGCACGTCGCACGACGGACGACGCACGACGACGGACATCAGGCGATCACAAAAGCTCACCCTGAGCACAAAAGTGCTCTGGTGAGCTAAAAAGATAGATAGATCGATAGATATAGATAGATAGATATCTATGTATAAAACAAAGGTGGGACATTGTAGTCATTTTAGAAAGTAAAGAAACAGATCTATTAAATTACATTGGCTAACAGAGCAGACCCTGACCGGAAGGCTCTTATAGGAGCCATCTGATCTGGATATACTCTGTTTGAAAATGCATGAAAATGTATTTATATGAAGGACAGGTTTGAAGCTGTCTCCATGCAAGTTATGTGTTCACCAAAGGTTACAATAAGAGTTTCCTAAGTAAAATTACCAAGTAGAATCTGCACCCCAAAGAGGGCTGTGTTGAGCCTCAAATTTCTTACGTACGCACCCTTCTCACCGTAAGAAGAACGCGCGCGCATTATTCTCACAAAGGTGAGAAGATTGCGTTCGGACCACATAGTGGGACCTAACATCGGCACGCAATTTTCTTACTAGATCACTCATTTTTATACGCCCGAAGGGACGTATTATGGTATGGCGCATGTCGTCTGTCCGTCTGTCCGCCCGTCCGTCCGTCCGTTAGCAATTTCATGTGCAACTAACTCCTCCTTTATTTTTCAACATAATTTCTTCAAACTTTCAGGAATGATAGATACTGATGTGTAGTTGTGCATATCAGTGAGATAACTCTCATATCATTTTTCATTCTGGAGTTATTGCCCTTTGATAGTTTCGGGTAGCAATTTCTTGTGCAACTAACTCCTCCTTTATTTTTCAACATAATTTCTTCAAACTTTCAGGAATGATAGATACTGATGTGTAGTTGTGCATATCAGTGAGATAACTCTCATATCATTTTTCATTCTGGAGTTATTGCCCTTTGATAGTTTCGGGTAGCAATTTCTTGTGCAACTAACTCCTCCTTTATTTTTCAACATAATTTCTTCAAACTTTCAGGAATGATAGATACTGATGTGTAGTTGTGCATATCAGTGAGATAACTCTCATATCATTTTTCATTCTGGAGTTATTGCCCTTTGATAGTTTCGGGTAGCAATTTCTTGTGCAACTAACTCCTCCTTTATTTTTCAACATAATTTCTTCAAACTTTCAGGAATGATAGATACTGATGTGTAGTTGTGCATATCAGTGAGATAACTCTCATATCATTTTTCATTCTGGAGTTATTGCCCTTTGATAGTTTCGGGTAGCAATTTCTTGTGCAACTAACTCCTCCTTTATTTTTCAACATAATTTTATAGAACAGCCTTCGGGCGTATATTGCCCCGTCTTGCGGTGCTCTTGTTCCTTATAGTGAAAAGAAAACTTCGCATGCGCTTGAAAATGAAAAATCCCCAAATTTATCAAAAGCAGTCTTGCGCACAGGTTTTTAATGAGTTTTAACCTATATTATTATACCCCCACAAACGAAGTTTTTGGGGTTATACTAGAGTCACCATGTCCGCCCGGCTTGTCCGGATCATAACTTCAAAAGTATAAAAGCTTTTGACTTCAAACTTCATATACAGATAAATCACATTGACCGTAAGTGCAGTACACAAGGTTCGTAACTCTATCTTCAGTATTTTTGGAGTTATTGTCCTTTGTTATTTTTCTCAAATCTAGCTTGTCCGGATTATAACTTTCAAAGTATAAAAGCTATTGACTTCAAACTTCACATACAAATAGAACACATTGACCATAAGTGCAGTGCACAAGGTCCATAACTGTCTTGAGTTATTGCCCTTTATTATTTTTGTCAAAATCTGGCTTGCTTTAACAAATGATTTTTTTCCGGAGCTTTTCTCTGTCATACCTCAACAAAACCTTTTTAAATGTTGCAGTATTGTTGAACACCATCTGAAGTTCTGCGCCTGCAATAAAGGTTTTGAATGAATGATCTCCCTTTTCGTAATTAACAAAGGAAAATTTAGCGGTCGGGAGCTTTATTTCTATAACCCCATCTCTGTGTCAAATGTGCTAGTGGGGTATTAATCGCCTTTAGTGGTAGTAATAGTTATTATTATTATTGTGACTATTATTATTATTATTGTCGCACTTTAGCGCAGAAGCTGAAGTAAAATGCCTTGCAAAGTAGGTTGACCTAACCTCGCCGTTTTGAAAAAACTACTCATTTTGCAATAACATCTTAGTGAATGTTTTGTGGGCTTTTTGTGGTTCTTGTTTTGCAAAGCAGTTAGTTATTGAAAAGTGGTATCCTTTGTTTATCCCTTGTATATTTAAAAATTTATAAATTGTTAACAATAAAATTGTTTTGAGCTAGGAGCTTTCTGCATTACTTTTGTCCTGTATTAAGCTATCATCTGCCTCTCCCACCCAGAACCATCTGAAGCTCTGCGCTTGCAATAAAGGTTTTGAATGAATGATCTCCCTTTTCGTAATTAACAAAGGAAAATTTAGCGGTCGGGAGCTTTATTTCTATAACCCCATCTCTGTGTCAAATGTGCTAGTGGGGTATTAATCGCCTTTAGTGGTAGTTATAGTTATTATTATTATTGTAACTATTATTATTATTATTGTCGCACTTTAGCGCAGAAGCTGAAGTAAAATGCCTTGCAAAGTGGGTTGACCTAACCTCGCCGTTTTGCAAAAACTACTCATTTTGCAATAACATCTTAGTGAATGTTTTGTGGGCTTTTTGTGTTTCTTGTTTTGCAAAGCAGTTAGTTATTGAAAAGTGGTATCCTTTGTTTATCCCTTGTATATTTAAAAATTTATAAATTGTTAACAATAAAATTGTTTTGAGCTAGGAGCTTTCTGCATTACTTTTGTCCTGTATTAAGCTATCATCTGCCTCTCCCACCCAGAACTATACCTCTTTTATGTGGTCGCATTAGAGGAGTTCTAGAGGGGTTCATATCTCAACAAAGGCCATTTTCAGACCTGTTCACAGCATCAATATATTAAAAGAAAATAACAATCAATTAGTATCTTACTCGCATTTTCACATGAGGAAAATGCGTTCTTACCTACAGCCCTGGGCGAACACTCGCACGCATTTTTCGATGAGAATATTGCGCGCGCAATTTTCGCACGGTGAGAATATTGCGCGCGCGTTCTTCTTACGGTGAGATAAATGCGTACGTAAGAAATTTGAGGCTCAACAGGACTGATGTGATACCAAGCTTAGTCTTTGTGCAAGGTACATGTATCTACCTCTAATTATTTATATTTAATTTTGTGTAGTTCGTACATCGTGTCATCCTTTTCCACTCTTTTTTCTGCAGGGCCTATAGGTGGAATTCGATGAAACTTTACTCAATGAATATTTATGTAAGTAATAATGACATCATGAATATTAACTACAATTCAGGTATTTTGGGGCATTGCAGAAACTGTAGAATAATGTCAAAAGCAAACAGCAGACCCTGATCAGATGGCTCCTACAGGAACTGTCTGATCTGGATCTACTCTGTTTGTAAAGGCGTAGAAAGGTGTATTTATCGAGTGAATGATTAATGGTAGAGACAATGGACTGATAACCAACATTACATTAATGGTTTCAAGGAGCAACCAACGAACATAACAATAACGTTTTATGTTCATCTTGTTTGTACCACAACCAGAACAGTATGTTCTTGTCAGGTTTTACAGATACTTTTTCAGAGCGCAGTAAAAATCCCGATTTGAGGGATCATTCTTTTGAGTTAAACCCCTTTAAAGCAACAACCAAACACAGATCTAATTCCTTATCTTAAAAGCATGCGACAGCTTAATGCAGGATGAAAGTTATGCAGAAAGCTCTATCAGGAACTGACCTTATTACTTCTGGCCTGCATTAAGCTGCCACCTGCTTGAAAAGGCATCTGTTCGTTCATAAAGTTGTCACATCTGAGAGGTATTACAGTTGTCACATATCTGAGAGGTACTACAGAAGTCATTGATGACCTATGATGCACTAGCCGTCCTACATTATGCATGTACAGTAAAACCCCGCTAATGCGACCACTTAATAAACAGCCACTGGTGTCGTTTAAAGCAGGTGGTTGCTTAATGCAGGACGAAAGTTATGCAGAAAGAGCTTTCTGCATAACTTTCGTCCTGCATTAAGCTACCACCTGCCTCTGCCACCCAGAAGTATGCCCCTTTTTGGTGGTCGCATTAGCGGAGTTTTACTGTACTTCAAATAAACATGCTAACAAAATGGTAGGGGGGCCTTCTATGGTCATTCTCAGTCATGTCAGGATTCCATTTCCAATCATTCTACTAAGTCAGAGATAATCATTTATGTTGTATCAGTGTTTAACCCTTTCAGTCCGGGACACAGATGCACTGTCATTTACAAACAGTGTAGACCCAGATCAGATCTTAGAATTGAGCCCTCTGACCAGGGTTTGCACTGTTTGTCATTCAAACCCCCCTAGTAAGTTTAAGCTGAGTGAACTCGATAGTTAAACACTGATGGACTATTCCATTCTGGTAATTAACTCTTTGCTCTATGAATATTCATGTAAGAAATGATGACAACATGAATAGTAATTAGACCATTCTTTATGAGAGAACATGGACAAAGGAATTGTTGGCCATGACAGAAACTGTAGAATCATGCCTATATTATACCATAAGCAAACAGCAGACAATGATCAGACAGATCCTACAGGAGGTATCTGATCTGGGTCTACTCTGTTTGCAAAGGAGTAGAACGGCGTATTTATAGTATAAATGGTTAATGGTTAAAATAGTGTTGCTTTAAAAGTATTTCAGTCATATTCCAACATTCAGCTAATTACAGTTGGAAGAAGACCTCAGATGTTTTTCCGTGCATGGAACAAATTGCACTATTTCTCGCACATAAAAACACCAAGGTAAAAACCACCAACCTAACGAAACCCAGCTGGAAGGCTTCCTCACTTGAAAAGTCCAAATGTAATATTGAGGTAAATTATTCCTGTTATTGCTAGGAACGATATCGATATACATGTATCATCCATTGACATCAGTCGATCCGATATCGATACTGGTTTGAAAATATCAGTACAAATGGAGGACAAATAAACACAGTTGTAAAACATACTTGCAGTGAAATTCTTCTGAATGTCCTGTCTCAACCTGGGTCTGCACTTTTTGCCATGAGAATATCTGAATGTGAGTGTTACTTCAACCTACTTGTTTACAGTTTGAAAAAACAAGATGTGTTTGTGAGACACAATGCATAACATGACCTTTGACCTTGATGGATGACCTTGACCTTAATAAGTCACCCCTAAAAAATGTTGCCTCCATAAGTTGCACATGTGTGCCAAGTTTGAATGGCGACAAAGTTATCACCAAACTTAATTTGACCCGTAATTTGACCTTTGACCTTGATGTATGACCTTGAGCTTAATAAGTCACCCCTAAAATGTTTGCCTCCATAAGTTGCACATGCATGTCAAGTTTGAAGTATGCTTGTGCAATGGCTACAAAATTATTGCCAACCTTAAACCAAGCAACAAACCAACATACAGACAGACAGACAGAGCAAAAACAATGTGCCCCCGGGGGCATAATAAAGTTGAATAACTTGGAAGTGTTACAGTATAATATAAGCCACAAAGTATATACAGTATTTATTTGGCAAGGGAGTGCAAAGGTAAAAAAAAGCAGTGTTAGTTAAACAATATATTGAAGGGGGTCTTAAAATGATAAACTTAATTTGCTTTATTGAAGGTTTAAAATCAACTTGGTTGAGAAGATTAATAACAAGTTATGGTAAATGGAACAACATTTTAGAATGTAGTATTGACTATAGTAAAGTTTTTTCTCTAGGATCTGAGTATCTAAAGAAATATCGAATCCGTTTTGGCAAGATGTCACAAAAGCATTCTATAAAATACAAACATCATACACTCCTGTAAACGTATCGGAATTAATGACATCACCACTATTCTATAACAAAGATATTCAAATAGGTGGAAAGTGTGTGTTTTACAAACCATTTTTTATAAAAGGGATATCACAAATAAATGATCTAATCACAGCTGAAGGAAACGTCTACAATTATCAATCGTTTTGTGAAATATATGATATTCATATTGACTTTGTAAAATTTTATGGTCTTATAAATGTTATAAAAATATTTTTAAATAAGTTTAGCTTTACAGTAACACTGCAGAAAATGCAGAATCCATTATTCCCATTAAATGTATTAATACTACTGAAACAATCAAAAGGTTCAGCTCATTTATATAACATACTGAATAACAAGAGATGTCACAGTCACGTGACAAATGCCCCCAAAAATTGTACCATGTGACCTTGACATTTGAACCATGGACCAGAGAGTTGACACATCGTCTTTGTAAGGTGAACATTTGTGCTAGGTTCCTTTGAAATCCATTCACAGATAAACAAGTAATTGTACCCTGTGACCTTGACCTTTGGCATATGGACCAGGGAGCTGAACACGACACATCGTCTTTGTCTGGTGAACATATGTGCCAAGTTATATTGAAATCCATTGATAGATAAAAATGTTACAGACCGGACACCAAATTTGTGACAAAGTAATTGTATTCTGTGACCTTGACCTTTGACCCATGGACCAGGGAGTTGAAAGCGACACATCGTCTCTGTCTGGTGAACATTTGTGCCAAATCATATTGAAATCCATTGATATATTAAGAAGTTACAGACCGGACACGAGATTTGTGACAAAGTAATTGTACCCTGTGACCTTGACCTTTGACCTATGGACCAGGGAGTTGCGACACATCGTCTTTGTGTGGTGAACATTTGTGCCAAGATATATTGAAATCCATTGATAGATAAAGAAGTTACAGACCGGACACGAAATTTGTTACGAAGTTATTTTACCCTGTGACCTTGACCTTTGACCCATGGACCTGGGAGTTGAACGTGACACATCGTCTTTGTGTGGTGAACATTTGTGGCAAGTTATATTGAAATCCATTGATAGATAAAGAAGTTACAGACCGGACACGAAATTTGTGACAAAGTAATTGTACCCTGTGACCTTGACCTTTGACCTATGGGCCTGGGAGTTGAAAGCGACACATCGTCTTTGTGTGGTGAACATTTGTGCCAAGTTATATTGAAATCCATTGATAGATAAAGAAGTTACAGACCGGACACGAAATTTGTTACGAAGTTATTTTACCCTGTGACCTTGACATTTGACCCATGGACCTGGGAGAACATTTGTGGCAAGTTATATTGAAATCCATTGATAGATAAAGAAGTTACAGGCCGGACACGAAATTTGTGACAAGGTAATTGTACCCTGTGACCTTGACATTTGACCTATGGACCTGGGAGTTGAACACGACACATTGTCTTTGTGTGGTGAACATTTGTGCCAAGTTATATTGAAATCCATTGATAGATGAAGAAATTACAGACCGGACACGAAATTTGTGACAAAGTAATTGTACCCTGTGACCTTGACCTTTGACCCATGGACCAGGGAGTTAAACGCGACACATCGTCTCTGTCTGGTGAACATTTGTTACAGACCGGACACGAATTTGGGACGGATGGAAGGACAGACGGACAGACAGACGGACAGACGGAAAGACGGACAATGCGATTACTATATGCCCGCCTTTGGGGGCATAAAAATAATGAAAAACCTACTGCAGTGACAAGATGGAACCAATTGTTTCAGATAGAAGATAATGATTGGAAAGAAATTTACAATGCCATATTTAAATACAACTTCAGCACAGAAATACGGTGGTTTCAGTATCGAATAAACCATAGAATTCTTCCAACACCTTTTTAATATCAAAATCTCAGACAATCCTAATTGCAGAGTTTATGGTGAAGTAGAAACAATTCAACATATGCTTTGGTCATGTCCAGAAACAGAATTATTTTTAACAAAAGTCCAACAGTGGTTGAAATTAGCAGAGTATATCAATTGTATAAATGAGAAGAAATACTTATTCAATTTAAGCAATTCCTATTCAATGGCTGACATGACTATTCTACTAGAAACAAAGTACTATATATATTTGACCAAAAAAAGGGAAGGAAAATTCTCACTACTATCATTAAAAAACAAAATAATAGCAAAATATACAGCTCTGAAATACATAGCAACAAGGGATAATTATCTTGAACAGTTTGATCAAACATGGTCAAAATATTATTATCTTTTAATGGAATAAAATTCCTACACATAATTACAATAGCTAAAAAGTAAAATGGTTTTGGCAATTTTCATAATTTCTTGTATAGATATAGACATTTTATATGAAAAAGAAAACATGAAATCGAAAATTTATTGAAATGAGAGAAACCCATCAAATATTTTGTACGGTATGATGAGGGATGGTACTCCCCGACCCTCACATACCTATGACGCGGAGAATAAAAGCATTAAAAAAAAAAAAAAAAAAAAAAGTATATACAGTATTCTTTTATATAATTTTATTTTAACTTTTGACTTTTTACTCTCAGATGGATGTAACTACAGAGCATAAATCATGTTCATGTATAGAAACCCTTATAATTATCGTTGATATTTTTTCCATCAATATAGAAATTTCTATCAATGACACCTCTAAGATACAGTCATAACGAATCAAACAAAATATGTTAAATTTGCGAATATATTATACACATGTGGCTACAGATAAATTAAGGTGCGCACCCAAATACTAAAAATCGCCATTTCTCCACCAAACCCTATACCGAGACGATTCTAAAGAGTGGTCACAGTATAGGATTTGGCGAAGAAATAAAGGAGCTATGCTTGAAAATGTTTAAATTTATGCATCTTATCTGGAGCTCTGCATATATATAAACTCAAATGTAACTACTGTGTAAATGTCTGCTTTATCATAAAAGTACAAAAATGAGTCATGCAGGAAATACCACATACAGAACAAACACTCGCCCGAACAGCAACACAAGGAAACATCAAATGTACATGGGTAGAAAAAACAACAAGAGACGCACAAAGACAAAACAAACATTCAATAGGAGGAAGATGGAAGTACCGCCTTGGAACGGTCAGTGACAAAAGTCACCGGGGGTTTAAACCGGTTTATGGGCGCCCAACCTCACCCTTATTCCATCCCCATCCTAAAAGACAAACAGTGTAAATAAACGTATCCCCTCTCCGACTAATCTACAACAACCGCGACAGCAAATACAGTGGTAAAGTGCATGTATAACAAAAAAACATTTAATTGAACATACTGTATCCACCTATCGCTAGTGTACTCAATGATTGAGCTGCAAACAGAGTAACTGTAGAAAAGTAATAAAGGGTACGACAAAAATGAAATAGTACAGATATCCGACGTTCTCCTTCCATTTCTGGATTTAAGAGGTCGCCTTCATAGAGTACTAAACCTTTCTTGTCGGCGTACATGCAAAGAGGCCAGCGTGATTGCCAACTGTAAAAGGGTTCACAACCAAACATGCAGTATGTTGTAATAATACAGGATCATATCCCTTTTTAATGAATTGTTTTATATATTTGATGAACAAAGTGAGAAAATGGGTATGTCCAATAATTCTACGAAGTTTGTAAATCACATCACCATAAAATTCAGGATGTGAAATACCGTGTCGCAAAAGTACCTTGAGATTACATTTGTACTTGCCAATAAGCGAGAGATTTCGATAGTAAAATTTAGAGAAAGTTTTTCTTAGTTTATGGTATCTATATCCTTGTTTAAGCAGTTTTTCAGTTAAAATGAGATTTCGACTGTTAAAATCGTCAATAGATGAACAAGCTCTAGCAAAACGAATAAGTTGAGATATATAAACCCCGTAAGATGGAGCACGGGGAACATCCCCGTCAAGATGAGGAAAATTTACAATATTAAAATCAAAATCATCTCTTTTGTCATATATTTTAGAAGAAATCATTCCATTATTAATTTTAAGGTCTAGGTCAAGAAACGCTGCATAATTGTCGGACGGGTTAGCTTTATTCAATTTGAGTTCTTTAGGATAAATTGTAGGAATCAGAGCATTAAAGAAAGGGTTATCTAAGTTAAAAATATCATCCAAATATCGACAAGTATCATTGAAGGCTTTTATAACATCTTCTTGTGATTGAGGATTCAAACTCAACATGAAATCTCTCTCATAGCAGTACAAAAACAAATCTGCGACAAGTGGTGCACAATTCGTACCCATGGGAATACCAATTACCTGACGGTATATAGCATTCCCATAACGTACAAATATGTTGTCCAAAAGAAAGGTTAGTGCTTCGCAAACTTCTGAGCAAGTCCAATTGGTGTAATACTTCATTTGCTCGTCAGTAAAGAAAGCTTTTTCAGCATTACATGCCAAGAATGATGTTTTTTCTCGGGCAAATACTTTCTGGATCAAGTTAGTAAGCTTATCCTTAATTAAAACATGAGGAAGAGTTGTGTACAGAGTAGAAAAATCGTACGTGCTTACAGTGGATGCAAGATACCTTTTGTTCTTAAGTTTGTTTAAGACTTCTGAAGAGTTCTTAATAGACCAGAAGAGATTTATTCCAGAATTTTCATAAGTCTTATCACAGTAAAATTTTAAATGTTCCTTTACCTTCGTTAAGCAAGAAGTCAAAAGTATAGACAATTTAGTAGTTGTACATGAACTAGAATTTGCAATGAAACGCGCTTTATATGGTTTTTTATGTAGTTTTGGTAACCAATACATAGTAGGAAGTTTATGTTGTGTAATTTTAATATCGGTTCCAAATTGTTCACACTTTTTGACATGGTCTGAAATGATGGTCTTTTCGTCAGTCGTAACTGAAGTTCGATCTATTGCAATTTTAACCAAATTCCATTTCTTTAAATGTTTTGAAGAATTATTGACCCAGTAACAAACAACTTGGATCCTGGTCAGATGCTGATTTTCTTGGCATCTCATCTGGATCGAAGCTGTTTAAACATGCAAATTAGGTTACATTTAACAGGATAAGGTTAACCCTTTCCCTGTTCTATGTTTATTAAAAAGTTCAATACCTACTGAATATTCATGGACAAAATAATTATAACTAGAATTGTTTTTGATACAAAAACTGATGTCTTCCCCTGCCCCAGCATGGACAAAATTTTGCCATAACTCTGCATTAAATCATCAATCCGAAAGGAATAAGATATGCACAACTAAACATAATGCTGATTAATCCTATGAAGTTTCATGAAAATGCGACCAAAGGTTTTGGAGAAACCGTGCAGACAAATTTTCAATGTAAACATTTCAAAGTCCCATAACTCTGCAGAAAATCATCCAACCAAACCAGGAATAAAATATGCACATCTAAGCATGGTGCTGATTAATCCTATGAAGTTTTATGAAAATCTGATGAGGGGTTTTGGAGAAACCGGTGAAAATTTCAAAGTCTCATAACTCTGCAGAAAATCATATAACCAGTACAGGAATAAGATATGCACAAACTAGGCATGGTGCTGATCAAGCCTATGAAGTTTCATGAAAATTCGACTAAAGCTTTTGGAGAAACTGCGCAGACAAATTAAAATGGGACAGACGGACGGACAGACAGACAGACGGATGGATGCCACACACAAATACAAAATGTCTCCCCAGTATACTGGGGGAGACATAATGAAATATGGCAGGTGGAGCATTGTAGCCATATTATAAAGTAAAGAAATAGATATTTCAAATTCCATTAGCAAACAGAGCAGACCCTGATCAGATGGCTCCTATAGAAGTCATCTGATCTGGGTCTACTCTGATTGCAAATGCATAAAAACATATATGAGGGAAAGGGTTAAGAATAGTAACAGATGAATATGCATCTATAACTTCATACAGTACCATAGCCCATAACCGTTTACTCCATGAATATTCATGTAAAAAATGAAGACATAACGAATATTAATTAAGATTATTTTTTTAAAATGGTATATGAACAATAAAGGTTTTGGCCATGACAGAAACTGTAAAATCAGATTTATTTTATTCTGTCAGCAAACATTCAGGCCCTGAACAGACAGCTCCTACCAGAGCCGTCTGATTTGGGTCTACTGTGTTTGTAAAGGCGTAGAAAGATGTATGTATGGAGTAAAGGGTAAATTATGTGTAATGATAAAATCTATCATGAATAAAGCATTTATTTACATGTACAAATTGTGTAAATATCAAACAGTGTAAAAGTTCATTCTAAAAATAATTATTCCTCAAATCTATAATATCATTTACAGTTTAAAACAAAACATATTAATAGGTACATTTGTCCAAGAATACATTAGAACTTGTCTTAAATGATGGTCAAGAAGAGATCTAATTCTGGGTCTGTAAGGCAGTTGGTAGCTTAATGCAGGTAAAGAGTAATGCATAAAGCTCCTAAATGAACTTTCTGCAGACAGTAGCTTAATGCAGGTCAAAAGTAATACATAAAGCTCCTATAGGAGCTTTCTGCAGATGGTAGCCTTATGCAGGTCAAAAGTAATGCATAAAGCTCCTATAGGAGCTTTCTGCATTACTTTTGCCCTGCATTAAGAAACCACCTGGTGTTTATTAGTCATGTGTTCAATAAACAACTAGTTGCTTACTGTAGTAGATAATCCTAAACATATATGTGACCTTCAACTCTGTAATAGACGAACATTCATACAAAACTCTTCCAATTATAAATATTAATTCTTGTATCAACAAGAGCTGTCACTGCAAACTGTCATATGCCCCACCCAGTGTTTATTAGGGAAAGACGGGGCTTGTGGTAGGCAATGTATGACTCAAATATCAACCCTTTCCCTGTTTCAATATTCATGTCAGATATTATGACATCATGAATATTTATTAGCTGAAGTTTTATTATATAAACCCTTCAAGGATTTTTGTTTGCTTTGACAAAGACTATATCATGTCACAAGCAAGCTGAGCAGATCCAGGTCTGACGGCTCAAATGCGTGAAAATGCATTTAAATGAAGAAAAGGATTAACAGAACAAGAGCTATCGGAGGGTATGCAACACATTCAAAGATGAAGACAAAGACAAAATGCAGTTTTCATAATGCAATCTACACACACAATTTTAAATTCCTAAGTGATTAACTGTAGAAGATACAATTAGGCCAACATTTTGATCCAAGCTCTTTGTAAAATTTGCAAATTAGGTCACTCTTGACTGGATAAGGGTAAGTACATAAACAGATGAAGATGCAACGGTAACTTCATACAGTATCATAGCCCTTAACCCATTCCCTGGTCTATATTGAGTCCAAATTTCAATACCTACTGAACATTCATGGGCAAAATAGTTACAAAGAAATATGGAAGGTGGAACATTGAAGCAAGTTTAGAAACGAAACAGACTATCAAAATTATACAGGGTTGCCACAAACCAGGAAACAAAATTCCCTGACAATTCCCTGACATAATTTCAAATTTCCCTGACACATTTCATCGCGAAATTTGGTCTTTCTAGATCTGTCATAATTTCTGTAATACGTAACAGATATTTTTCAAATATACAACATTAATTCTCATGTTCTCAAAATTCCCTGACAATTCCCTGACATTTGCCTATATTTTCAAAATTCCCTGACAGTTCTCAAAATTCCCTGAACTTGAAAAAAAAATTCCCCGACTTTTCCCTGACGCGTGGCAACCCTGAAATACCATCAGCAAACAGAACAGACCCTGATCTGGGTCATTTTTGTTTGCATATGTGTGTGAAAAGGCGTTTGTATGAAGGCAATTCTCTCATATTGATGTCTTTTGATGCCTCTGTAAAAAGACACATTTTGAAATAATTGTGATAGGGGCCAATGCCCTGGCAAAACTACACAATTAAAAAATTTCCCTTTTTCTAGTAAATGCTCCTTTCAATGGATTTATTCAAAGAGGTAGGGTCTAAAAATAGCCTATGGGGGGAATGGGTTAATAATGTGTAATGATAAACTCTGTCATGAATAAAAAAAATCATTCACATGTTATGATGCAGATCTACATGTACTACGTAGATATTAAACAGGGTAAAATTTTATTCTAAATGTAGTAACAATTCTGTAAATATACAACACAGTATCAAACTAGAACTATCACTAAAGGTGATGAATACCCCCACACGGCAGCCTTGATTGCAAATCCAAGTTTTGAACATGTAACAGGACCAAATAACAAAAATACCCAAAGTTCAAATAGAGAAAATTCTGTAATTTATGCCAAGTATCAAGTGAATCAGGTTGAAATTGAAGGAGGAGTTAAAAGTACAAGATTTTGCCTGCCAATTTCAAGGCCAAAGATCAAGGTCAAGGTCACAGAGACTTGAAATTTGTGTCTTGCACATCTACTACTCCTGAGTAACATTTATGCCAAGTATCAAGTAAATCAGGTTGAAAGTGAAGGAGGAGTTCGCCGTACAAGATTTTGCCTGCCACTTTTAAGACCAATTTCAAGGCCAAAGGTCAAGGTCACAGAGATTTTAAATTTGTGTCTTGCACATCTACTACTCCTGAGTAACATTTATGCCAAGTATCAAGTGAATCAGGTTGAAAGTGAAGGAGGAGTTCAAAGTACAATATTTTGCCTGCCAATTTTAAGACCAATTTCAAGGCCAACGGTCAAGGTCAAGGTCACAGAGACCTGAAATTTGTGTCTTGCACATCTACTACTCATGAGTAACATTTATGCAAAGTATCAAGTTAATCAGGTTGAAATTGAAGGAGGAGTTCAAAGTACAAGATTTTGCCTGCCAATATCATGACCAATTTCAAGGTCAAAGGTCAAGGTCAAGGTCACAGAGACCTGAAATTTGTGTCTTGCACATCCACTACTCCTGAGTAACATTTATGCCAAGTATCAAATGAATCAGGTTGAAAGTGAAGGAGGAGTTTGCCGTACAAGATTTTGCTTGCCAATTTTAAGACCAATTTCGAGGCCAAAGGTCAAGGTCACAGAGATTTTAAATTTGTGTCTTGCACATCTACTACTCCCGAGTAACATTTATGCCAAGTATCAAGTGAATCAGGTTGAAATTGAAGGAGGAGTTCAAAGTACAAGATTTTGCCTGCCAATTTCAAGACCAATTTCAAGACCAAAGGTCAAGGTCAAGGTCACAGAGACCTGAAATTTGTGTCTTGCACATCTACTACTCCTGAGTAACATTTATGCCAAGTATCAAGTGAATCAGGTTGAGTGTGAAGGAGGAGTTCAAAGTACAAGCTTTTGCCTGCCAATTTCAAGACCAATTTCAAGGCCAAAGGTCAAGGTCAAGGTCACAGAGACTTGGAATTTGTGTCTTGCACATCTACTACTCCTGATTAACAATTATGCCAAGTGTCAAGTGAATACCCCTATTTCTTGAGATTGTAGCATTTCTAGCTTTTGCTATAAACCAGTTGGTCATGTCATTACTGGTAATTTTGATATCATTAAGGATAAACGTCTCAGGACCCTCCTAACTAAAGGACCTAAATATAGATTACCTTCCCTTATTGATTTTGACGCTTGTCGAACTCATATTGCGGAAGCTATTCAAGAATTCTGCATCAAATGGTGTCGACGAGAACATGCTGATGTTAATGCCCTTTCGGATTGGAAGAAATGTATTTTCGATATTATTGATACACGAATAACTTTTTACAAATCAAATAACCATCTTTTACCACCTCGACCTAGAGTTACATTTCGCTACTTGAAGAAAAACATTTCTAATTTTCATTCAGATTATGTTCTTGTTCCTGCTGACAAGGCATCTAACAATGTAATCATTATTTGAAGATTGTATTATGTTGATGTTTTAAAGAAGGAGCTAACTGATTCAAAAACTTATATAACCGTTCAAACACCTGAAAAAGATATAGTCTCGGAACATGTAAAAATGTGCAATGATTTTAAGTCTGGTCCTAACATAAAACAACATAAACTTTCTACTTTGTACTGGATTCCGAAACTACATAAAAACCCTTATAAGTCGCGTTTTATTGCCAACTCTAGCTGTTGTACCACTACTAAATTATCTATACTTTTGACGTCCTGTCTTACTACGATCAAAGAACATGTTAAACGCTACTGTGATAAAATATATGAAAATTCTGGTATTAATGTTTTTTGGTCCATAAAAAAAATTCAAATGATGTTTTAACAAAACTTGAAAATGAACAGTATAACATTTCTTTACTGAGCTCTTATGATTTCTCTACACTCTATACTACTCTACCTCACCATCTTATAAAGGATAGACTTATTAAATTAATAGAAAAAACCTTTGCCAGAGAAAACAAAATGTTCATTGCTTGTAATGTTCAACGTTCATTCTTTTCGAATTCAGAAGTTGAACATTACACAATGTGGACTTGCCTTGATGTTTGTAGATCTCTTACCTTTCTTTTAGATAATATATTTGTGCGTTATGGAGATACCATATATCGTCAAGTTGTTGGTATACCCATGGGTACAAATTGTGCCCCTCTTGTTGCAGATTTGTTTTTGTATTGCTACGAGAGGGATTTTATGCTTAGCTTAAAACCTGATACACAGACCGATATTGTGAATGCTTTTAATAAAACTTCAAGGTATTTAGACGATATTTTGAATTTAGATAATCCTTATTTTGATACTATGGTTTCTTCAATCTACCCAAAAGAACTGTCTTTAAACAAAGCTAATCAATCTGACATTAATGCTTCATTTTTAGATTTGAATCTTTCAATTACAAATGATAAAGTTTCGTCCAAAGTATACGATAAAAGAGAAGATTTTAATTTTAAAATTGTTAATCATCCTTTTCTAGATGGGGATGTGCCACGTTCTACATCTTATGGTGTTTATATTTCTCAACTTATTAGGTTTGCCCGAGCCTGTTCTTTGCTTGAAGATTTTAACAGACGTAATTTAGTTATAACTGATAAACTTCTTAAGCAAGGTTACAGATATCACAAACTTCGGAAAACCTTTTCTAAATTTTATTATCGAAATTTACCTCTCATTAGTAAATATAATTGCAATCTACGGACGTTACTGCGACAAGGCATTTCTCAACCAGAATTTTATGGGGATGTTATCTACAAACTTAGGAAAATTCGGGGTCATATCCATTTTCATGATTTGTTTATAAAACGCATTAAAAAATTTAAAAAGAAAGGTTATGATCCTATTATATTGCAACACACTGCATGTTTGGTTATCGATCCTTTTACAGTCGGTAGCTACGCTTCCCTCTTTGCTTGCGCGATGACAGGCCGAGGGTAGTACTCTATGATGGTATACTCTTAAACTTGGATACAGGAGGAGCTTACCAGACTCATGTATTATTTTTTCCCTGTCGTGCCCTTAACGGCTTACCTGCAGGTGCTCTGACTTCAGCAAAGCCATTGAGTACATATTTGACGGATTGTCACAGTTATTATGCTATGTTTTACATGTTGTCCTGTGTTCACCGTCGTCTATGTTGTGGGTAAGTCCAGCGGGGATACCTTTATTTACAATATTTGTAAAGCTAGGGTGACTTTGAGAGAAGTGTGAGGTTAGGACGTCCGTAAACCGGTTTAAACCCCCAGTGGTGTTTTTGCTGCTGACCGTGCCAAGGCGGTACTCTCTTTGTCACCCTTCCTTTTGTTTGCTTTGTGCTTGTGGTTTGTTCATGTTGTGGAACGTTTGTCCCTGTTTCTTGTGTGTCTTTTGGTGTTTTCTGTGTTCATTTCGTGTGTGCGTGTGCGTTTGGGTGTGTGGTTGTGTGTGTGTGTGTGTCATGCTGTCTATCGGTGTTTTGGTGGTGGTTGCGTCTTGCATGTGGCTTTGCCTGCTTGACTTTACTACTTTTCCATTGAAACTGAAGGAGGAGTTCTCAGACAGACCGACCGACCGACCGACCGACCGCCCGACCGCCCGACCGACCGACAGGCTGATTCCAGTATACCCCCCTCAAACTCTGTTTGTGGGGGTATAAATATCTCCATAAAAATAATACATGTACATACTAACAATACACAGTAAAAAGTTTATTTCAACTAATAATAATACTTACACTAGTCTCATAACTCTGCAGAAAATCATATAACCAGTACAGCAATAAGATATGCACAAACTAGGCATGGTGCTGATCAAGCCTATGAAGTTTCATGAAAATTCGACTAAAGCTTTTGGAGAAACTGCGCAGACAAATTAAAATGGGACAGACGGACGGACAGACAGACAGACGGATGGATGCCACACACAAATTCAAAATGTCTCCCCAGTATACTGGGGGAGACATAATGAAATATGGCAGGTGGAGCATTGTAGCCATATTATAAAGTAAAGAAATAGATATTTCAAATTCCATTAGCAAACAGAGCAGACCCTGATCAGATGGCTCCTATAGAAGTCATCTGATCTGGGTCTACTCTGATTGCAAATGCATAAAAACATATATGAGGGAAAGGGTTAAGAATAGTAACAGATGAATATGCATCTATAACTTCATACAGTACCATAGCCCATAACCGTTTACTCCATGAATATTCATGTAAAAAATGAAGACATAACGAATATTAATTAAGATTATTTTTTTAAAATGGTATATGAACAATAAAGGTTTTGGCCATGACAGAAACTGTAAAATCAGATTTATTTTATTCTGTCAGCAAACATTCAGGCCCTGAACAGACAGCTCCTACCAGAGCCGTCTGATTTGGGTCTACTATGTTTGTAAAGGCGTAGAAAGATGTATGTATGGAGTAAAGGGTAAATTATGTGTAATGATAAAATCTATCATGAATAAAGCATTTATTTACATGTACAAATTGTGTAAATATCAAACAGTGTAAAAGTTCATTCTAAAAATAATTATTCCTCAAATCTATAATATCATTTACAGTTTAAAATTACTTCAACAAAACATATTAATAGGTACATTTGTCCAAGAATACATTAGAACTTGTCTTAAATGATGGTCAAGAGGAGATCTAATTATGGGTCTGTAAGGCAGATGGTAGCTTAATGCAGGTCAAAAGTAATACATAAAGCTCCTATAGGAGCTTTCTGCAGATGGTAGCCTTATGCAGGTTAAAAGTAATGCATAAAGCTCCTATAGGAGCTTTCTGCATTACTTTTGCCCTACATTAAGCAACCACCTGGTGTTTATTAGTCCTATGTTCAATAAACAACTAGTCGCTTACTGTAGTAGATAATCCTAAACATATATGTGACCTTCAACTCTGTAATAGACGAACATTCATACAAAACTCTTCCAATATAATAAATATTAATTCTTGTATCAGCAGGAGCTGTCACTGCAAACTGTCATCTGCCCCACCCAGTGTTGATAAGGGAAATACAGTGCTTGTGGTAGGCAATGTATGACTCAAATATCAACCCTTTCCCTGTTTCAATATTCATGTGAGATATTATGACATCATGAATGTTTATTAGCTGAAGTTTTATTATATAAACCCTTCAAGGATTTTTGTTTTCTTTGACAAAGACTATATCATGTCACAAGCAAGCCGAGCAGACCCAGGTCTGACGGCTCAAATGCGTGAAAATGCATTTAAATGAAGAAAAGGATTAACAGAACAAGAGCTATCGGAGGGTATGCAACACATTCAAAGATGAAGACAAAGACAAAATGTAGTTTTCATAATGCAATCTACACACACAATTTTAAATTCCTAAGTGATTAAGTGTAGAAGATACAATTAGGCCAACATTTTTATCCAAGCTCTTTGTAAAATTTGCAAATTAGGTCACTCTTGACTGGATAAGGGTAAGTACATAAACAGATGAAGATGCAACTGTAACTTCATACAGTATCATAGCCCTTAACCCATTCCCTGGTCTATATTTAGTCCAAATTTCAATACCTACTGAACATTCATGGGCAAAATAGTTACAAAGAAATATGGAAGGTGGAACATTGAAGCCAGTTTAGAAACTAACGAAACAGACTATCAAATTATTACAAGGTTGCCACAAACCAGAGGAAACAAAATTCCCTGACAATTCCCTGACATAATTTCAAATTTCCCTGACACATTTCATCGCGAAATTTGGTCTTTCTGTCATAATTTCTGTAATACGTAACAGATATTTTCCAAATATACAACATTCATTCTCATGTTTTCAAAATTCCCTGACAATTCCCTGACATTTGCCTATATTTTCAAAATTCCCTGATAGTTCTCAAAATTCCCTGAACATGAAAAAAATATATAAAAAAATTCCCTGACTTTTGCCCGACGCGTGGCAACCCTGAAATACCATCAGCAAACAGAGCAGACCCTGATCTGGGTCATTTTTGTTTGCATATGTGTGTGAAAAGGCGTTTGTATGAAGGAAATTCTCTCATATTGATGTCTTTTGATGCCTCTGTAAAAAGTCACATTTTGAAATAATTGTGATAGGGGCCAATGCCCTGGCAAAACTACACAATTCAAAAATTTCCCTTTTTCTAGTAAATGCTCCTTTCAGTGGATTAATTCAAAGAGGTAGGGTCTAAAAATAGCCTATGGGGGAATGGGTTAATAATGTGTAATGATAAAACTCTGCCATGAATATAAAAAATCATTCACATGTTATGATGTAGATGTAGATGTACTAGGTAGATATTAAACAGGGTAAACGTTGATTCTAAATGTAGTAACAATTCTGTAAATATACAACACAGTATAAAAATATCTCCATAAAAATAATACATGTACATACTAACAATACACAGTAAAAAGTTTATTTCAACTAATAATAATACTTTCACTAACACAGTATAAAATTACATGTATTTCAAAAACACTAGTACATATAAATAGGTATACATGTCCAAGAAAAGTGTAGGACGATTGCCCCATAGGATGATTGCTCCACAGACGCTTACCCCATAGGACAATTGCCCCATAGGATGATTGCCCTACAATATATAAAATATAGTAGAATTTTGTAGAAAAATGAATATATAAGTAATATATAATAATTATATGATGACAATAAATGGGTAGTATAGTAGGCTGTGTAGACCAATTGGCACTTATGTATGCATTGTATTTACTCCAAATATTTGGACATGTACACCTATAGAAATAGCATAGTCCCCCATTAGAAAGTAGACACTAATAAAGTCTTTGTACAACTTAAATGCAGATTTATTCATTTTTAACCCTTTTGCTTGCCAAGTGTAACACAAACTGGTATTTGCAAACAGTTTGGATCCTGATGAGGCACTGAGTAGCATGGCGTCTCATCACAATGCAAGCTGTATGTTCAGTCAATAGTCTCTCAAAAGCTTTCACAGAATGTAAATAAGAGCAGTATAAGGGTAATAGCATAAGTAATAACATAAGATTCTGTTTCATTTCGGGACACTTAATTGGAATATCAACAACAATAAATACATATGTAAAAGTTAATCTATTTTATTTTTCTGCATACACTCCATGCATTTTATCAAATTATTTCTAATAGTTGATTTTTAAATTTATATTTTTTATTACATAGTATATTCATGAATATTCATTAGGTAAGACAAATTTAATATTAGACTAATAGCACATATCATTGCATATAAAAGCTTAAATTGTATTGAATCTGTTTACAAATACAAACGTAGAATAAATCCAGGTCATACATATTCTAAAACACAGCTTTCTGATCAGGTTCTACCCTGTTTGCTCAATGACAATTAATGAATATTCATTAGGTAAGGCACATATTGTTTATAAAACAAGCATAAGTTGTATGACCACAATTAACTAATACACAAACTATTCCTTTTTTCTAATTCATTATCTTAATTTCCAAACAGGGTAGACCGAAATCAAATTTAAAGCTTAATGAACTTGCTCTACCCTGTTTGCTTACTGAGAGTTAATAAAGATTCATTGGCTAAGGTTAATGTAATATTAGCGCATATTGCATATAAATTAAACATAAACTAGAGGTTTTTGTCACAAAAACGGATGTCTCCTCTCTAATAAAAACAATATGTAAAGGGAAATCACTAAAAATGTTATGGACTTGATGATTGATACTTCCCCTCATTATGCGCTTTCCACACCACATTTTTCAAGAAGAAAATGATAACAGCTAATAACTCTAAATATTGACACCAGAGTTATGGCCCTTGTGCACGACACTTACTTTCATCATGCCCTTTCCATAAATGAAATGTCATTACAATAGCATCAATAGAACAGGAGTTATTGATCGGACAAAAAATGTAACAAAGGGCAATAACTCCAAAAGTATTGAAACCAGAGTTATGGCCCTTGCTCATGACACTTTCTCTCGTCATGCTCTTTCCATGTATGAAGTTTCAATACAATGGCAAGAGCCATGTAGGAGTTATCATCCGGACAAGAAAGCGTTAAACAAATGTACAAGGGGCAATAACTCTCAATTTATTGAAGCCAGAGTTAAGGACCTTATACATGACACTTTCTCTTATCATGATCTTTCCATGTATGAAGTTTCAATCCAATGGCATGTGCCATATAGGAGTTATCATCCTGACAAAAAATTGTGATTTTTTAACAAAGGGCAATAACTCCAATATTAGTGAAACAAGAGTTATGGACCTTAAGCATGACACTTTCTCTTATCATGATCTTTCCATGTATGAAGTTTCAATCCAATGGCATGAGCCATATAGGAGTTATCGTCCGGACAAAAAATTATGAAAAAACATTACAAGGGCAATAACTCCAATATTAGTGAAGCCAGAGTTATGGACCTTGTGTATGACACTTCCTCCTGTCATGATCTTTCCATATATGAAGTTTCAATCCAATGACATGAGCCATATAGGAGTTATCGTCCGGACAAAAAATTGTGATTTTTTTACAAGGGCAATAACTCCATTATTAGTGAAGCCAGAGTTATGGACCTTGTGTATGACACTTCCTCTTGTCATGATCTTTCCATATATGAAGTTTCAATCCAATGGCATGAGCCATATAGGAGTTATCGTCCGGACAAAAAAGTGTTGTTGTTTTTTACAAGGGGCAATAACTCCTATATTAGTGAAGCCAGAGTTATGGACCTTGTGCATGACACTTCCTCTCATTATGCTCTTTCCATATATGAAGTTTCAATCAACTGGCATCAGGCATATTGAAGTTATCATCCGGACAAAAAGTGTGACAGACAGACAGACAGACAGACGGACGGACGGATGGACAGACGGACAGACAGACAGACAGACAACTCTCACGAAAACAATATGTCTCCCCCATATAAATATGGGGGGAGACATAATTATATGACCACAAATAAGTAATATACAAATTGTTTCCTTTTTCTATTTCCTCATCTTAACTACATGTACCAAACAGGGTAGACCCAAATCAAAACAAGAGATGTTTGTAAAACATGTATACCCCCCCAGACCCCCTGACCTTTGATCTAGTGACCTCAACTATAGAGGTTATCTAGTGGTCATGACTAATCACCACAGCAACTTTGAAGATCCTAATCCAAACCACTGATAATTTATTGATCTGAAAACATTTCACAAGTTAAGGTCATGGTGACCTTGACCTTTGACCTAGTGACCTCAACAACTATAGGGGTCATCTAGTGGTCACGACCAACCACCACAGCAAGTTAGAAGATCCCGAACAAAACCATTGAGCAGTTATTAATCAGAACCCATTTCATCAGTCAAGGTCATGACGACCTTGATCTTTGATCTAATGACCTCAAAAACAATAGGGGTCATCTAGTGGTCATGACCAACCACCACAGCAAGTTTGAAGATCCTAAGCAAAACCCTTGAGCAGTTATTGATCGGAAACCATTTCACCAGTTAATGTGATGGTGACCTTGACCTTTGACCTAGTGACCTCAACAACTATAGGGGTCATCTATTGGTCATGACCAACCACCAAAGCAAGTTTGAAGATCCTAAGCCAAACCCTTGAGCAGTTATTGATCGGAAACCATTTCACCAGTTAAGGTCATGGTGACCTTGACATTTGACCTAGTGACCTAAAAAACAACAGGGCTCATCTGGTTGTCATGACCAACCACCTAAGCAAATTTGAAGATCCTAAGCCAAACCCTTGAGCAGTTATTGATCAGAAACCATTTTATCAGTTAAGGTCATGGTGACCTTGACCTTTGACCTTAAAACCCAATAGGGATCATCTAGTGGTCATGACCAACAACCACAGCAAGTTTGAAGATTCTAGGCCAAACCCTTGAGCAGTTATTGAACGGAAACCATTTCACCAGTTAAGGTCATGTAGACCTTGACCTATGACCTAGTGACCTCAAAAACAGTAGGGGTCATCTAGTGGTCATGACCAACCACCACAGCAAGTTTAGAAATCCCAAGCCAAACCCTTGAGCAGTTATTGATCGGAAACCATTCACCATTTAAGGTCATTGTGACCTTGACCTTTGACCTAGTGACCTCAAAAACAATAGGGGTCATCTAGTTGTCAGGACCAACCACCACAGCAAGTTTTAAGATTCTACGCCAAGTCGTTCATTAGTTATCGATCGGAAACCATCGATCTACCAACCAACCGACCGATCGACGGACGGACGGACGGACAGACCCACAGACCGATCGACATGTGCAAAGCAATATACCCCCATTTTTTCAAAAGGGGGGTATAATTACAGCCATATTATCTGGATCTACTCTGTTTGCTCAATGATATTTTATAAAGATTCATTAAGCAATGTAATTAGCAACAGTATAGAACCAGACCTAAGATCATATTTCACTAGCAAACATGGCTGGAACTTCTGTAGAAACTGCAGTTGTTATGTGTAGTGGAGTAGGATTTAATTTGACTGCTTTTAATCCTTTAACCCATTCCCTCATATTGACGACTTTTGACGACTCTGTAAAGTCACTTTGTGAAACCAATGTGATAAACAGAGCATTTGCTCCTATAGGAGCAAATGCTCTATTTATCACAATGGTTTCAAACTACAAAATTGTAAAATTTTCCTTTTCTCTAGTTAATGCTCCTTTTAGGTAGATTTTTTCAAAGAGGTTGTATCTAAAAATGGCCTATGAGGGAATGGGTTAAATGCTGAATTACCAGAGTGGAATAGCCCATCCGCTCCTTTTGGAGCCCTCTCATCTGGGTCTACACTGTTTGCAAACACTGCATGTGTGTGTCGCATTCAAGGAGTTAAGTATCAGTTGATATAAATCCAGATAGTCAGATGTACGACTCACATCACAGATAACTGTGGCTACCCTAATTGACCTTCAGTCACACAGACTTAGGCAAATAGTGCAGACCCATATCAGATAGCTCCATCTGAAGCAGTTTGATCTGGGTTTACATTATGTGCTACTATGTAGTATAATTCAAAAGTATCGCAATTGTGCAAAATTGACTTACATGGGAAGGGGGAGATTAAGTGTCCAAATACTTGGAGTAATTAGAGTACATGTATATATTAACCCTTAATTAGATTACATGTACATGTATATACATGTATTAACCCTCAACTCCATAAATATTTTTGTGAGAAATAATGACGTCATGAATATTAATTGGATTATTCTTTATTATGGCACACAAATGTAGAAACTTATGGACATGGCAGAAACTGAAGAATCAGATCTTTATAATGCTATAAGCAAACAAAGCAGACCCTGATCAGATGGCTCCTATGGTGCCGTCTGATCTGGGTCTACTCTGTTTGCAAAGATGTAGAAAGGCATATTTATGGAGTAAAGGGTTAAATTTCCATGTATGATTCATATCACAGATAACAGTGGCTACTCTAAATGTACTAAAAGGAATCATCTCTGATCATGCAGGGCTGTAGAAAATCCCACGTTTCTATCTAGCCTGTCTCTGATAGAGCAGCTCCATGTCAGGTTTTCTGTCAGGTACAGTTTGGTCCAAAAATATTGTAAATTTTGTGCTGAATATTTCTGTCTTCTCCTCATCACTTGCACTAGGATTTACAGTGAAAGTCAGTACCAGAAAGTCTTTCCCCTGAAAATAAATCAAATCATAATTAGTTAATTACCCTAAATTTTGGCCAGACAAATCATACTGAAAGGACAAAATAATATGACAGATGGTAAGTCATCATAACAGCTCATCCTGAATATAATGTACATTATATATGAAGTAAAAGTCAGTGAAAAGCAATAAGTATTTATATATCTGATGGAAGCATCCCAAAATAAAATATTCTGACAATTTGCCCATCTGTTTTTTTTTAAAAAAATTCTAATAAGATTTCATCAAAATTTACTAATAGTTCCCAAAAGAAAAGATTGCATACGCAATACACAAATATGTCAAATGGCAGATGAAGATGGCACAACATATACAATACAAAATGTTTCAAAGAGCACTTAAATATGGAACTACATACACACTACACAAATATATCAATGAGCACACAAAGACGGCAGTACATACACAATACACAAATATATTAAACAGCACACAAAGATGGCAGTGCATATACAATACATAAATATGTCAAAGAGCAGATGAATATGGTAGTACATATACAATACACAAATATATTACAGAACACACAAAGATGACACTGCATACATACATATATCAAAGAGCAGATGAAGATTGCATTACATACAAAATATACAAATATGTCAAAGAGCAGATGTAAAGATGACACTACATACGCATGTAAATATAACTCCTGTATGTTAGCTACTGAAACTAGAAAATGTGTCTGTAAGACAGCGATGCCCCCGTGGTGGTGCTTGCCTAGCTGCAGGTAAAATTCCCAAGTCATCTGACCTTGACATTGGGCTTGCCAGCAGCATGGGTCGGTGCGTAATGAAAGTATGGATGGTGTTTAATGTGTATATGCAATTCCATGCCAAAAACTATAGCGATTAGTGAGACATATGACAATAAAAAAACTGTGTGACAGCCAACTGCACGTAAAATTCCTCAGTCATTTGACCTTGACATTGTGAAGAGCTGCAGTGGTTAGGGAGATACTGGTATAAGACGATGAAAAAACTGTGACAACCAACTGCACGTAAAATTTCAAAAGTAATTCTTAAGTAATTTGACCTTGACATTGGGCTTGCGGGCACCATGGATTGGGTGTGCAATGAAAGTATAGATGGTATTTAATGTGTATATGCAATTCTATGCGAATAGCTATAAAGGTTAGGGAGATATAAGACAATGAAAAAGCTGACAACCAACTGCACGTAAAATTTCCAAGTCATTTGACCTTGACCTTGATCTTGCGGGCAGCATGGGCTGGGTGTGCAATGAAAGTATGGATGGTGTTTATGTACATATATGCAATTCCATGGCAATAGCTACAGTGGTTAGGGAGATACATATATAAGACAATGAAAACACTGTGACAACCAACTGCACGTAAATATGACAACCAACTGCACGTAAAATTTCAGTCATTTGACCTTGACCTTGGGCTTGCGGGCAGCATGGGTGGGGTGCCAAATGATAGCACAGATGGTAATTGATGTGTATGTGAAGTTTCATGTGTATAAGTGTAGAAATTATTGACAAATAACACTTTATAGCAAAGTGTGACGCACGGACGGACGGACAGACGGATGGACAGGTGCAAAACATAATGCCCCCTGACTGTCGTCATGGGGGCATAAAAATTGATGTAATGAACATCTACATATAGAGATCATGTGTATCAACCTTCACTGAATTATGATTGAAACTGTAGAAGTTCACTACACAAACTTTATTTGGTAGCAACACATTTGGTACAAGCCGAGGGGCAGATAACTCCTGTGTGAATTGTTAGATACTGAAAGAATTATTTCATGGACATCTATACTACAAAGAGACTGTGTACAAACTTTCATAGAAATCTGATGAAAACTGTTAAACTATTTTGTACAAGTTCACAGGTACCCTGTAAAACAATAAACCATTACTAAACCATTACAATTAAGTTCAAGGGTAGGTAATTCCATATAACCTGAGGACAGGCAAATACAAAATATGTAATGCACATACCGTATACACTTGATAGATGTCATGTATATACACTGTCATTGAAATACTCAAAGTTCAAGGGGAGATAATTCTGCAATATCTACTGCTAAACACATTAAAATTGTGTCTTGCACATCAACTTTTATGATAAAATGCATGCCAAATATAAATTCAATAATTTTCAAATTGAAGGAAACACCAACTACTCATGTTACATGTCCAAATGACCAAAAAAAATCTTCGAGCAGAGATAATTCGATAAACACATGCCCTGATCTACTATTTGTGGTTATTATGTATGGCAAGTACCAATACTTTCAAATTGAAGGAAGAGTTCATTCATGTCATCAACTACATGTACTCATGTTTCATGCCAAAATTACAACAAGAGCCCCGTGTGTCGGAGCATCATACGCCGGAAGTCTGTGCTGTCGTAACTTGCACAATACTGATTTGAGTTGAAAGTCACTGTGACCTTGACATTTGACTCCACCGACCTCAAAATCAACAGGGGTCATCTATTGGCCATGACCAACCATCCTACTGAGTATGAAGACAGCACACCTAATACTTATTAATTTATCGAGCGGACAAGATTTTTGAGTTGAATGTCACGGTGACCTTGACCATTGACAAACTGACCTCAAAATCAATAAGAGCTATCTACTAGCCATGACCAACCTTCCTACTAAGTATGATGACAGCACACCTAATACTTATCAAGTTATTGAGCAGACAAGATTTTTGAGTTGAAGGTCACAGTGACCTTGACCTTTGACCTACTAACCTCAAAAGTATTAGGGGTCATCTATTAGCCATGACCAACCTTCCTACTAAGTATGAAGACAGCACACCTAATACTTATCAAGTTATCAACCAAAGAAGATTTTTGAGTCGAAGGTCACAGTGACCTTGACCTTTGACCCCAAAATCATTAGGGGCTATCTACTAGCCATGACCAATATTCCTACCAAGTATGATGACAGCACACCTAATACTTATCAACTTATTGAGCAGACAACATTTTTGACTGACCTCAAAATCAATAGGGGTCATCTACTAGCCATGACCAACCTTCCTATCAAGTATGAAGACAGCATACCTAACACTTATCAAGTTATTGAGCAGACAAGATTTTTGAGTTGAAGGTCAGTGACCTTGACCTTCGACAGACTGACCTTGAATTCAATAGGGGTCATCTATTAGCCACAACCAACCTTCCTCCTAAGTATGAAGACAGCACACCGAATACTTATCAAGTTATTGAGTGGACAAGAATTTTGTGCTGAATGTCATGGTGACCTTGATTATTGACAGACTGACATCACACCCAATAGTTGTCAAGTTATTGAGCGGACAACGATGTGGCTAACGGACGGACAAGCGCCATACCATAATATGACCGAAGTTACCTTTGGGTGTATAATAAACAAGAGGGTCATGATGGCCCTGATATCGCTCATCAGACATTCAGAAAAGATTTTTAAAGTTTTACTATATGTTTCTATAGGAAACTAGAACTGTAAGCCAAAGGTTAACGAATACCCCCACCTGTCTACTTGTAAGAACACCTAACATGAATCTGAATATATGTACATACAGAAACATGGACAGATTTAACAATATGTTTAACCCTTTCGCTGCCAATGCCTGATCTGCGATTACCTATGCAAACAGTTTGGATCCAGATGAGACGCCGAGTAACTCGGCGTCTCATCTGGATCCAAACTGTTTGTTACTGTTACTATGTTTTTGAAACAAAAATGAAGAAAACAAAACAAATGAAATTTTGTAGCAGACGACAAAGTTAGCAGACGACATAATTTGGCAGCGAAAGGGTTAAAACCTGAAAAAAGAATGTTTAATATTTTGAGCCGATGCCTACCGTAAGACTCAACTTTAAGTATGGAATTTCAAAATCATTATTATTATTATTTTTCTCATATTCTAAGTAAAAAAGGGGAGATAACTCCTGAATTTGTGGTCTGACCATAATGGAAATATGTGGTGCACAGGTTTATATATATATAGGTCATAAAGCTGTATATAAACTTTCAACAAAATAGAAGCAAAACTGTAGAAGAAGGATGGACAAAATTGTGTCCATAGACAGACAGACGGACGGAGCGACAGACGGACATGATGAGTGCACCCAAATTTAACCTTCACATTGATTTTATAACTTTGTACCAGTTTTGGGATCCATAAACCTTTTCATAAGTTATTATCCACACAGCATATCTTTTCTCATATTCTAAATAAACAAGAGGGCCAGAATGGCCCTGACATCGCTCACCAGACAATAAGAGGAGAATATTTTCAAAGTTTTCACTATATGTTTCTATTGAAAACTTAACACCCCAGGGGCGGTGCCAATTTTGACCCCAGGGACACAATTTATATAACTTTTGTAGAGGACCTGAACATGATTCTAAAAGAATGTAGTGAAAGAATGGATAGAGCATTAGACCACTGGAACTTGTATTCTTTGGATGCTAGAGGTGGATTCTCCCACCACTAATGACCTATGCAAACAGTTTGGATCCAGATCAGGCCCCACATAATGTGGGGCCTGATCTGATATCCAAATTGTTTGTAAATGAGACTGAACTTCTGTTTGTAGTGGGATTCTTCCGCCACTAATGACCTATGCAAACAGTTTGGATCCAGATCAGGGCCAATATAATGTGGTGCCTGATCTGATATCCAAACTGATTGTCAATGAGAATGAACTTCTGAAAAACTTAGAAAGAAAGTGTGTAGTGGGATTCTCCAACCATTAATGACCTATGCAAACAGTTTGGATCCAGATCAGGGCCAACATATTGTGGTGCCTGATCTGATATCCGAACTGTTTGTCAATGAGACTGAACTTCTGAAAAACTCAGAAAGAAAGTGTGTAGTTAGGATAACTTGTGAATATGCTGCAGACAACAATTCAGCAGATGACAAAATTACCCAGCATGCAAAGAGTTAAGCTGAAATTCACAACAGATATGCTCTATATTGATAGCTGGTAGCTTAATGCAGGGCATAGGTATGAAAAAAAGCTTTAAGAGTATTCTGCATTTTGAGAATTATCCACAGTTTTCTCAATCTTAAATGAGTGTGTGTTATTTGTCTAAACACAATTTCTACTCTACTGATCAGGCTAAGGGTGATTATATAAGAACTGACCCACTGACTGGTCTCAGCTAAGAGTGATATTAAGGAGAAACCTTTAGAATGTAATTTCTGGTGTAAAGAAGTATATACACACAGGACAGGGCCACTTTTAACCCCAGAACTATGATACTTATAAAACTCATAAAGTTATGCTAAGTAAATCTATAAACCAAATATCTAAGCTCTTGGACATGTAGTTTCTGACAATAATAGTTTTTAAAGTTTTTCCTATGCATAACTGGTGATCCCATGGGCTGTTTAAGTAGTCAGCTTCAAAAAACTGGAAATCCCCGGGGTGGGGCCAATTTTGACCCTAGGGGCATAATTTATATAACTTTTGTAGAAGTCCTGAAGTTGAAGTTATGTGCCAAATATGAAAGCTGAGGACCTTCTAGTTTTAGAGAAGATGATGTTCAAAGTTTTCACTATATGTTTCTATTGAAAACTGAAAACCCCTGGGGCAGGGCCAATTTTGACCCCAGGGGTATAATTTATATAACTTTTGTGGAGGACCTACATATGATGCTATGTGCCAAAGATGAAAGCTGAGACCCCTGTAGATTCAGAGGAGAAGAACTTTAAAGGTTCAAATTGTTGACGACGAACGACGCACGACGCACACCGACGGACGACGGACATCAGGCGATCACAAAAGCTCACCCTGAGCACTTTGTGCTCTGGTGAGCTAAAAAGGGTCCCCCTTGTAATAGTTAACATGCATACCAAATTTGAACCAAATATCTAGGACAGTTTCTGAGACATGAACCTGAACATAAAACTTAACCAACAATATAAAATTCTAAGTCGTAAAAGGGGCATAACTATGGCAATATTAATTTTAGGGTTACCTACCCTTGTGAAATGGGTTCCCTTCCCCTTGTGATAGTAAACATACATACCAAATATGATCCAAATATCTTTGATGGTTTCTGAGAAAAGGACCTTAACAAAAAGGTTAACCAACGCCGACGCCACGCCGACGTCGACGAGAGGGTCATGACAATAGCTCCACTTTTTGAAAAAGTGGAGCTAAAAAGGGGATATAACTCCTGAACAAGTGGTCTGACCATAATGGAAATATGCAGTGCACAGGTTTATATGGTCATAAAGCTGTATATAAACTTGAAGCAAAACTGTAGAAAAAGAAGGATGGACAAGCAGATTTTTCTCATATTCTAAGTAACAAGAGGGCCTGAAAAGCCCTGATATCGCTCACCAGACAATCAGAGAAGAAGATTTTCAAAGTTTTCACTATATGTTTCTATAGAAAACTAGCCGGCCCTGGGGTGGGGTCAATTTTGAGCCCAGGGGCATAATTTATATAACTTCTGTAGAGGACCTGAACATGATGCTGTGTGCCACATATGAAAGCTGAATACCTTCCAGTTTCAGAGGAGAAAATTTGAATCCAAATACAAACTTTGGTATTAATGATGCATCTACAGATACAATATTTGGAATTCTTAGGTGATGTGATGTAGGAAATACAATCTAGACACTATTTTTCTAGATCCAAGTTCAAGCTCAAAGTTGGAATGACCTAAAACTGGTATGCAAAACTGCACTATCCCAGGATGCATCCAACAAATGTTGGTATTCCTAGGCGATGTATTGTAGAAGATGTGCACAAGACAAACTAATGGAATGGAGAGTCATGACCTTTTGCCCTTCAGTGTGACTTTGACTTTTGAGAAACAGACCTGGGTACTGAGTGTGACACGCCATCAAAATGGGTTAAACATTTGTGCCTAGTTATTCCTAATTCCATACATGCATGTCAGTGTTACAGAGTAGAGATTTGGCTCCTAAGTGTGATCTTGACCTTTGAGAGATGGACCAAGGTCATATTAGCAACAAGTTTAGATGCTGTTTACATAATACGGGCATTGTTATTCCAAAATCCATATATTGTCGGTAAGGATTGACCTGGCACTGCATGAATATTCCACCTTTTTCCGTAAGCTGTTTTTATCTTTCTGAACACACACTTATAGTATGCGCCACTATACAATGACACTAGTACATTATAAGCTTTTCAATGTAATACAAGCGTTGATAGCAGCAGTATCGATATAAGGGTCGTGGGTTCGAGCCCCACCGTAGTTGTTTTATATACATTTGTTTTAAGATATGAGGTTTTAAAATTCTTTTGGGCAGGTGGACGCATGCTGACCACGAAACAATATTTTGTGTGAATATTGTACAGTGGAACTTTTCTTAGACAAACTATATAAACAATGTATGCGTGATATAATCCAACATCTGTGTTTACGGCAATCTACTGTACACGTCACGCAAACCGTTCTTAGGAAGCGCTCTGTGCAAATAGTTGAGAAAAAATGAAGGAAACGATGGTTACAAATGAACAATAAAGAGCAATTTCAGAATAAAAGATATATATTTCCGAAAACATTGTTGCCTTAGTTTAATTAGGTTTTACCTGGATTCGAACCAACAACTTCTTTTCTGAGAGTCAGCGACACAATCCACTGGGCTATTGCGACAGTATTAATATTGTATAGCGTGTGTAGTATATGGTGCTAAGCACGTAGCGATTTCATTTATACAGTCAACGGAACTTCACGAATTTTCATTGACGAAAGCTGGCGGATAGTGATGAATGCCAGGTCAAACCTTACTGATAATAGCATGTTAGAGTTAACATCGTGGACATCCAAATGTGGTGTCCTATGTGTGACCTTGACCTTTGATAGATATAATGCCCACAGGTTTTTTTTGTTATCTTTTTCCTTTATTTGCAATGCTCTTTTTTCAGTTTTTTTTCGTTTGTTTTTGTCCCTTTTGTTTTTATTTATCCCCTTTGGTATTTGAGGGTCCTGTAAATGTTTTAAATTTACTCTTTGAGCAAACATTTATAATATTTCAAATGTGTATATAATATAACATGTTATATGTGTTTGTGAGGTGTAGAGAGGGATGGTTCCCCGACCCTCATACACCAATTACGGGGATAATAAACGATTTAAAAAAACAAACAAAAAACATGTCATCTATGAGTTTTCCTTAAACTCCATTATAAATCAGAAATCACAGTAAATCTCAACTATTCCATTAACTGAGACAAATATGATCGGAATTTTGGTAGATAAAGATATCATCGACATTTTTTTGTAAATGAAGAGGCCTACATGTATGTCTAAATTTTTGCGATGACAATGGCATGAATGTTAAGTTCTATCTCGGGTTGTGGAAAAACTAATTAAATCCATTGTAGAGAGTAATACGCATACTAGCCTGTTAACACGGTAAACGGACATTATAGCCCACCCGGATGACAGCCCACTATTTCTCTAAGGGCGAACATTAGCCCACTCGTGTTTTTGTGGGGGCGGACATTAGCCCACTCGGACAATAGACCCCATCGAGATGCATATTAACGAGGCGGACATCAGCCCACCCGGACAGTAGACCCCTCGAGATTATAATATATGTTTATTCACACTCCCAATTAGGTGAAAATCATTGTAATTACCCATGATTTATCAAATATTCTGCTACTCTTACTGGTTCTTTATGTTACGGAAAACAAGTCTCTTTCGGATCGAGGATGTTTGGCCCCTAATTATCTTAGTTATAATGTTTGTTTATGTTTCATTGCACTGCACTGTTTGATAAATCATGGACAATTAGCTACATTGATTGTTAGTGTTAAAATATAAACATGAAAAATAATATACTGATACTGTAAATTGAACGACTTTTTTTTCCAAATTTATTTCTATTTAATAAACACGAACACTGCTTTCAATATGTTCACTTCCGTTGCCCGGCAATGTATAAACCTTTAGCCGAATCCCTGAAACAATTGATGCGGGAATGTTATAGATTCTCAGTATACACCAAATCAAAACATTATCTTGTAGTTCAAGTTCAATGTACTTGTTCGAACACTACCGAAAAAGATTCGCCTTACAGACCTACAGAAATAGGTGAGCAATTTACGAGGAGTCTACTGTCCGGGTGGGCTGATGTCCGCCCTGAATAATATTGAAGGGGAGGGGGGGGGTTAATATGCATCTCGAGGGGTCTAATGTCCGAATGGGCTAGTGTCCGCCCATCAAAAAAATACGAGTGGGCTATTGTCCGCCCTCCACAAAACCGCGAGTTGGCTAATGTCCCCCCCCCCCCAACAAAAACTCAAGTGGGCTACTGTCCGCCCTTAGAGAAATAGTGGGCTGTCATCCGGGTGGGCTAATGTCCTAGAACCGTTAACACTGCAAGAGAAACATTCCTATCGTGTTTCATCAGTAAAATTACGCTTATAGAAAATAATGTGTTGTGGTACTGCGGGTATGAAAACAAAAGTACAGACACTGCGAAAAATGCTAAATGCTATACGGATTACTCGGATCTCTAGGTAAGACAGATATATAGAAATGCGGTTTTGATATAAAAATTGCCCTCTCCCTCCATGTCGGCGGAGAGGTAATTGATCAACGAAAAAACACAACAGGTTTTCTAGTTGGGAAGTTTTCGCTATCGGTGGAGAAGAAATTTTTGATTTATAGACAAGCTATTGCTGCCCTAGAAACACCAATGTGTTGCGAAAACAATGTTTGTCTAAACACCAGGAACGATCGAGGTTCATATCAGCGGATACGAGTTAATGCTTTTGTGGCTGATATTTAGGCTTGCGCAACTCATATCCGCGGATATGAACTTCATATCCGGTGTTTAGTCATGGCGATATTCTTTCGCGTTTTCTTTGGAGTATATTCAATAATTCAATTTAAAAGGTTGATCTTGTGTAGACTAGTAGAAATTGTCTTACAAGCCAAGTATTATTAAATGCATGAAAAGTAAATAAATACATGAACATTTTGCAACAAAACTGAATTGAAGAGAACTATTTTTTCTTGCGCAGGTTCACAAGAAATAGTGAACTTTTTGCCGTAAAAAGAAAAATGTCCGATCGCTATATTGCATTCTTCGAAAGCAATAAAAATGTATATATGCCATATCGAAATAACAATTTTGATTAAGTAGCGCATAACATGAATACAAAATTACTTGAAAACTAAACAAACATAACAAAGAATCTGAAGTAACACGGGTGATACCAGATCAAGAGAACGTGCAAACAGGTTGGATCCAAATCAGACACTGTGACCTGGTATCTGATCTGGATCCAAGCAGTTTGACAATTAATCAAACACTGTGACTCGGCAAAGACCGATGATAACACATGTTATCATAGGTCTTTGGACTCGGTGTCTGATCAAAATATAGGAAAACATAGATCAAAGTGACAAACAGTTGGGATCCTGGTAAGAAAGTCCAATGATCACGCTTACACCATTAACAAGTCGATGGCAGAGAGACTAATAGAATCAAGCATGGATTTTGTTAAAGTCAGGGGCTTACATATCTGATGTTGGTCTGTCAAGAACGAGCATTAGCGAGTTACTGTCAGGAACAGGCCAACATATTGTATAGAAGCCCTTGGCTTTAACAAAAGTTACAAAACACATGCCAGATTATTTTTCTTGCTTAAATCATGGCCATATGTATGTATATGTCTCTGCTTAAATACACCCTAAAAACAAGCAAATTAACAGATTTTGTAAAGTACTACTTTCCATTGCGTAGTACGACTTCTGTTTCCAACAGCAACAAACAACTGTTGTAATATCGTACTATTTTAGCATCGCTTTGAAATTTACACAGAAAAACTTTTCTTGTATTGATTTCGCCTAATTGCGTATATGAATACACCAGACAAGGGGTGTTCCAGATAAAGATTTCTAGTACTTCTAATTTTAGTCACTCGTGTTATCTAGTACATCTGAGAAGCGAGAAAATAGGTGTTGATTAAACGGTGGTTTGGACTGTCGCATATGGTTATCTTTAGGGGATTAAAAAGGGATTAAGGTCCTTAACACCACACTCAGCGGACCATACATGGGACCATGTAATGGGTAAGAGGAAATCACATGTCAAGTTATCGAAGATCGACAGCTAATTAACACAGGGATTAGTCATTAAATACCCAAATCAGTGGACCATCCATGGGACCGTGTATAGGGTAAGAGGCAACCACATGTTAAACCGTCAAAGATCTCCAGCTAATTAACAGCTAATTAACACGGCTTTTGAGGTGGAACAATAAAGACAAGAGAAAAATTATGAATTTCAAAAGTTTTTATTTTTTTCCGAATATTCGAATAGCAATATTAATATTCGATATTCGGAACGGTATTTGAATATTCGACTATTTGTTCCCATCCCTACTAATTTCACAGGTAAATTTTGCACCGGCACCAGTCTGAGTAGTACCGGCCAGTAGCTACACCGGTGGAAACTCCCGGAACTGAATCTCCCAAAGGCTGACCGGTAGAGAGTCATACATGTGATAACTACCGACGGTAGGTGAATTCTACCGTTTTCAGAGGTGGTTTACCGTTCTACTTTCACGGTCTACCGTTTTGAAATTTGACCAAGGCAATGTTTTTAGTGACATATATTTTCATCCCTGATGGAGTTTATCTGTTAGTTCTCTACACACACAGACCACCTTTAGCTTGTTATCATGCTGTGATCCACGCTTGGTCTGTTTTGGTAGTGACCAATCAAGGGAATCTCCTGTGGAGACCATGGAGAACACCCGAATTACATAATCACGAGGTGGTTCCGGTTTTCACTCTATACTACTTTACCGAATTGTTCGGGAACCAGTCGTGTCAAAATGCAAATGTCTACCACAAATATCACATTTGCGAGGGCAAGATAGTATGTGGGCATGGCTGTGAGCGTGCCATGTGATCCTTTTTTCGGACTTATTTCCGGTCGTAGGTATATAAATAATAGCATAACACAGCAGGTAACGTATTTTGCTACTAAAGTCTATTTTTAGTAAGAATGACCTTCACAGTTGACCTTTTGACCTCAAACGCAATCTCACACTAGACCTCCTCATAAGGTAATGTTGTATGAAGTTTCAATGAAATCTGTTAATCCATAACACAAGTTATCCGGAAAACATCCTGTCAGCCAGATGGAGAGACAAACAGACAACAACAAATACTATAGTCCCTTCCGGTTTCGCAGGCAAGGGATTAATAATAATAAACCATACCTCAGATATGCAAGATCAAATATTCTGACAATATGTGAAACCATAAAAAACAAGAACTGTAAGCCACAGGCTAACGAATACCCCCCACCTGGCTGCCTGTCAGACCCCACATCAATCTGAACATATGTACATACAGAAACATGAAGAGATTTATAAAACCCAATTTATGTAATAACAAGAGGGCCATGAGGCCCTGAAGCGCTCACCTGAGATAACCCCAGGGGCAGTGCCATTTTTTACCAAGAAGTCATCATTTGTACAACCTTGGTAGAGAACCACAAGGCAAAGCAATATGCCATTAATTAAAGGTCTAAGCATATTTCATATTTTTCCATGAAAAACTGATAAGCCCTAGGGCGGGGCCATTTTCGGTCCAGGGTCATAATTTGAACAATCTTTCTAGGGGACCATTAGACCATGCTACATGCCAAATTTAAAAGGTCTAGGCCTTACAGTTTCGAAGAAGATTTTTAAAGATTTTCCAATGAAAAACTGATAAGCCCTTGGGCGGGGCAATTTTTCGTCCAGGGGTCATAATTTGAACAACTTTTGTAAAGGACCATTAGATCATCCTACATACCAAATATCAAAGGTCTATAGTCCAATCAGTACTTGGTTTCACCTCGGACTAATTGGTACAGAAATCATTCTCCCAACTCACGAAACCACAGCATCCAAATAACAACATATATAAAGTCTAGTAAAATCTATGTGGTGGAAGTTGGTTAAAAGTTGTTTGAAACTCGCGCATTTCTGTCTTCTCGTTTACGGCCCGTTTGTCTCACTATACTACGGTTTTGTTCATCAAGCGTCTGCAGCGATCATGAAGAATGTCGTTTGCTAAAAATTGGATTAATCGGAAAAATGGATAAAATCATGGATTACAGTAAGTACATGTATTTGTTTGTCTTATTGATAAATATTCGATAAAGAATAGATATATCACGTATAAGCTTTGATACTGACTTTTCATTGTTTTATTTACTGCTGGTTTGAAAGTTGTCACTAGTTTTCGTGGTAAATAAATGAAATTTATTTGTATTAGAAAAAAATTAATTCCCTGCCTTTCAGCAGCCGGATTTCCTATTACGTTGCACACATGCATAATTAGAAATCAAGGAAATGCATTTTTGCAAAAAATATGACATTTTCCTAAAACAGCGTGCGCCCGATTTTTTCAGCGGCTAGCTGTCTATTTTCACTTTTGTTCTAGTTTTCCACCAATGAGAAACTGTTACATTGTAATTTGCATATGACCTAGTAGTAAACTGTATCTTCATTAGTGAATACCTTGACTGGCATACAACCTTTTATATGCCTCTACACATTCCGAAACTATGTAAAATTCTGATATACAGTCTACGTGTCGAATTTCCTGGGGTAATTATTACGATATTGCAGTTATTTCAAACACCATGTTTTATGATAATTAGCTGCTTCGGCCTCGCAAATTGAATTCAATGCAATAATTAACATAATCACAACACATGTAAGGCACCATGTTACACAGACACGTTCTATAAGCTTGACTTTACTACTTTTCCATTCTTAGAGTTCAGTCAAAACGCCATATAGTACAGAAAGTAATTATTTACGCAGATATTTAGCATGGGACCGAAGACTGTCGACTGTCGAAAGTTCTGTTCTTAAAATAGATTTTAAGACCTGGAAATTCCCATAAAATCAAAGTACTGGTGTACTGATATTTATCACCTCATGGTAATGGTTGCTGAGCAATATTACCAGTTTGTCGAAACCTCTATTAAACTTTCAAACCTTTACTATCATTTTGCTATCAATTAATACAATATTTGATCATAAGTCCACTTTGACGAACAGGTAGTTTGTCGAAACCACTATAATGCACAGGCAGTGCTATAGGAAACAAAGAAGAAGGGTTGTTTAGTATATTAGAGTAGTGGTATTAATAGTATTAATTACTATCCCCGACCAAAGCACCGAGACTCTGGTTGTTGGCTCTCTTTGATATAAAGCTACTTACTGAAGGCTATTACTATGGCTCTATCACATGGGGCTTGGGCTCATAGAGTAGGTTATATTTTTTTTAAAATACATGTAGATTCAGTTAATGATGTCATTAATGATGATGCACACAAGTCGATTAAAGCGTTGATCTAGGCTAAATAAATACAGTTCTTTATGGAATTACAGACTCTGCACAAACAAAAACTTTATGCTTTAAAGTGCATTCAATTTCTGATCTTCATATCAATACAAATATAAGCGCTTTCATGTACATTTATAAAAGGTAAACTAAAGAACTAACTTGAGATAGTTTTAAATCATTACTTTGACATCGTACATTTTAAAAGTGATTTCCTATAAAAGCAACTTGAAATATTTCAATAAATGCTTCTTCTACTCCAATTCATTTTCATTGCATGCTTCTCTGCTAGTATAATAACATGCAACCCTTCATAGATCTAGTTCTCTGTACTAGTAGAATCTCCAAACATTGAAATAAATATTGCAGAGATTGTTTTGTACATTGTGCCAATATTTGAATGCCGCTGAATATCTTTTTAAAAGATATTTCTTGTTTAAACTACGGAAGCCAATTCGCGTCATAAGGTCAACCTGAATAATAACGAATTGTCGAAATTTAACATGTTTTGCAGTGTATTATGACGTTTTAAAGATTATTAAAAATCAGATACGGAAATAATACTAAAATAACACGAAAGTTGGCAATTTCATTTAAATTATTAATATCAATATATATTAGTGATTATTGTGTTTAATATATATCATTTTTATTGTCATCATGTGTTCATATGTATAAAGTGCACACAATCAGTATGAATAGCATGATTAGTTTAATGGTGGCATATTCTTATTATACAAATAAACGAGATACACTGAAATAACTCTTAATATATCTATTCAACGAATTGAACAGTATCATTTTTCTTATACATGTACATGTATTTTTAAGAATGGTATCCATAAAAATAAAGTTTTGAGGAAACTGATCATTTCTAACAGTGAAATCTGGTTTACTTTGTGCAAACAAATCAATCATGGGTTTTGGCTGCATTGTATTAGATTCTGCTACAAAATTTATTTCAGATGGATGAAACAGACGAACTCTGCATCATATGTAACAAGCAGATCTGGAGAAAAGACGCAGCACCAAAACTTAGACAAAAAGGATGTGATGGACTAAACATCGCCAATGCAAAGTGGGAAGATACATTAAATTCCAGCCCTGGACAGTTTGTACACATAGAATGTCACAGACTTTATTAAAACCCAAATGATATATTCTGAAAGTGGGTGATCCTTCGAAAGCAAAAGTACTAGCAATGCAAAAAAGAAAATTGCAGACTCGGTTATATTGAGTCAGTTCATGAGTAGTAATTAAATGTTCAAAACTACTCTCACCCCCCCCCCCAAAGCACCGGCTTAAGCGGTATTCCATTTTCAAAACACTAATAACATCAAAACTAATATCAAGTATGACAAAATAAACGCTAACAAAGGATGTATACGTGAACCACCTCGAAACCTCAGATCAAGTGATGCATTTAAGTTTAAATACCAGTGTTTGTTTTGTGGACATGCCGCCAAAATATCAGGGAAAAACGTGGGTATGACGTTTATCCATTATGAACTTTAGAGTTCCAGGAATGAATTCACAGAGTATTTGACAGCCTTGCAGATGTCTGGAGAGACATAGTAAGGAATTGGCTAAACGCCGGTAACGACTTGCCAGCTGCAGATGCTATTCACCATCAACATTTCAGTGTACAATTTCGAACAAAGAATAATTTGCCAAATTACCAAACTGAGTTTTCAACTTGTAAAAGACCAAGGGGTATACCAGTTCTTTATAATGTTAAAGAATCGTTTAATTCTGTTATACAGTACATTTACAGAAGAAAATATATATACATACCGGTACATGTA